>CM029652.1:15949029-16489029 GCA_017311315.1 Dendrocalamus latiflorus | reverse complement strand
ACTAACTGCATAGGTGAGCACAAGAGAGCACAGGGAGAGATAAGGCTGAGCCAAGCCAGGCAAGGAGAGAGAGAAAGCATTTCCATCGACGACCATAATAGCAGTAGCAAGACCACACACCACCACCATTCCTCAACCTCCTAGATCCATTCCCACCACCACCCATCCATCCAACCAAAGGAGGAGGAGGGCAAGGCAGCAAGGCAATGAGGCAAAGGGGAACTAAGCCAGCACAAGGAGGAGGAGCAAGCACTGTGGGACACCAGGAGGAGGAGACGACCAGCCACCTTAAGTTGACCACCAGCACAACCAAACCAAGAAAGCGATCAACAAGATCAAACTTTGGTTCTTTCCCAAATCAAGCTGACCATCAACCGACAAGGTAGCCCACATACCATTTTCAATTTTACCATAGCTTTCACGAGACCACACCTTGGGCATCATCATTCACAAGCATCGCATTCAACCTTAGCCCGCCATAGGGGTAACCAAAGGAGGAGGAAAGTAGGGGAGGGAGCAGTATACCCTAGGTGAGATAATAGCAGCGATAGTGTGCCACCGCCGGCCAACCACGCTCACCCAATGGCCACCGCACACCCTGCCACGCAAGAAGCCTCAAGCCCCACTGTAGCAAGGCAAAGTAGCATACCACCACCACCCTCATTATTCATGTTCAAAAATCAACTCAAATCACAAAATAGAGCAACCATAATTTATGAACTAAAAGTAATAGGAAGGGGAAATTATTAGTAGAGGGGAAGCTGATTCTTAGTAGCCGACCATAGATCTAGTCGTGGCTGGGCTGGAGGAGGCCGAGATAGAGCTGGTCAGCACCAGGACAAGCAAGGCCTAACTGGGCGAGCAAGAGAGCAAGGTCGGCTGGAGGTGCCAGAGAGCAAGGGAGGTAGGGTAGGAGGTGGCAGACGAGCTAGAGGCGGGGGCGGCGTAGGAAAGTAGATAGGCACCAAGTGGAACCAAGGGGTAGTCGGCCAGGTGAGTAGGTTGGCACAAGAGAGAGAGCATAGGGGAGTTCGGCTAGGTGCAGGAGATGGAGCCAAGAGAAGAAATGGGGAAGAAGTGGAGAGAGAGGAAACAGGGAGGAAGCCAAGGCCATCTGGCCAAATGGGAAGAGGAGAGAGAGCAAGCGCGTAAAATTAGTATTCGTGTACTATCATCTAGATCGCTCCGCTGCATATTTAAATACTACGTTAATTTTGTTAGTCATATTTAAATTATAGAAAGCCACTAAAAATTAATCATGATTATTTGAATAAATTAATTACCATTAGTAGACTACAAAAAAATGTACACAGCGGTTTAAAATTGTACGCAACGATTTAAATAGCATTTAAATTGTAAAAATCCACAGTCGGCTAAAGTAATTTTAGGGATTATACGGGAATATTTTGGTATAATTTAATTTATTTATCTGTATCCATAAATTCAACCATAGTATACGTGTTAAATTGTAGGAAGGGAACCAGTACCAGAGGGAGGATTTTATTTGAGAAACCTAGATTTTCGACTACTGCTCAGGCAATATATCCTTGAACATGTGATCAGATTATCTTCAGTAAAACAAGTATTTACTTACTAAATTATTATCACACTGCATACAAATGAAATCATGTTTAATCCAGATGAATGTTAAGTGAAAGACATGAAAGAGATATAGTGGTCTCAACTGATGGAGCAGTTGACCCACAGTATAAGGGTGGGCAAAGTGTGTCTTTGGCGAGTGAAAAAGGGCAAGGTTATGACTTTTTGCATAGTAATAAAATATAAGGTTATACAGATTTCACTCGTATAATTGATCGTATAGGTCGTATCAACCATTGTTCCATCAGAAGACGAATAGAATTAGTAACTCTATTAAAGTTATTATGCACTACAACTAGTTAAGTAGATTTATCTAGGAAGGAATTGGGCAATGTCTTAATTGGACTTTAGACTATAAAGGATACGATCGGCGCATATATTTAGTGATGAGGAGTGTCAGACGAAGTCTTAATTAGACTTTGGATCATAAAGGATAAGTTCAACCAATGACTCTTATAATTGAGAGGGTGTTGGGTGAGAAACCACCTCAAACCAACAATTATAAGTAAGTTGAGTGAAGGTATAATATAATGAAATAGAGGTAAAAGTTCTATGCTCTGATTTAGACATCGCATCTAAGAAAATGTGAAGATCCATTTGCTACAAAAATCAGGATGACTATGGGTAAAATGATACAAGATTACGCAATGCTATATAAATCATAAATTCATACTTGTCTTCTAGACTGAAGGCTACGAGAACTAATTGAGGTTTTTATCCATTTATACGAGTGTTCAGTAGATTTCTAAATTAATAATCCAAAACTCTCTTTTAACCTAACAAAATATTTATTTTCTATATATCATGAGAATGAAAATGAGATTTGAATGTCTTAGGAAACGGTAGGTCTTAGAGCATATAGTGCAACTTTTTACTACATAAGCTTACTAAATATTATGTACTTATTCTTACTATTATTTTTTTATTTTAGAGGATAACCAGCTGAAAACCTTCGGCCTATCTAGAGAAATTATATCCTTAATGAAAGAGAGAGTTTTCTGAAAAAGAATCATACAAAGTGGCTACCTTATATGAAACCTAGAGCGACTAGAAGATTGCTAGCAACACGGACTTAACCTTCAAGGTATCTATAAAATTACCGTATTGTTTCCATGTTCATTTTTTTTTCATATTCAGTACTTCCTATATAATTAAAAGTTAAACTAAATTATTTACTTTTGATATTATTTATAATATTCTAAGACCTAGTGGCTTTATATCAGACTTTAGCCCTATATAACAATATTTATGTAATATTATGTTCTATCTATAATTTTTGTTTTGCTACACCACTCTAATAGATTTATTATGCGTTGTTCATTAAAATGATGTTTTATTAAACAAATAAATAATAATCTATTAGCTAATGTTACTAGTCATCAATAATGACACGGATTGTAGCGCCCGACTCGACTAGATTCGGATTACGTAATACAATATATTATGTATTGGTCTAAGCACACACGATTCCACTTATTACAAGAAATGGCTACACTGAGATTGTAGCAACGGAACACGGATACTGCACCCGTGAAAGCACGTCACCGAAGTGCTAAACCATACAACATGACTAGCAACACTAGCCGTTCGCAAGCTGAAATACTCCCAAGAGCGACCGCCTACCGCGGAGTGGCAGCGCGATACGCTTCCGGCGGGCTCAAAATATGCCCGAGAGCACGTTGGCGGCCGTGGACAGCGCAGCGCCGGTGATGGCGCACTGCACGATCTGCTCGTGCGAGGCGCGCTCCCAGGTCAGCGCGACCGCGGCGCCGGTGAGGGCGCCGCCCACCACGCTGTTCTTCCAGTCGTGAGTCCCGCGCACCTCCGTGAGGCCGTAGGTCAGGCCGGAGTGCAACCCAGCAGCAAGCCCTGCAACAGAACACAAATTAAGCCACCCAACGTCAAGGACTAGTCAATACATACATATAGCACAGTGTTCATTGATTAAACTTAAGACGATTCTAGGATGCATACCCCACTGGAACGATTCTTTGCTCACGCTTTTCACCTGAGAAAAGAAACAAAAAATCAGGAACGAGCATGACAGGTAGCACGGTAAAATCAAGTTCGAGAAAAAGAGGTCGGTTTTGCAGCTGGCTTACCATAGCCTCAGCTGACTTGCTATTGTTCGACCCTGCTCAATTTGCCATCACAAAATTAATGCCCTCATATAAATAAGAGGTGTTCTAATGGTTGTACTAATCAACATATATATTAAGAAGATCCTATCGCCGTATCACAGTTGTTACCATTGAGGTCCGGGAACGTTCGCTTCCTTGTGCCGGTGGTGCCGGACACCGCCCCTGCGCCCCCAGCCTCGCCTGCATTCAGCAACGCAACAGAAGAAGAAACCAAGGCCCCAATTCGCAAGCAAAGTAAAGAGCTTGTTCTACGAGCAGTAGCAGCATCCACGGTTTGTCACGTACCTTCGATGGCCATGAAGTAAGATTCCCGCGCGACTGCCTGGACTGCGCCGATCTATATGGTAGAAGAAGCAGAAGCGAGTTAACATGTCCACGGCTCAACACCGGATAGGGGGATACTAGCAGTAGAGGTTTGAAAGCAAACGAACTGAAAACAGATACTGGAGTTGTCGTGAGGCGTACCCCGGCAGCCTTGACGAAGCTCTCGGCGACGCGGTTAAGGAGGGGGTGGCCGAGGTCGAGCATCCAGTTCTTCTCCAGGCTGCGCACCTCGTCCACGAACGTGCGCGTCTCCAGGCTGCTGCCGCTCATCTTCCTTTGCCTGTCCTTCAGTTCCTCTGCTCGCTATCGCCTAGTGCGCAAGTTCGTCCTAGTCCTAGTACTAACACAACGCGCCGGCCAGGTATGATAATGGCAGCTTGTCCGTGTGTTGATAAACGATGAGTTGTGGAGGACAAGACGAACAAGGAGAACTCTGGAGGCAGAGGCGGCACCAGTCGCCACGGAACAGATCAACGAGGAGCCGACCAGAACCTGATCCCACTGGTCCTGGGGATGAACTAGGCGTGACACGTGCACCAGAGCCACCGACACGTGCCGGCTCAACGCTACTCGTGGCACTCTTCTGGAACGTGCACGAGTGCGCTCGTGGTTCCACGCTCGAAAGTCGAAACCCAAAATAAATTTTATTGTACGGGTCCACTGCTTTTCTCGCTTCACAGTGTGCTCAGTTAGAACTTTTTTTTTTGTCTTACCACAGAATTTTTATTGTAGCTAATTAAAATTATATTATAATTAATAATAATTTATTTAGTATAATTAAATTTTAAAAAAATAAAAAAAAAGATTAGTCCAGCACGTATAATGTAAACGAACGTAAAAAATAAACAAAAAATTGAAAAAATCTAAAAAGATAAAATTTAAAAATAATTAAAAAAATAAACCGAAAGTAAAAGCTCAAGACTAAACGTGCGGAATGCCACAACATGCAACGCATCTTTCTCCAGCGATCGTGACAGCTACGCAGCAAATTCGTAGTGTCTCCAAGTTAGCAGGACACAGCCTCGCACGTGATCACACGCTGGAGCAGGCCATCACACCATTTTTGTGCAAAATGGAGTCATGGTTTTCAAACACAGCTTATTCGGTTGATGAGTAGGTGAAACAGTGCATAGAACAGACTCATGGTTTTCAACACAGTTGCATGGATCATTCTAGTTCTCAAAATGAAGCAGCGGCTAACTAACGGTGCATAGAACAGACTCATGGTTTTCAACACAGTTGAATGGATCGTTCTAGTTCTTAAAATGAAGCAGCGGCAAATTGTCATTTAGAAAAGAACAACATAACGTTTCGATCCACATTCAAAATTTGGAAACCGCACTGAATTTCTGAGCTTATTTCTCGGCCAAGGCTGACCTTCATGGGCTGATCCCAAGCTGAGCGCGCCAATCTTCAAGTTGCTTTTTTACTTGTTCTGAACCTGTGGATCCATATGATATGAACTTGTTGACGGCGTTTTCAACACCCAAATATTCGTAGACGTCGGCCTCGAAGACTGGATGAACAGCTTTCAGGTCATCCAGTTCAAGTTCAGCCAGCTGACAGTTCTTCGACACGCATAGAGCTACAGACCTTCCAACTATCTCGTGAGAAGTTCTGAACGGAACACCCTGCAAACCAAAATAAATAAAAATCAAGCCAGAATAATCCCATTCAACTAAAGTAGCGCCGATAAAATTAAAATAACATGTTATTTGTATGTTCTTGTGTTATTACCTTGTTCCAATGTTGAGCGCAAACTGCTACGTGCTAACTTTCCAGTTTCATTTGTCATTAATGTTCTATGGCTAATTCAGTCACAAGAGGGAGGGGATTACCTTCTTCACGAGATAATCTGCTAGTGTTGTTGCATCCAGATAACCAGCAGGCAGCGAACATTGTATTCTTTTCGAATTAAAAGAGATATTTTGAGCAAATTCAGTACATACTTCAAGCATTCCTAATATGGCCTTCACACTGTCAAACAAAGGTTCCTTGTCTTCCTGCTCAAAAAGAATCTTTGAGAATAGAAACCGATATAAGCACGGAATAAACTCCGAGGAGGAGGCGCACCTGTAGATCACGGTTGTAGGCCTGTGGAAGGCCTTTACAGAGGGTTAGGACAGTCATCAGATCTCCAACAACTCTAGCTGATTTCCCACGAACAAGTTCCATTGGATCTGGATTTTTCTTCTGTGGCATAATGCTGCTTCCAGTTGAAACAGAGTCACTTGGTGTCAGGAACCCGAACTCCTCTGATGCCCACAAAACCCATTCTTCACCAATTCGTGAAAGATGAACGGCAGCAATTGAATTGGCAGCAAGAAACTCCAATACAAAGTCACGGTCTGATACCGCATCAATACTGTAGAAGAAAATGCTTCCAGCTTAAGTGAGGAAGAACTAATCAAAATGTTAAAAGTGAGATTAACCCCACAGAAAGGAAAAAAACATAATTTGTTTCAGCATTTGCTTTACAAAGTCCAAAAGTAAAGCAATGTACAGTTAATGTTCCGGGGGAGTTGAACATAAGATTTCAACACCAATATGATATGAACAGCTCTAAATCCAGTAAGTGAGAATGAATCCATTGGTCTTTACCATGATTTTAGCCTAGCTAGTTGAGTAATCACACTAGCACAAGTATGCGACTGACAATTCTAGCATATTGGTTATACCGGTGTAGGTTACAGGCACAATAATAATAATAGAATATACCCACTATGCAAACCAATAAAACAAGATTTGGGTTCTCAGGTGTTTGATAACCAAAAAATAAGACCAATTAGCCTGAGACATTTTCACCTAACTTTACCTCTGTGGGATCAAATTCCTCAAAAATACAAATTTAACAGAGTGCATGCGCTTTTGTATGTTAAGACAGAAACTGATTAAAGCAGTTGCTGAGTATCTGGAGTATTATACATGTACTTTAACAAACTAACTCTAGCTTAGTTCTCGTTCAGGTAAGTAACAATGTAACATAGAAGAGAAAGCATGCTATGGTTCAAACTTTGGAAGTTGGCACTTGGCACTACTAAAACAAATCAAGTTAGTCACCTGTTCTTCATTGGAGCTGTAAACTTCAAATCTTTAGCAGTTTTGAACCTATCAATGGGAAGTCCAGTTCCAGCCAAAGCACAAGCACCAAGAGGGCAGAAATTCAATCGTTCCCTGCAGTTGACCAGCCTACCAGCATCGCGTTCCAACTGTGCAATGTTGTACATACCAAAATAATGTCAAGTTCGCTGCAGATTCCATGGCTCATTGTAAATAAATGTGGGTAGTGTTTTTTCAGGTTATCAGTAAAGTGTCTGAAGCGCTGTTACACCCTTGTGCAGGGAATACAGCAAGTGCTTGGCTATAGGCTGTAAGGTTGTAACATTAATGCTTCATTGCATTTCATGCCAATTTGACCTGCTAACTGATTGGGAGAATACAGCTAGTGGTGCAGCAGTTCATAGACTGAAGGACAGATTGTAGAACTAAATTGCCTATATATGGTACTCTTTCTTCACATTCCCAAGTTTAAGATCTTGTAAGGTGTTTAGTATATCTGGACTGCATCCAAAAAAAGGACTTAAATCATGTGAAACATTATATGTTACGTGCGCGGTACTGCAGCGCATGGCACTGTTCATCCGAGGGCGGTTACTGTAGCGCGGAACTGTTCATCTGCGCTATTAATGTAGCACAGCACTATTCATCCACGATTAGTTTTCCTTTTTAAAGATTAGATTGATTTGGTTAGTTTGAAAGTTTATTTCTAATTAGTTCGTTTCTTTAAATTAGAGATTATTTTTTAGAAGTCAAGTCAAGTTATCCCTATAAAAGAGGTGGTATTGTATCTTCTTTAATCAAGCAAAAATGAATAAACAAGTCCCTAAAGTCTAATTGTGGTCGTTCTCTTGACCGACTATTCTAGATCTATTTCTCCCTCAATCGGTGCCCTCCTTTGTCTAACGCCGTTTACTTTAAGTCGTCGCCGTCCGACCTCTCTCCGAAGTCGGATCACCTCTTTGTTATGCTAGTTCGCAACAATTGGTATCAGAGCTACTCATCATAACTTCCGGTACTGCACCATCTCTCTTGGAAAAGTTGAAGGCCAACAGCGAAGATCAGAAAGTCTTCAACCATGATCACCACTATAGCTTGAGGACGAGCTATTTCACCGGAAGGGGTGTAATGTTACGTGCGTGGTACTGTAACGCACGGTCCTGTTCATCCAAGGGCGGTTACTGTAGCATGGTACTTTTCATCTTCGCGGTTATTGCAGCATGGCACTATTCAACCGCGATTAGTTTCCCTTTTTAGAGATTAGATTGATTTGGTTAGTTTGGAAGTTTATCTTCAGCTAATTTGTTTATTTAAATTAGAGATTATTTCTTAGAGGTCAAGTCAAATTATCTCTATAAAAGGAATGACATTGTATCTTTTTTAATCAAACAAAGATGAATAAACAAGTTCCTAAAGTCCAGTTGTGGTCGTTCCTTTGACCGGCTATTCTAGATCTATTTCTCCCTCAATCGGTGCCCTCTTTCGTCTAGCGCCGTTCTATTTCAAGTCGTCGCCGCTCGACCTCCCTCCAACGGATGATTACCCCTTGTTGTGCTAGTTCACAACATTATATGCCAATAATCCTACTTTTGGCATTGTATTGGCCATTGGGATATGTTTACATAATAGCCAAATAAGACCAAACTAAATGTTTTGGTACAGAAACTTCATTTGTTCCAGCAACAGGTCCTCATACTCTACTTTCGCATATCACAGGGGAAAACAGAGTTAATGTACAGCCAAATAGCCCTAAACAACTTTTGCAATTAAATTGGTTAGATAGAGTGGATTAATTAGATAGCTATACAGAGTGAGGGTTTATGGATTTGTTTAAACAATAACCACACCATGCAACATCAAGGAATAAATCATTAACAATTACACACGACATTCATTCACACACTGAAAATCCTGGTTTCCCCAAACAAGAAAAGTACATGAAATAAACAACCTTGCAGGATGTCAAAAGGAGGAAGATATGAAAAATCACCTGTTCAACATATGATAAGAGAAGATGTGGCAGCAAAACAGGTTGTGCCCTTTGCAGATGAGTATAACCAGGGACTATTAAGTCAACATATTTTGAAGCTAACAAAACTAGAGACACCTGAAACAGCAAATTTGCTGATATTAGAGAAGTGAACGATATCCACCCTGCAATAGAGTTATCAGAAAAAGAGAAATTGTGTGCAGTGTTTACAAAGTGGAATGCATCACACAATTATCTGAATGAGTGAATACATGACAATAGATTGAACAGACGAACAACCACAGTTCAAACTATACATAAAAAAGGGGAGCATTTCTGCAAAACAATAACTGCTTAAGCAAACTTCTCACATCTGGAAGAGCTTAAGCAGAAGAGTACATATACCAGAAGTATGACATCAGATACTTTCTACATGCAGTATGAGTAAGTCGATCAGCTTTTTTAAAAAAACTTCTATTTTAGGAGATGTCAAGCTAGCCTTTTGCTTGAGCTTTCAGATGGAGAAACATGAAAACTTTTGCTGGAGAAGATCTCTTTGAAAGATATTGTACTAAGTTGAGCATTTTTGGAGAGTGATTTAGTAGATCATCACACTGTAGTATGAATCCATAATTTTTTATGATGTGCTAGTAGAGAAGATAGCCTGCGATTGTTACAATGCACAGGTGAGCTGTAACACATATACAAGAAATGTGAACATAATTATAAGCAGAAAATTATGAGCATCACAAAGTGAATTCAGCAACAAACCTGAAAGTGTTTGATGCGAGTCAAAATGTTGTCAATAGCATCACGGCACCACAGCCTGAGGTCCGTCACGATTTGGTCATTGCGGCTCCTAGCAGTATGCAGCTTCTTAGCCGGCTCACCAACCTTCTCAATCAGAGCTGCCTCAATGTTCATATGCACGTCCTCCCGATCCTTTCTCCACTCAAACTTCCCATCTTGAATCAACCTCTCAATTTGATCAAGGCCCTCCAGTATAATATCCCTATCACCAGTGGTGATCAAACCCTGCATTGCAAATGCTTCAGCACTCCTACTCAAATATGGTGATTATTAGTTTGAGTAGCATCCCGCGAAAACCTAAAGCCACGTGCTTTCATTAAGTAATTGACTAAAAACATGCTGAACAACCGTAAACCCTTAACAGCCGCAAAACCATTCGATGCCACGCTCCAAATCAAGCTAGCAGCTATGAAGACCTGCTGGTCGCACCACAAGCAGCACAACGAAGCTAGCAATTTCATCGAACACATGGCGAGCATAGCATTAGCAGCGGATTAACCTCAGAAAAAAAATCGCCCAAAATGCTTTGCCGCAGGCAGCCTCGTCCAAAGCAGGCAACTAATTGGTCGAAGAAGACGTAGGCGGTCACGCTACCGCCACGACCAACGACGAAGCAGTTGAGTTGGTGGAGCGTCCGTATGGTACCTGGGCGGCGAGCATGGAGGCGTGGGCCTTGCTGCCCATGATGTCGTACTTGTAGAGCTGCCAGTCGTAGGAGATGGACTCGGTGAAGCGCTCCACGGCGTCGGTGACGCCCTCCTCAAAGCGCCCGCCCCACAGCTTGGCCTCCTTATTCTCCTCGCTCTCCGAGGACGCCATCGTGGTGGAGGCTGCTGCGACGGCCGGGAAGGCGGCCCGGCGGCGGAGGGCGACGACACGGGCGGAGAAGGAGAGACGGGCGCAGGGAAGGGAGGTGGGTGCCGGGGAGAGGAGGGATTGGGAGGTGGTGGCCATAAGCGTCGCGCCTATGCTCGCTGTGGGCGCGAATGTGGCGGCGGCGCGTCGGGGAGTAGGTAGCCTGGTGGAGGTGAGTGAGTAAATGGTTTGGGGTTCGTACTTTGGTGTGTTTGCGCAGCCAAAATTTAGCCCACGGCCCAAGATTTACCCAGGACCGGAAAGAAAAATAAGGATGGAACTAAAGGTTTATGGGTATGCCAAAAATTGGCAGCTATATAACCAAAGTCCAATTCTTGAGGTGTTGCAAAAAAAATGGTAGGATAGATTGAGGGCACAAACCAAACAAACATTCACAGCTCCACCCTTGTTGCACTCACATAGTGCATTGAAATCCGTAAGATCACGATTGAACGGTGACAAGAGATATTCTCAAAGATTTTTATAGCCTATGTTTTTGAAATAAGTCTATTTGATCAGCTGAACTATTACGATGGTTAATATCGTTTATTTTACCCTCTAAGCATATCGAATATGGTTTTAGCTAGTGTGACACCTACGTGGACAAGTGTACTCACACAGCGCTGAATCAATGTTCAGGTAGCCTTCTTCATCCTCTCTCTCCCCCTCCTGTGACAATCAGGTCCGCTAACTTGTTCTTACAACCGTCGCCACACTACGTCACTGTAGCTAAGGAGATAGCTGGGTTCACATCGTCACCTCTTTCATTTCCCCTCTCCCCTCCAACCCTCTTGGGCACCAAAGAGGAAGAACCGAGCCAAGAGCTCTGGCTCCTTTATTCCAACCACGATGCTTCACCAAGCTTACGCAGCCGCTACAATGAGCTCCGATCCCCCATCATCATGCCCTTAGCATCACCTTGGTTCGCCCATCCATTCCTCGCCTCCATTTCTTATTTTCCTCGTAGGTTCACCAGGAACGTCGTCGTCTCCTTTGGCTCTAGTGATGTGTTGCTTAACAAAGCCACAGGTCAACCTCGCAATTCCCATTGAATCTGGTGTGCTCTCTCCAAAGTTTTTGTGTCACAAAATGTTTTGAACATGCTCTTCAAAAGCCCTCACCCCCAATTTTAGGTTTTGCCCACAGGAGCACCACGCCACATTCTTTCTCCTCACATTCAATCTAACCAGAAGAGCGGATAAGAAAAAACCAGAAGAAATATTATCATAGGAAGAATCATGGTTGGTGGGATCGGCCACAAGAGCTATCATCTGTGGAGCCTTGGACTTCTTGGACATGATGCCAATCTCATGAATCTTAATTCATAAATACAACTTATCAAAAGTCATAATTACCAAGTTCACCTTGTCATTGATAGATGTGACTTCTATCTCCCAAACACTCATGTCAAAAGCACTAAGAGCATGAGCCGCATTATTGGCATCTAAATAAGTGACTCCCATTCACATTAGATCACTTAAGATCTTCGGTAACCTACCAAAAAAGGAATCAATTGACTCTCTAGGTTCTATCTCCAACTTCTAGTAGTCTTTGTTGAACTGGGTCTCTCGCACTTTCTTAATTTTTGACGTACCCTTATAGTAATCTGAGAGGGCCATCTAGATCTTATGTGCAGATGTAAGATGAGTCACCCTATTGAACTCATTTCTTCCTAGGCCTTGGATCAAGAAGTTATGTACCATAGTATTTACCTCAACCTCAGATGTCATGACAACATCAAAGACCACGTCATTAATAGGCATGGTAATGGGACTTCTCACTTTGTTCCAAGCAGCTTGACCTTGAGTTTACATGTACATCACCATCCTTCTTCTAATAGGGATAGTCAACCCATAAAAAATGGAAACCAAGCAATAAAGCAAAGACTCATGTCAAGAGCAACAAAGCAAAGAAATCACTTATCCAAATGTAGAGGTGCACGAGACAATTGGAGTCTAGGTTATTTTTTAGCACTAGATTCTTGTATAGGGCAAGGATCCGAGGGTCCTAAAAGATTTAAGAGGGTTGCGAGAGAGTAACAATCCCTTATACTCTTTTGAGGTCATTCTTAAGGAATTTATGGTTGGTTTCATCAAATCTTTTCTTTCTTGTCACAGTTGCTTTAACATCATTGTTTTTATTCTCTCTACGATTGTTTTTATTCTCTCTACGAGATTTATCTTTTTTTGTTCTTGATACCATGCATGCTTGTGCCGTATCTCACAAACTCTGATCCAATCTGTGGGATGATGCGCATAAAAAGGGGTATCAAAGTGTAACAAAGTCTGCCCTGCAAAAGATACAAGCTGCAGGATATGTGCAGTGTCAATTTACCAAACAAAAGACAATTGTTGTGGCATTCAATAGAATTGAACACTCGAGTACTAGTTAGCAATTTAGCATCTGGGCAGCACTCGAGCACTTTCTTACTCAAGAGCACTCGAATTGCGAGAGTTGCTGACCTACCCTGCTGCCACCCAACCTCTCCTACTATCGCCCCATTCTTCCCACACCACGACGCCACCCGTGTCTTCTCTGGCGCTGAGCTCCCTGCCTCCCACCGCCACCTTGACCAGCCAGCAGCGTCGCCGGAGCTACCAACGTCGACCACCTCCTCCTAACCACTCCCTCCTCGTTGCCCCCACAGCCACCACCGCCTGCTACCCTCTCCTGACTCGTGGCCAAGGCGGTGCCGCCTACCGCCAGTTTGCCACTACCCTAGGTGTCAGGACCCAGATTTTACAATCAGGATTCCTCTGTGATTCCACCACACTATTCCCTGGATCAGTAGATAGTGTTCACAGATTACAGTTCTGATTATCACAGTACATATCATGCGGAAGCATAAATATAATATTAGACTTACTCATGGGCCGATCAGGCCGAAATCATTAAATTGCAGCAACGGAAAAACGAAGCACGCAAGTGGGACCTTCAGGACATGCCCACAGGCAGCCAACTGGAGGTTCGCGACCTAGCCCTTGACATCTCCATCTTCTCTGCCATCATGTCCAATCGTGTTGCTCAGGCGTAGTGATCTGATCTCTGATTCTGGATTTGTTGTGAAAGCGAGTGTGAGCACAAACCACCGTGCTCCGCGAGCCAATACACAGGATGCAAATAATAGTATGCATGGCTTATCAAAGGAAGGCTCAGGTTATTTTATTTGCCATAAATTGCATTTGAAATATAATACATAGGAATCCCCTAAGACTTAGCAGTTTGAAATAAATCATATTGTGTGAAAAGAATGCAATATCATTAATAGTGATACAGATTTTTCGTTCACCATATATGGCATCTGCACCATATGCTTATTTTTTTCAACGTTATAAACGCTTATTGTCACATCCCAAAATTTGGCTTTTTGAAAAATTTAAATTCAAATTAATTATTTTAAGGTAATTGGATTTTACTTGGCTTTTATTTGCCTTTCTGGATTTTTTCTGGAATTTAAAAACTATTTTTAGAGCTTAAAAAGTAATTCAAAATATGAAAATTAAATATCAACAGTAGTTGGAAATAATTTTATTTAGTCCAAAATATGTCCAGAAGCTTCTGTGAATTTTTCTGGAATTTTTGGAGGTATTTTCATATTTTTCTGAGGCCTAAATAAATTTCTAGCATTTTCTGAAATTAAAAATCATTAAAAATCTCTCCCTTTTTCCTCCAGCCGACGCGTGGACGGCCCAGATCCGCCCACGTCGCCGCTCGGCCGATCCGGCCCGCTTTTCCCCCTTCTCCCTCCGCCAAGCGGGCCCGGCCTGTCAGCCTCCCGCGTCTTCCCCCTCATTCTCTCTCTGCCCCTGGGCCCCGGCTGTCAGCCACCCGCGTTCGCATCCCGCCATCCCCTCCTCTTTGGGCGACGCGTGTACAGCCCGCCTCATCTCGGCCGTCCCCGCTTCGCCCGCTCTCGGACGCCCGATCCGCCTCTGGGTCGCGTGGCAGCCATCCGCGCCGCCCGCCCGCTCCCTTCTCTCTCTCACTGCACGCGGGGCCCGCCTGTCGGATTCGTCGTCCCCGCGGAGCCGGCGCCTTCCTTTTCCTTCCCCCTCTTTCCTTTCTCGCCGGCCGACCGAATCCTCGGCGGACCCGGCCTTTCCTTCCCCGTTTCTCTCCGGTTTTGGAATCCCCGAGCTCCCCGCGCAACCAAATCCCGAACGCCCGCGCCTCCCTTCCCTCTCCGGCCCCCTATTTCCTTTTTCCCCCAAACTTTCCCCACCGGCCACCGAGATCTCCGGCGAGGAATTAAGTGCCCGTGCTCCCTCCCCTGCCCCTATAAATACCCCCATCGCCCTCATCTCTCCCCACACCACCTCGCAGCGCTCTCCGCCTCCTTCCCCGAGCCCTGTAGAACCCTGCCACCGTGCCACCTTCCCCTCAGAGCTCCGCCCAACTCCGGCGAGCCTTCCCCGCCGCCTCGGACCCTTCCAGAGCCCGCCGCCGCCACCCCGAGCTTCCTCACGCCCAGGCGAACCTCCCCGTCACCTCGGCTGCCTCTCCCCGCCGCCGGAGCGCCGTCGCGCCGGAAGACCCGAGCCAGCTCCGCCACCTCCTCGTCGCCGGCCTTCTCCGCTCGTCGCCGCACTTCGTTGACCCCTCCAACCGGACCCCCTCCGCACCAGGATTACATATCACGCACCGCCAGAACCTCTCCGGCCTCCCCTCGCCGCCGACGACCTTGCCTCCATCCACGGCTGCCGGACCACCCGAAGGTACCCCTCAAGAGGGTTACCTACCCTTATTGGGTAGGCAACGCCTCCCCGCTCACTTGGCTAGCAGCGCTCGCCCGTAACTCCCTCGGCGCGCGTTCGAGCCTCCGGCTCCGCGCGCGGAGGTTGAGTTTTTCGTTTATTTTCCGGGCTGACAAGTGGGTCCCACCTGTCAGCGGCCGCCGGTCTGCGCTGGCCACTGCCGCCTGGGCCCCACCTCTCTGTGCTATCTCTGACAAGTGGGCCCGGAGTCCAGTGGGTCCCATGTGTCAGAGGCTGAGCCGTGGGCTCACTGTCCAGTGGGTCCCACATGTCAGTGACCGCCAGTGGTTACTGTTCAGTGGGCCCCACCTGTCAGTCTCTCAAAATAAAAATAGAAATTAAAATTTAATTCTCCAGTGGGTCCCACCTGTCAGAAATTTCCGAATTTCTCGATTTATTCAAATCTGAGATTTTCAAATGAGCATAACTTTCTCATTTTAACTCCAATTCCAGCCATTCAAATTTCTAAATTCATCTAAAATCATAACCTATCCAACTATGGCCTCTGTTGAATTTTTGGATTTTATTTGAATTTTCTTTTGTATTTATTTGTTTTGTTGCTTCGTCTTTCCTCGCGTAGATTCCAACGTTGTCGACGATCCCTCTTCACAGCAGCAAGAAGACCCAGAAACCCTGCAAGAAGGCAAGTCTCCTTTGATCATTTTGAGCCTATGCTTTTGAAATGTTTTTAAATTATTTCAAATTTTGTGCATTGCTATTTACATAAAGTCCCTAGTTCAAGTCTTTAGGAATTAGTTATTCCAACTTTGTTATGCCCTCATTTGACATTGATTGCCATGTACCTTGTCACCCTAGAACTTCCTTTGTCTCAATAATGAGATTACTATTAACCTTGTGAATAGTAGATGGGTAGCTTAATGCTTAGTCTTGCTATCTAATAACTTTGGAAAATCTTGAAAATGGGAAATTATGATTTATTATTAAATCCTTGTGTTTGAAAGTGAAGTGGCAATTGGAGTTGTCACTGTGATTTTAAAATAAAATAAAAATGTGAAAGTTGGTTTAGATTAGGGTGGATGGCTGTTTGGGTTGGTGCAGTAAGCACGAGAACTTGTTAAGTGTATGTTCCACCCTAGTCAATTAAGGACCGACGCTTGTGTTTGTCCAAACTGAGCATTAACCGTACAACCACAAGTCTATATGGGTACGACCTAGCTAACTAACCTATAAAGGTGTAGTTTAGATATCACCAGTGGTGTATTGAGTGCCAGGGTGTACTGGTTACTCATAGTGAGGGACAGGGTTTACTGTACTCATATGGCGCAAGAGGGGGCTTCAGATTGGGCGGATTTAACCCTTCTGCGGTGAAACCTCAGCGGGTGGTCTCTAGCTATACTGGAGTAGGTGAAAGGCTTTGTGATATTTTATCTGGGTCTCATGCCAAAGGAAGCATGTTGACTATTAAGATAATTTATCTCTTGTGGGTAAAGTTGTACAACCTCTGCAGAGTGTAAAACTATTCGAATAGCCGTGCCCACGGTCAAGGGCGGGCAAGGAATGCATTCACATGGTAGATTTCTGGTTTTGGATTTAAAATCAAAAGTTTTGTATTCCGAGGGTGGAGGGAACTCTCGGAAGGGAATCCTGGCGGATGGAGCCAGAGAGGGTGGATGGAACCCGCAGTTTAAAACTTGACCAATGGTAATTGGTTAGCTAGTGTTGGTAGTTGGAACCTTCGCTAGAAAGTTAATTCTGTTAAAGCATTTACTTCATTAAAATAATGCCTTCGAAAATAATTAGTAGTAATTGAATTTTAAAATGTTGCTTTGTGCAAAAGAACCATATGGCCTTCTTTGTTAAGCCTTGCATCTATGCATTTTTCCCAAGACTTGCGGAGTACTTTATGTACTCACATGCTACACTTAAAAATAACATCTCAGAGGAAGTTGAAGCTCAAGAAGGTGACTACGACTACTGCTTCGCGTGTGGCTGTGATGGATTCTTCCCGGAGGACTAGGTCGCGCTTCCCCAGTCAATTGCCTGTGGCGAATTGATGGGTCATCCTCGAGTTTTAATTGCTTCCGCTCTATTTCTTGTGTGCGAGGTCTTAAACCTCCTTTGTAATAATGAGACCCGGTTGTCAGTACTCTTAATTATTGTAATAAATCGTTGATGGTGATGTTTTCCATTCTGTTTGACTGTGTGCACTAGCTTTGATCTGGGACTAGTGCTGTATTACACAGAGGGTCCGGGTTTGATAATCCGGAGGCCCGACAGAGATGGTATCAGAGCCAGGTTGACTGTAGGACGTGACCTAGATTAGGAATGGCAAACCATAAGGACTTATGTTTATAAAAAGAGTATATTAAAAATGTGTAAGCTTCTTTGCTTCTACTCTCTTCCTACTTAGAATCTCGTTCTTGTCTCCAACTCCATTTGTTAAAACTTTTACTAATCTTTTCTTTCACTCAACTTTGTAGATGGCTGGTTCATCCTCCGCTGCCCCGTGGGACTACTACTCACATGGAGAGGATGCTGGAGCATTCGCTAGCCTTCTCCGGCAGCTGATGCAGTGTTTGGAGTACCGTCAGCCGCCCATCTTCAGGGGTCGGAAGACGCGGATCCTGCATCGAGACTCTTGGACGATGGAGGTATTCCTGTATGCACGGGAAGAGGAATTCAAGTCCCACACCTACCCCATCAAGCACCCTCGGTCCCGCTGTTTCGACGCTGTCCAGGACGCAGCACGCCTCGCCATTGACGAGTTGTGCCACCTGCACAAAGATGCTGTACATCAGTCCCCCTTTTGCTTCTTCATCAACCCCCGCCCAGGACAGAGGTATCCAGATCCCTTTGATATTCCAGTTGACGATCCTCGACTGTCACATCAGGTGCAACTCACCCAGGCGATGGCCGTCACTTATGCTAGAGCTCAGGAGGAGATTGGACAACTTCGGATGCTTCTCACTTCCAGCTACCAGCATTCCGACACACTTCGCACACAGCTTCTCCAGAGCCAGGCAGCTGAGTTTGAGTTGGGACGTCTCCGGGCCGCAGCCGACTACGCGCCATCTTCACCCGTAGTTGACTACACGCCGTCTTCCCCAGTACCAGCCGTCATCCCCAACAACCCGGCCCCAGCTCGACTTTCAGGACTCCACATCAGACTTACAGCACGCAAGAAAGTGCGACGCCCCAGTCCGCCACCTGTCATTACTCTCAAGAAGCGCAAGCCTTCTCCTTCTCGTTCTCGGTCGACTGCCTCCAGTCGTAACCGTGCCTCGGCCGAGTGTGACTGCTCACGTCACCACGTGAGAGAGCGCCAGGAAGACCCGGAGGAGGATCCAGAAGAGGACCCGGAAGAAGACCCTGAGGAGCGCGTCTTTGGAGAGGATTAGTAGTCTTTTGAGTCCGTAGTACCCAAATAAAATGTCCGCGTCCTTAGAACGCTTATTGTTATGTTTTGGTGTGCTAGATGGACTGTACCAGGCCTATGCGCACTTGTGGTACAGCCATCCTTGGAGTTATCTTGATTTTAATAAAAAGTTTCCCCTAAGTGGTTGCTAGTTCTTTCTTGTGTGTTGGCTTGGGATGTGGTTTAGTTCCCCTAATCTCTTACCTTTGCTATTTCCCTCTTACCTTCTGCTAACCTAAACCGCTTCAGATGGTGAACACGAGGAGCAACCCTGGCAGCAGCCGTGACGCCAACAACCAGCCGGAGGACAACATTCCACCACCTCCTGCTCAGGCCCCCAACTTGGAGCAAATGATGGCTATGCAGCTGCAGTTACTTCAAGCTCTCGCCCAGAACCAAGTGCAGCCAGCCCAGCAGGCACCCAACCAGGCACCCCAGTCTAAATTGGGGGAATTCATGAGGACAAGGCCTCCCACTTTTGCTGGATCAGTGGATCCCTTGGAGGCAGATGATTGGATCAAGGATGTAGAAAGAAAATTGGTCCTAGCTCAGTGCAACGATAATGAAAAGGTGTTGTATGCTGCTCATCAGCTCAAGGGAATGGCTGCCAACTGGTGGGAAAACTACCGCGCCGCCCATCAAAATGCACAAGCCATCACTTGGGAGGAGTTTGTCGAAGCTTTCCGCACTGCCCATATTCCTACGGGAATAATGGAAATGAAGAAGAGAGAATTCTACCAACTACAACAGGGAAACCTCAGTGTTTCCGAATACCTGAACAAGTTCACCCAACTGTCCAGGTATGCATCTGAAGAGGTTACCTCAGAGGCGACCAAGATTTGGAGGTTCACGCAGGGACTTGACCCCAATCTCAAGGTGCAGCTGGTATCCAATGACTTCCCAACCTTCCAGCACCTAGTGAACAAGGCCTTTGTCCAAGAAGATGCTCAGCGCCAGCTGTACGAAAATCGGAAGAGGAAGTTTCAAGCCCAGCAAGGAGCAAGCAGCTCTCGATTCCGCCCCAACGCACCTCACTATCACAAGCTCTCAGAGTCAAGCGTGCCGAGGACTCCCTTTTCAGGACCCCGCCCAAATCCACAAACTCCCCGGGCAAACAATGGTGGCCAACCCCCGCAGAACAAGACTTCAGCAGCAGGAGTGCAGTGCTTTAACTGCAAGAACATGGGGCACTATGCCAGCAACTGTCCCCAGAAACGCCCAGCAATGACTCCAGTTCGTTTCAATCTGGGGACTACGCCAGCAAGAGCTCCGACTGCAGGTCAAGGCCGTGGGGCACCACAAACCCCAAGGACTCCACAAGTGGTGAGCAGAGGGCATCTCAACCATGTGACCGCGGAAGCAGCCCAGGATGCACCTGACGTAGTTCTGGGTAAGTTTCTTGTCAACTCAGTAATTGCATCAGCATTATTTGATTCTGGAGCTTCGCATTCTTTTGTGTCAAAAGATGTGGTTGAAAGGTATAATTGGGATGTGAGTAAACTACAGAACCCCATGCTAGTCCAGTCCCCTGGAAAGGAAATGAGGACTAACACAGTTTGCCTTGACGCAACTGTGGATATAAATGGAGTTAAGTTCTTAGCAAATCTTATTATAATAGACTCCAAGGGTTTAGATGTAATACTTGGAATGGATTGGTTAACCAAGTATAAAGGACAAATAGATTGTGCTGACCGAGCTGTTACAATCACTAACTCTGAAGGGATTCAAGTAAGGTATAAGTCAAACTCCCTTACCCAGAGCAGGTGTAGTTTGAACAGTGTAAAGGGAGTGACTCTGGAAAAAGTACCTATAGTGAGTGAGTACCCAGATGTATTCCCTGAAGATTTGCCCGGAATGCCGCCAGACAGGGAAGTAGAATTTGTCATCAACCTAGTACCTGGAACAGCTCCAATTTCCAAGAGACCTTATCGGATGTCTGCAAATGATTTGGCGGAAGTTAAGAAACAAATTGAAGAGCTGCAGGATAAAGGATTTGTAAGGCCAAGCTCGTCACCTTGGGGAGCACCAGTACTGCTAGTAAAGAAGAAAGATGGTAGTCTTCGCATGTGTGTGGACTATCGATCATTGAATGATGTGACTATTAAGAACAAGTACCCTTTACCCAGAATAGATGATCTGTTTGATCAGTTGAAAGGATCATGTGTATTCTCTAAGATTGACCTTCGATCAGGATATCACCAATTGAAGTTAAGACCAGAGGACATACCCAAGACCGCATTTGCCACCCGTTATGGATTGTATGAGTATACAGTGATGTCTTTCGGTCTAACCAATGCCCCAGCATACTTCATGAATCTGATGAATAAGGTGTTCATGGAATATTTGGATAAGTTTGTGGTTGTATTCATCGATGATATTTTGATATATTCCAAGAATGAGGAAGAACATGCCGAACATTTGAGGATAGTTTTGGAAAAGCTCCGAGAAAATCAGTTGTATGCCAAGTTCAGTAAGTGTGAGTTTTGGTTGAAGAAAGTAGCTTTCTTGGGCCATGTGATTTCGGCAGGAGGAGTATCCGTAGACCCGGAGAAAGTTAATGATGTGCTCAATTGGACACAACCAAAGTCAGTATCCGAGATCAGGAGTTTTCTTGGATTGGCTGGTTACTATCGTCGATTTATTGAAGGATTCTCCAAGCTCGCAAGACCTCTGACCCAGTTGCTGAAGAAGGAAAAGAAGTTTGAATGGAGTAAACCATGTGAGGATAGTTTCCAAGAGTTGAAGAAGAGGTTAACTTCTGCACCAGTGTTGACGCTTCCGGACATTAGGAAGGATTTCGAAGTCTTCTGTGATGCGTCAAGGCAGGGACTAGGCTGTGTACTGATGCAAGAAAGAAAGGTAGTAGCATACGCCTCAAGGCAGCTGCGACCCCATGAAGGAAATTACCCAACGCATGATTTAGAGCTCGCTGCCGTAGTACATGCACTGAAAATATGGAGGCATTACTTGATTGGTAACCGTTGTGAAATTTACACGGATCACAAGAGTTTGAAATATATATTCACTCAACCCGATCTCAACATGAGGCAAAGGAGATGGCTTGAGTTAATAAAGGATTATGATATTGGAATACATTATCACCCAGGAAAGGCTAATGTGGTAGCAGATGTCTTGAGCAGAAAGAGTTATTGTGCCAAGCTGTGGATTAAGGACAGTATGCCTGCCCTTCAAGAAGAGTTCCAACGGCTCAACCTAGAAGTAGTGGAGGAATGATTTCTAGCCACTTTGGAAGTTCAACCAACCTTAGAAGATCAAATCAGAGCAGCTCAAAAGGAGGACAAGTATGTCCAGGAGATCAAGGATAATATGAAGAAAGGAAAAGCTTCGGGATTTTCAGAGGATGAAAAAGGTACCCTTTGGTTTGGGAAAAGAATTATTGTGCCTGAAAAGAAGGAGGTAAAGGAGTTAATATTAAAGGAAGCCCATGAATCTGGATATTCAATTCACCCTGGGAGCACCAAGATGTACCAAGATCTCAAGGAAAGGTATTGGTGGTCAAGTATGAAACGAGAAATTGCAGAATACGTAGCCTTGTGCGATGTATGCCAACGGATTAAAGCTGGACACCAGAGACCTGCGGGACTTCTGCAGCCATTGCAGATCCCTGAGTGGAAATGGGAAGAAATTGGTATGGATTTTATAACTGGATTACCAAGAACCAAAACAGGGCACGATTCAATTTGGGTTATAGTGGATCGTTTGACAAAAGTCGCCCATTTCATTCCAGTAAAGACCACATACTCCGGGGATAGACTTGCCGAGTTGTACATGTCAAGAATTGTGTGCTTGCATGGGATCCCAAAGAAGATTGTGTCAGATCGAGGAACCCAGTTCACTTCGAGATTTTGGCAAAAGCTACATGAACTTTTGGGCACAAACTTAAACTTCAGTACAGCTTATCATCCACAGACAGATGGTCAAACAGAAAGAGTAAATCAAATCCTGGAAGACATGTTGAGAGCTTGTGTACTGGCAAACAAGAGTAATTGGGATCAGAGTTTGCCCTATGCAGAGTTCTCCTACAACAATAGTTATCAATCCAGTTTGCAAATGTCTCCCTTCGAAGCCCTATACGGCAGAAAGTGTAGGACTCCATTGTATTGGAAGGAAACAGGAGAAGGACAAGTGTTTGGACCAGATGTGCTGAAGCAAGCAGAAGAACAAGTTCGTCTAATCCAGGACAGATTAAAAACAGCACAAACCAGACAGAAAAGTTATGCAGACAATCGACGTAGAAGCTTAGAATTCGTACCTGGGGATCATGTTTATTTGAAGGTGTCACCTCTCAAAGGAATGAGACGTTTTGGAGTCAGTGGAAAGCTAGCTCCCAGATTCATCGGACCTTTTCCTGTTGTGGCGAAACGAGGAGAAGTGGCTTACCAGTTGGAGCTTCCACCTCAGCTGTCAAAGGTGCATGACGTCTTCCATGTGTCTCAGCTAAGAAAGTGTCTCAGAGTTCCAGAAGAGCAGATGCCTCTAGATGAAATAAACGTGAAGGAGGACCTCACCTATCCAGAGTATCCAGTCAAGGTATTGGAGGAAGCAGAGCGCCGTACGCGCAGCAAGGTTATCAAGTTCTGTAAAGTGCAGTGGAGCAACCATTCAGAATCGGAAGCAACTTGGGAGCGTGAAGAGGATCTAAAAGAAGAGTTCCCCGACCTTTTTCCCAGTCCATCCGAATCTCGGGGTCGAGATTCTTTCTAAGGGGGGTAGGTTTGTCACATCCCAAAATTTGGCTTTTTGAAAAATTTAAATTCAAATTAATTATTTTAAGGTAATTGGATTTTACTTGGCTTTTATTTGCCTTTCTGGATTTTTTCTGGAATTTAAAAACTATTTTTAGAGCTTAAAAAGTAATTCAAAATATGAAAATTAAATATCAACAGTAGTTGGAAATAATTTTATTTAGTCCAAAATATGTCCAGAAGCTTCTGTGAATTTTTCTGGAATTTTTGGAGGTATTTTCATATTTTTCTGAGGCCTAAATAAATTTCTAGCATTTTCTGAAATTAAAAATCATTAAAAATCTCTCCCTTTTTCCTCCAGCCGACGCGTGGACGGCCCAGATCCGCCCACGTCGCCGCTCGGCCGATCCGGCCCGCTTTTCCCCCTTCTCCCTCCGCCAAGCGGGCCCGGCCTGTCAGCCTCCCGCGTCTTCCCCCTCATTCTCTCTCTGCCCCTGGGCCCCGGCTGTCAGCCACCCGCGTTCGCATCCCGCCATCCCCTCCTCTTTGGGCGACGCGTGTACAGCCCGCCTCATCTCGGCCGTCCCCGCTTCGCCCGCTCTCGGACGCCCGATCCGCCTCTGGGTCGCGTGGCAGCCATCCGCGCCGCCCGCCCGCTCCCTTCTCTCTCTCACTGCACGCGGGGCCCGCCTGTCGGATTCGTCGTCCCCGCGGAGCCGGCGCCTTCCTTTTCCTCCCCCCTCTTTCCTTTCTCGCCGGCCGACCGAATCCTCGGCGGACCCGGCCTTTCCTTCCCCGTTTCTCTCCGGTTTTGGAATCCCCGAGCTCCCCGCGCGACCAAATCCCGAACGCCCGCGCCTCCCTTCCCTCTCCGGCCCCCTATTTCCTTTTTCCCCCAAACTTTCCCCACCGGCCACCGAGATCTCCGGCGAGGAATTAAGTGCCCGTGCTCCCTCCCCTGCCCCTATAAATACCCCCATCGCCCTCATCTCTCCCCACACCACCTCGCAGCGCTCTCCGCCTCCTTCCCCGAGCCCCGTAGAGCCCTGCCACCGTGCCACCTTCCCCTCAGAGCTCCGCCCAACTCCGGCGAGCCTTCCCCGCCGCCTCGGACCCTTCCAGAGCCCGCCGCCGCCACCCCGAGCTTCCTCACGCCCAGGCGAACCTCCCCGTCACCTCGGCTGCCTCTCCCCGCCGCCGGAGCGCCGTCGCGCCGGAAGACCCGAGCCAGCTCCGCCACCTCCTCGTCGCCGGCCTTCTCCGCTCGTCGCCGCACTTCGTTGACCCCTTCAACCGGACCCCCTCCGCACCAGGATTACATATCACGCACCGCCAGAACCTCTCCGGCCTCCCCTCGCCGCCGACGACCTTGCCTCCGTCCACGGCTGCCGGACCACCCGAAGGTACCCCTCAAGAGGGTTACCTACCCTTATTGGGTAGGCAACGCCTCCCCGCTCACTTGGCTAGCAGCGCTCGCCCGTAACTCCCTCGGCGCGCGTTCGAGCCTCCGGCTCCGCGCGCGGAGGTTGAGTTTTTCGTTTATTTTCCGGGCTGACAAGTGGGTCCCACCTGTCAGCGGCCGCCGGTCTGCGCTGGCCACTGCCGCCTGGGCCCCACCTCTCTGTGCTATCTCTGACAAGTGGGCCCGGAGTCCAGTGGGTCCCATGTGTCAGAGGCTGAGCGTGGGCTCACTGTCCAGTGGGTCCCACATGTCAGTGACCGCCAGTGGTTACTGTTCAGTGGGCCCCACCTGTCAGTCTCTCAAAATAAAAATAGAAATTAAAATTTAATTCTCCAGTGGGTCCCACCTGTCAGAAATTTCCGAATTTCTCGATTTATTCAAATCTGAGATTTTCAAATGAGCATAACTTTCTCATTTTAACTCCAATTCCAGCCATTCAAATTTCTAAATTCATCTAAAATCATAACCTATCCAACTATGGCCTCTGTTGAATTTTTGGATTTTATTTGAATTTTCTTTTGTATTTATTTGTTTTGTTGCTTCGTCTTTCCTCGCGTAGATTCCAACGTTGTCGACGATCCCTCTTCACAGCAGCAAGAAGACCCAGAAACCCTGCAAGAAGGCAAGTCTCCTTTGATCATTTTGAGCCTATGCTTTTGAAATGTTTTTAAATTATTTCAAATTTTGTGCATTGCTATTTACATAAAGTCCCTAGTTCAAGTCTTTAGGAATTAGTTATTCCAACTTTGTTATGCCCTCATTTGACATTGATTGCCATGTACCTTGTCACCCTAGAACTTCCTTTGTCTCAATAATGAGATTACTATTAACCTTGTGAATAGTAGATGGGTAGCTTAATGCTTAGTCTTGCTATCTAATAACTTTGGAAAATCTTGAAAATGGGAAATTATGATTTATTATTAAATCCTTGTGTTTGAAAGTGAAGTGGCAATTGGAGTTGTCACTGTGATTTTAAAATAAAATAAAAATGTGAAAGTTGGTTTAGATTAGGGTGGATGGCTGTTTGGGTTGGTGCAGTAAGCACGAGAACTTGTTAAGTGTATGTTCCACCCTAGTCAATTAAGGACCGACGCTTGTGTTTGTCCAAACTGAGCATTAACCGTACAACCACAAGTCTATATGGGTACGACCTAGCTAACTAACCTATAAAGGTGTAGTTTAGATATCACCAGTGGTGTATTGAGTGCCAGGGTGTACTGGTTACTCATAGTGAGGGACAGGGTTTACTGTACTCATATGGCGCAAGAGGGGGCTTCAGATTGGGCGGATTTAACCCTTCTGCGGTGAAACCTCAGCGGGTGGTCTCTAGCTATACTGGAGTAGGTGAAAGGCTTTGTGATATTTTATCTGGGTCTCATGCCAAAGGAAGCATGTTGACTATTAAGATAATTTATCTCTTGTGGGTAAAGTTGTACAACCTCTGCAGAGTGTAAAACTATTCGAATAGCCGTGCCCACGGTCAAGGGCGGGCAAGGAATGCATTCACATGGTAGATTTCTGGTTTTGGATTTAAAATCAAAAGTTTTGTATTCCGAGGGTGGAGGGAACTCTCGGAAGGGAATCCTGGCGGATGGAGCCAGAGAGGGTGGATGGAACCCGCAGTTTAAAACTTGACCAATGGTAATTGGTTAGCTAGTGTTGGTAGTTGGAACCTTCGCTAGAAAGTTAATTCTGTTAAAGCATTTACTTCATTAAAATAATGCCTTCGAAAATAATTAGTAGTAATTGAATTTTAAAATGTTGCTTTGTGCAAAAGAACCATATGGCCTTCTTTGTTAAGCCTTGCATCTATGCATTTTTCCCAAGACTTGCGGAGTACTTTATGTACTCACATGCTACACTTAAAAATAACATCTCAGAGGAAGTTGAAGCTCAAGAAGGTGACTACGACTACTGCTTCGCGTGTGGCTATGATGGATTCTTCCCGGAGGACTAGGTCGTGCTTCCCCAGTCAATTGCCTGTGGCGAATTGATGGGTCATCCTCGAGTTTTAATTGCTTCCGCTCTATTTCTTGTGTGCGAGGTCTTAAACCTCCTTTGTAATAATGAGACCCGGTGGTCAGTACTCTTAATTATTGTAATAAATCGTTGATGGTGATGTTTTCCATTCTGTTTGACTGTGTGCACTAGCTTTGATCTGGGACTAGTGCTGTATTACACAGAGGGTCCGGGTTTGATAATCCGGAGGCCCGACACTTATCTTACCACTGGGACGACACCCAGGACAATTCAAACCAGGACCATCTGCAGCCCTTCACTTTTCCAATACCACCCACAAAGTTTTTGAAATAGAACTATATCTGGTTAAGTTCCCATGTCCGTCCTTGACCGTGGGCACGGTTATTCGAATAGTTTTGACTCTGCAGAGTGTGTACACTTTCACCACAAGAGACAATCAACTCGTTGCCCCCACACGATTCCTTAGTCATGTGGTTGAGCAGACCATCACAGTGACTTTTCAAAGTATCTAGTCCCTTTTCTCATTCACCTTATGGGAAGCTGCCCACTTGCGGTGGGTCCCATCAATGCACGGGATGTTTCCCCACAGTTACTAACGCAGCCGAGCTTCTCAACTCCCCGCAACGCTTAGAACAGCTGGAAAAACTTCACCCTCCACCAGTGTCCCTTTAGGCCCCCTTGCCATAGCATATCCACTTCTATCCACTACCGGTGAGATGAGTCCGGGGATTTCGATAAATTTACTTAGCCAAGTTGTACTTTACAGACTTGCGGTTGTACTATTTTACACAGAAGGTCATGACAAGATTCAGTCCTTAGTATTATTTGAGCGGTTCTACCACACTCCATAATTTGTGTTTCCACTGCACCACATACCAGCCCCCAAACCATCCGCTCAGATATTAAGCAAGTTAAGAGTTTTAGGAGCATAAAATAACCATGTCAAAATATACCAGTCATTCCCACCATGACTGTCCGAATCAATTTCTCATGATTAAAAGTGATGCTTGGGGCAATTTCTTGCCCCAGGTTCCTAAACAATGCTAAGCATGGCATATAATTAAGAACTTATTTTCGAAAGCTAACAATTATAAAGTTTTCCACTAGGCGACAAGGCCCACGTATGCAATATACCAAAGAGGGGTGTAATACTTAGTCAAGTTGAACGATGGGCATATAGCTAAACTTTTAAATCAACATATTTTGCACATAATAACAGCATGCAATTTGATAATTTAAACGAAAGTAATTTGCATAAAATGTAGGTTCAACATGATCAAAGTATTGACTCGCCTGGCACGGTTTACCGCGGTCTTGAGTTCACACAATGCTTCCTCTTGAGCTTCTAGTCTTTATCTTCACTTTGCTCTCGATCTCGCTTGATCCATTGATTCTTCGGGACTCCAGTTTCTAACTACGCGATAAGCGACTGAATCCAAATAAAAGCAAATAACTCAAAAGATCCAAATAAATCTGAATAAACTCAATTTAGATTTATTATAAGTTACTGGGTGATTCGGGTGATTTGAGGTAGGGTCTACGGTAGAATACAATGACTTGGTCTTTTTATCAACAATCTCTTTTATTATTTTTGTATTTATTAAGAAAGTTCCATGAGTTAGGTTAAACCTATGAATTGGTGTATTTTGTCGAGTGCTAATATTCAGGGCATATATTATATACATGATGTATAAAAATTTTAGCTTACCAAATTAATCTTAGAGTCCGGGTTTATAGCATTCTGTGGAGTGATATTTTATGTACACTTAGTTGTTACTAGACATAACTTATTTTGAATTAGGATCTATACATTTGGGTCCTAGCTTGCTATATTCAATTATGCTCAACATTATTACTTATTAAACCTAATGTTGAGATTTAGTTAATGACACCGTTATTATTTTTGTCTACACTTTAGCTATTATTAGGCTTAGCTTTTATTTTTACTTTAAATTTATTTATCCATTAGAGTTTGTTATACGGAACATATTTCAATATTACTTTTTAATTAGCTCTACCACCGAGTTTTATTTAATGGTGACACGTTAAATATTTAGCATATATTTTAATTATAATTAAGGGTATCTTTACTAAATTTGGGTATTTATCAAGGCCACTTTTCTTTATTAATGCCATTAATAAGTATTTAGATTTAAAATTAAATATTAATGGTTCACCGAGTATTTATTATGATAACTAATCCAATTTAAGTCATACATGTGTTCTTTAAAATCTTAATTAAATCTTATTAGCTTCCATGGATTATCCCTAATTTTTCCTAATTAAAAGGATTACAAAAATAAAAATAAAAATAGGGTGAACATGTGCGACCGGCCGGGTTCGAACCCAAGACCTCGGGCTGGGATGGGTTAACGTGCAGTCGGGCTAGCCAAGTGGGCGCAACGCCTGTACTGCATGAGTGGAGCCTCGCAGCTATTTTATGCTGGGTAGCAAGGGGGGCAGAACAGAGGAAGGTTGCGCTGGCGCAAGGCAACCTCGCTGGCGGCAAGCGGCGGCCGGAGAGAAAGCGGCGACCCGCAAAATGGGTTGTGCAGGCTTCGTGGAAGATATGGGTGGTGGCGCATCGGCCGGAGCGGTGGCGAGGTGGGTGGGCGACGGCGCGGAGCGCCCGGCGGTGGGATGAACTCGGGGTGGCGGCGCCGGCGTGAAGGAGGGGAGGAAATGATGGGCGCACGAGTAGGAGGGGGTGGAGGGAAGACGTACCGCACCAACGACTGACCGAGGCGGGTCGGGCGGCGGTGGCGCACGGTGCCGGCGGTGTACCGGCGGCGATAGCTCCGGCCGGGGATTCCTCGGGGTTGGGGTGATCCGGAGATGCTTTGGCCCAAAGCAATTGGCCCGGGCGGTCTATATTGGGGATTCCTCGGCTCGCCGGAGTTGGAGAAGGGGAAGTTCGCCGGCGAGCTGTGGTGCGCTAAGCGAAGGGAGGGCTGCTTGGACCTTATAGGCGGCGGGAAGGGGCTCGGCAGCGAGCGGGGCGGACATGCCATCTTTTCGGCGCCAGGCGGCGGTGCAGATGGCGTGCAGGCGGCGGTGTGAGAAGTAGGATCGCTAGGGGAGATTTGGCATGATGGCGGCTGTAGCTTTGGCGCCGCGCGTGCGCTGCGTGAGGCGACAGAGCGGGGCAGGGGCGGCGACGTACGGCGTGTAGGCACGCAGAGAACAGCAGGGTATGGGCGGGGGAATGATGGCCGAGCGCAGCGACAGGGCAAAAGCTATTGGCGCCAGCGGAGGCAGGACTCGCATAGGAGCTGTGACCGGTCGGGAGGCGTGGAGCGAGCTTAGCCGAGCAACGGGGGAAAAAAGAAAGAAGGAAGGAGAGAAGAAGGGAGCGTGGGGGAGAAAGAGCAGAAGAAAGGGAGGCGGGGAAATAGGGGCCCGGCGGCCAGAGGAAGAAAAAGGAAGAGAGATGGGGAGATGGGGGCCCAGCCGGCAGAGGAAGGAATCAGGAGGGAGTAAAGAAAAAGGGAAAAGAGGGAAAGAAAGAGTGGGGCCCACCTGTATTAGAGAGAAGAGATAAAAGGATAAGAAAATGAGGCTCATGCATTACCTTAAAATTTGGATTTTTATTTTAATTTTCTATTTCATACTTGAGGTTATTTATTTAAAGTCTTGCATGACATTTGAAATTTTTAGCTTTTATTATTTTTTTGGCTATGCTTATCACAATGTTAGTACATTACATATTTGTTTCACTTGTGTGTGTTTATATATGTATATAATTTCAGTTATTTGTTATCTTGTTGGCTCATCTAATTTTTGCATATTTTTATTTCCTATTTTGATAAATTCTTACTTGCACTATGTGTATATACATGTATATGTGTATATATATACCTATATATGTATGTATTATGCTTGCATTTTATTCATTCACTTCTAGTGCTAGTTATGCCATTATTTTCAAAATGAGGTTTCATATTTTTAACTCAAGTTTCTCTCTTCTAATACTGGATCATCTTTTCAGATTCGTATTTAAAATTTTAGTTTTCTATTATTTGCATATTTCCCCTTTTTGGTATTACTATTGTTTGTCTTTACCTTTTATGAACTCATTCAACTTTTGGAATCAATCAAATTCAGAAAAACACCATAAAATCCAAATTCCAATAGAATATACTGCAAAAATAATTCAAGAAATTCATATTTTCAAATTTAAATTTTTTGAGATGTTACACTAGGCTCCCTCTAAACCCAGGGGGCTCTGGTGAACCCAAAACTGAACACTAACCTTAACTTGTCGAAGCCGCCGTTGGAGCTTTCGTTAAAGTTGGAGGAGGTGGAGTACGAATCTCAATGCAAAGTCCTACAATGAGAAATCCAAGTGGTCAATCCAAAAAACACTCAAGTCCTAGTTAGCAATTTTCCAAAATGTTTGTGCCTCTTCAAAAACACATATACTAGGCTAATAATATATCGCATACTACATGGAGTTCATTTCAAGTTTTCTTTACAGAGCTTTTGCGTTCACTCGTCCTCCTCAACTACGCAACATGCCACATGGTTCATGATTCACTAGTTCGCCACAATCGTACATAGACTGATAGACATATAGCATACTACTAAAACCGTTTCAAAACAAGTGTTGACTTAATGCTCAGTTAAGATAAGCATAGTAGTATCAATGCATATCCTTTTTTAAGGCAAACTCTGAATTAATATGAGATTGAAAGTACATCAACCCTGAATGTTACAAAAGGGACCTTTAAAATAAAGCATATTAAATAATAGCCCCTGTCACGGGCAAAAGTGGACTAAAAAGAAATATAAAATTACAATCGAGTCCTTGAGCATTCGGGATTTCAGTCGTCGTTCGTTGACCTCCTCGCCTCGGATGCTCTAAACCGGCCATTGCTCTGCACCTGCTGTGCGTTTGCAGCGGTCTTGAGCAACGAGAGGATGAAAGGGGCCTCCTTTGAGGTTAAAGGAGACACCAAGAGATGGACGACAGTGGGAAACGCCGACGATCGACTTGATAAAGCTCCGATAGATCACCAGGATTGATTGATATTTGGATCGTCAGTCCCAGCATCTGTAGTGATCAATACTAGGGGGTAGCAGGTGGGGATACACAGAGATAGAAAGAAGGGGGAGAAATACACAACAGCCAGAGAGAAGCGGCATGCTGGCAAGAGAGGCGATCTACGTCTAGTCCACATAGGGAATCTGGTTATTAGGGGAGGCTCACCAAGCATTATCGTGCCAAATATGCACAGAACCATCGCCTAGAGGGAGACAACGGACGACGCTATAGCAACACATTGGGATGCACACACCAGTCTTGGTCGGGGTCTCCAAGGCAAGCTGAAACTACCTCTCCCTCACACGCTAGGCGCCACACGTGTACCAGGAAGAAGAGGTAGACAGTGGCCTCAAATAAATCGTGTCGATGACAGTAACCGACTAGTTGAGCTTCCATTGTGGCAGCGGTGAAGAGCTGTAGAGGAGGTAAGTGCCGACCACAGGGAAATCGGATTCTCTTGCCTCACCAGCTGGATCTCGTGCAGATGCAAGGTACACCAAAGAGGGGCCAGCTCTAGATCCAGATCTTAGGGGATCCGAAAAAAGAAGCTGAACCAGCGAATCCAAGTGGTCAACGAAGACCAGCTCCACTTTGGAGAACACAGTGGGATCCACTTCTAAAAGTCACCGACATAAACTGTCGACCACCACTGAATGGAGAGAAATCACCGTGGGGAAAAAGATGTACAACTAGGTTAATTTATAAGTGAAGAAAGGAGATAGATCTCTTCTGCTCGACTCCGGTGAGAAGCCGGGGTAGAGATAGAGGAGGGGTGCTGGTCGGACATGAAGACGGAGCTGAGAAAGAAGAGGTGCCGTAGGAGGAGTTTCGACGGAGAACGAGAGAACTTCCAATGCACATCCTTGAGCGCACGTAGCAACGACGGGCGGCGGTCACATGAATACATACATGATCTCCCACCCAAAATGGGCTGCCAGTACGATAAACAAATAACAGAATTAGTCGCACGGCGCTAGGCACGAGCACGACCGCACGATCCACGCGGCTCCCACCCCACCCACCAGCCGGCTGCGGCTGCGTGCTGGCCGTGGCCGCCGCGCCACTAAAAAACTCGGCAAAACCCGCGCCACGAGACGGCCCCAGCAGATCTCCACCGCTCGCTCCTCATCCCCCCTCCGCACGATCAGCCCACCGCGCGCCACGCCGGGCCCACCCATATATAAAACTCAAGCCAAGCGCCCCCATTTGTTCGGCGTCTCACACTCCCACCTCACGGCTCCGTGCAAAGTCAAAGTCACACAAATCGTTCAGGAATCGGGGGGGAGAGGGGCGGGCGCATCGCGGCGTAGGTGGTGGTGGCGGTAGTGGCCAGCGGGGGGAAATGGCGGCGGAGAGGGACATCGACGAGCTGCCGCGGAGCGACGCCAACTACACGGCGCTCACGCCGCTCTGGTTCCTCGAGCGCGCCGCGCTGGCGCACCCGGGCCGGGCGTCTGTCGTGCACGGCCACGTGCGCTACACCTGGGCCGACACCTACCGCCGATGCCGCCGCCTCGCCTCCGCCCTCGCGCGCCGATCCATTGGCCACGGAAGCACGGTACGGCGCCATATCTGCAATCCCCTTCCTTAGTCCAGTCCTCCTCCCTCCCTCTAGCTACTTGTGCCCCTAGTGTTCCATCGGTGTCCTGAGATGGTGAATTGGTGATGTCAAAACACCAAAACTGGGAGCTCGCTATTTGAACTGTAAAACATTGAATTTTTACGAGTCAATAATAGAATAGTATGCTAATGGGATTGGATCATATACCCTCCCTTTAGTTGAGAAATTCAGGATTTATCCTTCTCATCTCAATGACACGTGGGGTTATCATAAGCCACTGACACGTGGTCCAGGAGGGTAAATCCTGAATTTTCATCTAAATGGAGGGTATATGATCAATAAATCCTTTCTAGATTGGCGGTAACGGATAGCAGGTCTTATCATGTTAGTAGACTGGTAGTAGATGGGTGGATGAAGAATATGCTTCTTCAATCCTCGCAGGAGTACATCCTAAAAGCTTGTCCTCTTAACTCATGTGTCTTGTTCATCTCAATTGCACAAACACATGTCCAGATCTGATTGATCACATGCTCACATAAATGGAGTGCCATACTTCTTCAGTTCTTCTCGAAGCAGACTAAATGATGCCATATCTTGATGCTGGTGGGAACTATCCAAGTGCAGTAAGACTTCCAAATAATGCCCACTACTACTCATGTTTGGGCAGTAACAACATACTCTGATAGTGTAGGACTGGTATGGTAACAGGAGATAAATAGTATCTCAAAATTTCCTCTCAATTATTTGTCAATCATTCACTTCAATAACTATAAATCTATGAAGATTAAGAATGGAAAGCCAATACAAAACCTAGCAAATCAAGAAGCTAAAACCCGAGGAATGAACAGTAGCCACTGTAGTGCTGCAATAGTAAATTCAGCCCGATGAACAGTAAAATCAGCACTATTTCAAAACGAAGATTCTATGTAACTTTTGATCCGTAGATCTAAATGACTTGAAACTTAGTATGCATCTTCTCTAGGATGTTAGAAACCTATTTCAATCAATGATCAAGACAATCATTGCCAAAGTTCTGACTTTTTTCCGTTTGAAGGAAGGTTGCATAAAAAATGGGCAAAAACAAAAACAGTTAATATAACTTACTCATGGATGAATGATGGCCAATATGGCTTTAGATATATTCCCACATACCACAATAAGCTAAAATACCAAAGAAATTGAGCCAAATATAGTTGGATCAAGAAATTACTCGGAGAGGTCAAATCAAGTAAAAACCAAGCAACTTCAAGAATTTGCTAAACCTGGTGGCTAGATGGATAGAGATTGATTTTCATAGGATATCTTCATCACTTTTATGTCCTTGGGATTCAACAAGATCAAGAAGAGAAGAGAGAAGATAAAAATCATCAAAATCAAGAGCAAATCAACCAAAATAAGAGAAATCTAAGAGAGATGAACAAAATTGATATATTGTTACTTGAGGATGAACGTTTTACAGCCAATCCATCTAAAGTACAAGAGAGCACACTACAACACTCACACTTCTCAAACCCTAACCATGTAACACTTGATTTCAATGAGCAAAAGTTAGATGGTTAACTAGCAAATTACCATCTCAACCCGTTAAATAGACAAGACAATTAGCCCTATCGAACACAAATGAATACTATCCACTTGGCACAAATAGGGGAACCCAGTAACCCCACACAATATGGGCTTTACTCGTACACTATACTTATGCATGCTTTTCAAAGCATGTAAGCTTGAATCCACTAAGTCTTTAGCTTTTGATCCAACTTGATCATCTCAGCTTCTTTTTAACCTAAATCACTTTTCCAAGTGCTGCTCAAGCATCACGGTTTTGATCCAAGATAGTTTCCAGTATTTTTGTTAACTTACCAAAATACTTTTTCTTGATTCGATTTTCATCTTCCCTTGCAATCAATTGTCATACTTGCTACATGTAGGTGCACCATTGGCTTGGCACGTGTCGGCAAGTCTCTCCTATTACGATTCCACTAGATCATGTCTCACTTATATTGATCAAGCCACATTGTGCAACCCATCGCTCGAACTTCCCTTCAACATTTCTCGCCTTTCTCATACCATACTTAAGCTGAGCCATCTCATCTGGCATACATGATCGTTCTAGACCTCGCCTCCTTCATAAGTGTAGCTCCAATCCTCGTTGTTAACCATAGTTGATTTCAAGCGTCCCTACACATCCAAAGACTAAGAAATCGTTTATGTGCATAAGTTTTTCACAACTTGACACACATTAGTCAAAATATGCTTCATGCAACATATATATGCTGACCTAGGTCAACTCAAATCAATCCATGACTCAATTTTCAAAACCAAGAATCTTCACTTGGGCCGTTACTACCGCCCACCACAGGCCAATACTATCGCGCCCCGCAACTAGACCTCTCTGGAAATAAGCTACCAGCAAATAAACCGTGGTACTACCGCTCTGCGGTATGGCCGCCGCGATACTACTGCTCTACGGTATGACCACTGCGGTCATACCGGTTTGCTTGAAAATTTTTGAAACTAATCCAAATAAAACGCGATCTTTGCAAAATCAAATGCCCACTTCACAAAATTTGCAATGGTTCATTACAACACTATCTTACACCTTTTCACATGGTCCTTCAATTAGTTTCTAAAGCTGTGGATTCTGTATAGCTGATTTACCATAACAGTGGCATTGTGCTCTAGGAGCAGATCCGGACCGTATAACATTCATCACCTGCGGACATTTAGAGATTAGAAGCAGTACTAGCATCTGTGATCATAGTTCCTAAATTCTGATAGGAAATTATTATTTCAACAAAGCTCACATGTATGACATTGCTGGTTATTGGAGTACTTTTAGGAGTTTCTTTGGTTTTGAACTTTGAGATGTAGTATTGTATAAAATGTGTCAAAGAGCTGGTGTCCATAAATAGATCATCATCTTGCAATGTAGAACGAAACTTTGTGCAAGCTGCATTTAGTATTAGTTCTCATCACTCCATTCACCTTGTCTGCACCAAAACTTTTGTTCACTAATTCTAAATTTTAATACACTTGTGTTATACAGCAGTTTGATTGCAAAAATAACTTTGTAGACGGTGATGTTTGTTCATGTGCAATATTGTATTTGATCAACTACTTTCTGCCAGGTAGAACTTCTGCTAGGTGCATGCACGCAATATATTTAACATTTTTATATTGATTCTTTGTTTCTTCTATTAGGTTGCTGTAATAGCTCCAAATATCCCAGCAATATATGAAGCTCATTTTGGAGTTCCCATGGCTGGAGCAGTGGTCAACTGTGTCAACATTCGATTAAATGCTCCCACCGTTGCATTTCTCTTGGAGCACTCGTTAGCTGAAGTAGTGATGGTTGACCAGGAATTTTTCTCCCTGGCAGAGGATTCTTTGAGGATTATTGCAGATCAGAAGAAAGGTGCTTTCAAACAGCCACTTCTAATAGTGATTGGTGATCAAACCTGCGATCCTGCAGCCCTCCAAAATGCTCTGAGAAAAGGAGCCATCGAGTATGAAAAGTTCTTGGAAACTGGCGATCCTGAATTTGCCTGGAAACCACCACAGGATGAATGGAAGAGTATTGCCTTAGGTTATACTTCTGGGACAACTTCTAACCCTAAGGGTGTGGTATTACATCACAGGGGAGCTTACCTAATGTCACTCAGTGGTGCTCTTGTATGGGGAATGAATGAAGGCGCTGTTTACTTGTGGACTTTGCCGATGTTCCACTGTAATGGCTGGTGCTATACATGGACGCTTGCTGCTCTCTGTGGAACAAGCATATGCCTTCGTCAGGTATGCCTTTATATTTCAAAACTATGCTTCAGTAGGGACCTTCTTACTGTCAAATGCCTGTGGAACATAAACCCTGTACAAAACTGGAGCAGTAAACCTTATTTTAAAATGTACACATGAGACTTGTCATGAAATCTCATGTTTCATGGAATATTGTTTCCATATGAACAGAAGGTATATGGATAGAACAGTATGAGACTGCAATCATGTCATTAGGAAATATATTACATAGGTTGATGCAACAACCTCCACAAAAATTGTCATATATATTTAAAAAAAACATGATGAATACGTAAGTATGAATAGTTGAATACTCACAAACAAATTATAACTTGCATTATGCTGCTATATCAACGTTGCTTTGCACTTTCAAGAGCAATGCAGTCCTCTAATATACCACCTAAATAAATTTGAAATACTCATTTATCACTTTAGGTATACTCATATACTAATTATAAGATATTCTAATGTGAACCACACAAAAAAATTGCAAGGGAGTTCACAGTTTTTAGCGTATTTTGTAAATACCTTTATATACGTACATAAAAAGGAGTATGTTGAAAAAAATGTACATATCATCTCTGAAAAATTGTTCATACCACCTATATAGTCTTAAATACTCGTATACTACATGTACATACTCCTCGTTACGCGAGATACGACATAGGGTGTAATTACACCCGGGAGTAGAAAAGAGGCTTCATATATATATATATATATATATATATATATATATATATATATATATATATATATATATATATATATATATATATATATATATATATATATATATATATATATATATATATATATATATATAAAAGGAGATAAAAAAGAATATCATTTATTACTTGGGTTGGAGTTTATGATGATTATTTGGGTTGGTATAAGCAGGATATCTAGAATTTTTATTTGGAGGACAATTCGTGGCTCATGTCTCTTTTTTACTGCTATCAAATGGTGGAGTTTCTTCATGTAAACAGATGCTCATTTAGCCTCCCAGATAAAATGAATCGTGAAGATATAAAGTACTTGATGGACTTGCATATGATGCAGTTGCCACATAAATGTATGAATAAATTCTTAAGTTGACATATATTACTTGTTAGGTTGGACCATTGTTGTTCATGTCCTGTGATTACGTACCCAGTTCATTACCAGCTTGACGTTGGACCACTTCAATTAGTTTCATTGCACACTTGGTTGGATAGTAAACTTTGTTGTCCAGAATCTCCAGATTCTAGTAACAAGAACTGTCTTTGCCGTGAATAAGTTTGGCATACTTGATTGTAGTTATCTCCATGCAAGGATGTCCATAATCGAAATGTATAGCCTTGGAAACCAAGGGACTGATTGGTTCCTTTCCCTATCATGGCTGATGAGTTGTAGAATTGTACATATCAGTACACTTTGAACTGTTTTGGTTTTGACCTTTGAGGATAAAGCTTTTTAGCAAACGATTTGAATTGTTGAGGGAAAAACTTTTGATTTTAGTGCGTTTGGTGTAAAATGAACAATTACAGATCACAAGGAACAAAAAGATAAATTCTTCACTATTCACCCACTAGTCTCATCTCATGTGTGAGAGTGGAAGCACCAGCAGTTCTCGACTCTCATCTCACCAGCAACTGATTGGCTACTATTCTCTTTTGTTGACTCGTATCACAGGTTACAGCGAAGGCCATCTTCTCGGCCATAGCCAACCAAGGTGTGACTCACTTCTGTGGGGCACCAGTCGTCCTCAACGCCATCATCAACGCTCCTCCGGCTGACACCATTCTCCCCCTGCCTCGTGTTGTCAACGTCATGACGGCTGGCGCTGCCCCACCACCCTCAGTCCTCGCGTCAATGTCGAAGCTCGGTTTCCGCATCACTCATACCTACGGCCTGTCAGAGACGTATGGACCATCCACGGTGTGTGCATGGAAACCAGAGTGGGACAGCCTGCCAGCCGACGAGCGTGCCCGCCTCCACGCACGGCAGGGCATTCGCTACGTAGGCCTGGAGGGCCTCGACGTCGTCGACCCGAAGACGATGGCGCCAGTCCCAGCCGACGGTTCCACCCTCGGGGAGATTGTCATGCGAGGAAACGGCGTCATGAAGGGCTACCTGAAGAATCCGAAGGCCAACGCGGAGGCATTCGAGAACGGCTGGTTCCATTCTGGTGACCTCGGCGTCAAGCACCCCGACGGCTACATCGAGGTGAAGGACCGGGCCAAGGACATCATCATCTCCGGTGGGGAGAACATCAGCAGCCTGGAGGTGGAGAAGGCGGTCTACCTGCATCCGGCGGTGCTCGAGGCATCGGTCGTCGCGCGAGCCGACGAGCAGTGGGGGGAGTCGCCGTGCGCCTTCGTGACGCTCAAGGACGGCGTGGACCGATCCAACGAGGCGGAATTGGCGGGTCACATAATGAGGTTCTGCCGCGAGAGGCTGCCCGGCTACTGGGTCCCCAAGTCCGTGGTGTTCGGGCCGCTGCCGAAGACGGCGACAGGTAAGATCAAGAAGCACGAGCTGAGGGCCAAGGCCAAGGACTTGGGTCCAGTCCGCAAGAGCAGGATGTGAGGGTAATTAAGCCCTGGCTGTGAACTTGCTGTACCTCTCTCTCCTTGTCTGAACTGTCATTTGGCGTCATTGCCTCGTCGGTGTATGTATTCCCTACTCTTAGGATGGACTTGTATACCAGACCACAGATTGTATTTCTGTTGTATAATTTACGTTTGTACGACCAACACACCCGGTGAATGGGTACTTATGGGCTGCTGTCTTCGTGTGTATGGCTCATGTGTTAGAGTTTTGTCGATCTTCTGGAAGGCAGATACCAGATAGGAACGAATTTGTGAAGGACATTCCTCTCTTGCTGGTTGGTAGCATACCATCGGCATTTTGGCAAGGCAGAATATCTCAGTTGTCTTACACTGTACATCCCCTGCTCTGAATATCAAATAATAATAATAATAATAATTCACTTCTAAGATCCTCCCAACAAGCAGAACTGTGTGTGACTACAGTCCACGCATGAAACATAAAAGATCAAAACAAAAGTGAGGGTGCCTCAAAATCCTTTTTTTTTTAAAAAAAAGCTGATTGAACAGCAGTATCTTTTTCAACTTTTGCTTTCCGGCCTAGGATCCAAAGTAGCAGTAGCTAGCCCGAAATGAACAGCCAGTTCGGTCGCCAACATCCACCGAGACAATGAGCTGTGCCGGTTTTTAGCAGAAAGGTACAGGAACAGCATCCATCAACCTTGCTGCACATCATAGGAAAAGTGCAAAAGCGACTTTTCTTAAATGAGCAGCTACGAAACGCTATACGATTACTTCCAACAGTATAACCTCCCCTCCTCTGCCTCTCTCCCCTCTCTCTCTCTCTCTCTCTCTCTCTTCTTTGGTGCCGGCACAGCTTCCCTTGTCAGCAAGCTCTTCCTCTTCCCCACCTCCTTCACCACAGGTAGCCAGCAGCGACCTTGCCATATCATGCCTCCATCCCCTCCTTTCCCAACCTAATATTCAGTACACCGTCTCACCCTATCTCCTTCCGCCGTCGCTCACCACGTTTTGCTGCCACCCATCGCTGAACCACCTTCTCCCCGGCCCCCCTCTATATTCAGAAGGTGCACGGTAAACCTAGTGACGATGGCGATACCCTATTGACGTAAGAGCAAGAGAGCATGCGATAGAACAGCAGCCAAGAAAGAGAGCAAGAGAGAAGAGGCTATACCGTTGGAACGGTGAAACGGTTTCTAGTTTCTCTTTATCAGACCTTTGAAGAGTGTAACGTTATCTAGTTTCTCTCTTTTTCAGACCTGCAGTGCGGGAAATTTAACTATTTGCCACCCTTAAGAATGCCACCTATTCAAATACCATCTTTTTCGTTGCAATTAACATTTTGCCACTCTTAAGATGTGGTTGACTAATTAATCGCCACTTTCGAGCCTACGAGGCGCCAAATCATGCCATGTCACTGTCATGTCAACGGAGGCGCAGGCGCGGCGGGGAGGCGCGGGCGTGTGCAGGCGGGGAGGCGCGGGCGCGGGCGGCGCGTGTGCAGCACGGGGACGCCGGTGCGAGGGGCGGCGGGGCGGGCCAAGGCGCCAGCGGCGCGGCCAGGTCGAGCGGGGAGGCGCGACCGCCGGCGCCTTGGCCCGCCCCGCCGCCCCTCGCACCGGCGTCCCCGTGCTGCACACGCGCCGCCTGCGCCCGCGCCTGCACACGCCCGCGCCGCCGCCTGCGCCCACGCCTCCCCGCCTGCGCCCACGCCTCCTCGCCGCGCCTGCGCCTCCGTTGACATGGCAGTGACATGGCATGATTTGGCGCCTCGTGAGCTCGAAAGTGACGATTAATTAGTCAACCACATCTTAAGAGTGTCAAAATATTAATTGCAACGAAGAAGATGACATTTGAATAGGTGGTATTCTTAAGAGTGGTAAATAGTTAAATTTCCCCTGCAGTGCAGCATACATGTGGGTAAGGAGGTAGCATGCATGCGAGATTCTCTGAGGTAAATTCCAAGTTTGTCACCACGGAGCGGAATTGTGAGTGCCCTCGTGGACTGCATGCCTGGCCGACAGCGCAGCTGGAACTTGCAGACGCTGCAATCATTAAAGAAAAAGGCCTGTCTGTTTCAGATCATACATGACACGGTGACAGCCTGCGCTTCAGTCATTCCAGTCAAGTAGTAAAAGGCCGGGAAAGGATGCATGTACTGTACTTACTCGAGCCCCAGTTTTACCGAGCCTTGAGTCGAATACCTGGAGAATTCAGTATGCTGGCAGTATGAACAAGAACAAAGTATTTTTCACAGAAGTGCGGTTCATTGCACACAACAGTGCGAACTCTTTATCTACACTACACCGTAAATGAATTGCCTGTTTTACTAGTTCTTCCTGAAAGAGGACGTACGGTTTCTTACTCTACTTGACTCAGGCTTCTAAGGCTCGTTCATTTCGGTTTGAGTTTTTGACTTCTGATTTATTTTTATTATTTCTAAATTTCGTTCTTTTCTAGTTTTTTTACCTTTTTCGAGCTTTTTATGTCGGTTCTTTTTTCCCATATTCATTTGCGTTGTTCATGATGGACTAACATGTTTTTTCATTTTTTAAATTTTTAAAATTTAATTACGCCAAATAAGACATCGTCAGCTACAATATAATTTCAATCAGCTACAGTACAGTTTCAACCATAAGCTAGCTTATTTTAGCCCAACCAAATGGCCCCCTAAGACTAGGGCAAGTTTGGGGTGAAAGATGGTGGATAGATGCATTTCATTTTCCGGGCCTAGTACCTCCTAAGTTCCTAGCACCAAACACGCATTCTTGTGGTTATCTTGTATCGATCTTTGCCATAAACAGATATAAATCAACCATGATTATCTGTTTTGCACACTTCATCGACAACTTATCACATAAGAGTAGCTGGATCTACGAAGCATTGTAGTGAGAGTGACTGGTCCGCTCAAAGTTCGCGTCGTCTTTGGAAGAAGCAGCTGTTTGAGATGCAGGGAGGTTGGACGAAGAACTCACACCTAACTACAACACTCTCCAAACTTCCACATGTGGCCTCGGCATACACACGTATGTACTACCATATTGCTCATTAATCACCCTGGCCTTCTTGATAGCGAAAAGAATTAAAGTGATGGCTAGCTAACTTGTACTCCTAGTCTAACATTTGTTAAGCACTCTTAGTAAGCACTCAATTTACTCAAGCTGTGCAGGCGAATTATCATCAAGGAATGCTCGCAATGCAAGGCAACCTCGTACGGTTTGATGATCCGGTGGATGCGTCGCTGACGAAAAGCTGAAATCAAATGTGGACTCCTTTTTGTCCATAGGAAATTCAGAACATATTCCGGGCAATTTCTTTTGAGGTCAATTCATGGGTACGGCAAGATACGGATGAACCTAGACAGAACCACTCAGACGTTAGGGAGAAGAGATGGAAAGATTCCTCGCTTTCGCAGCAGAAAGAGGAGGATAACAGCATGTATTACGAACAATTAATGGCCTTGCCCCGTTTGAGATGTAGGAATTTTGTAGGAAACGGATCAATTTCTTAACGAATCCTTTGCTTAAGCGGCTAATTAAACCTGTTTCTCGATGTGATAGTATCGTGCTGTTGCTTGCTAGCGGATCAATGAGAAGTACACACGACGTATCTGCAGCCACATTGTTGTGATTGCCTTTTTAATCGCACCCTAGATTGAACCCAAACAACAAAATCTCTGCAACCCTTACCTGCAGCTCACTGGGTTCGTAAAAAGGATACCAGTGGTATTATTATACGGGAACCTGTGATACTCTAATCAACTCATCTAATCACGTGGTTTTGTCCACCCCCAAATCACATGGCGCCACACGTTGCACGAGAGAGATTGGAGAGCTTTGGATCTATCGACGCCCCCATAAACCACGATTATATTTTGCGTAATTTGATTGGCATGCATGCTGTGCCGACAGGCAATCGGTCGAGCTGCTTAGTGACATCCAATTGAAGTAGTACTAGTTGGTTTCGACGCAGCTCCATTCATTTAAGCAGAAAGACGTGGCTAGCTAGAGTGAGCACCTGTCTTAAACGCGACAGTTGAACCATCTCGAATTAAGTCTGCATCTTGAAACTCCAGACACGAATTAGATCTCTCTGCGACTAGTAGACTCGACCTAATGCGATTAGTACTATTTCCCCTAAAGTTAGGGCATAAATATCAGAACATAGTGCGTTCCTTCGTTTGTGTTGCATATCAAGATGTTGAATTAACGCCTTAATGGGATCTCAGCACAGGATGGCTTACGGGCTTGTCATGATCTTAGCCAATCCAACTACCTGTTGAGATATATAGATCTTCCTTCCTTGGCTTCCAAGATCATACCATTTCGGTTGCTTCGCGTGTGTAACTCAATTTGGAGCAAATGGTTATTGTTGATGGCATTACAGCCTGATTGGTAGGGTTAGCCTACCAAGCCACAGAACAAAATGTACCGTTAGTCCGTCACAAGATTTGCCCAGATCATACATTTTCCCTAGTTTACTTGAAAGGGCCAGCGTCTTCATTGCAACGCAGGCTGAAAAGGTATCTAGAACAGATGCCCCATGCAACCGTTCACTTTGCTATTACAGAAAGTGTCGGTCTATACAACATTGAATATTTTTTATGGGGTTTTGTTAAACGTCATTCGAATGTTTTTTTTTCTAACTATCATTCAGATTTAGAATTATTGGATTAGAGATCCAATGGCCATAAATTCTCCCCCCTCCCCTTGAATTCTACCCATTCCCCTTTGAAAAAAATCTTCCTCTGTAAAAACAAGGGGGTCTCTTGATTTCTAATCCAAAAGTCACAAACTTGAATGATAATTAGGAAGAAAACATCCGGATGATACCTATACACTCCACAGTTAAATTTTGTGACTCTTAGATCAAGATCCAAAGTCCATCATTCTTTCCTCTCTTACTATATAATCTTATCTAACCCTAACCCTATTCCACTATCTCCCATCCTGACCCCGCCACCTTCCACACCACGCCGCGCCCTCCTCGTCACTGGCAACAAACCCCTCCCATGATCTCCTCCTCCTTTCTCACCAGAGCAGCTCCACGCATCTCTCCCTGCCAACCCTCACCCCCTACTCTACAAACTGCGGCTGGCAGCGCCCTTGCCACCTCGCTGCGCTGCCCCTACCCCTACCCGTTGTGCCGCCTCTGCCCAGCCTAACAGCTAGTACCTTCTGTTGCTGCTGCCCTCTAGCACCGCCTACCACCCTCCTATCCCATCCATTGCCCCCACTGTCCCTGGCCTTCCTCTATGCTTGGGGAGACGGTGAACCCTAGGAGTGGGAGGTGGGATTCTTTTCTCGAACTCACCGATGAAGAGGAAAAAGGGGTTGTCGGAGAAGAAGATGGAGGTGGCAGTGTAAGAATCTTCGTGCACATCCAAATATAAGAAATCCGACTGATTTTTCCTCAAAATTCATGTGAGTGTGATATATTACTTCCGTTACAGAAATATCTTTACCAGTTCTAATAGGATGTTGCTGAAATAGAAGTGCTTATATATTACAAGCCGCCACAAATGTCAAATTAAGTCTAGAAGTCTAACCGCGAATTACTTTATCTGGTTCATCCTTTTCTTTCATTAGGGCATCTCCAATGGTCTGAGTCAGCTAGCTATATGCATGTACACATCAGCATATATCCTATGTGGAGGAAAGAGAGTATGCAAAAAAAATCGAGTCAGCTCTTCCTTAAGCACTAGTCTATAACGCCAAACGAGGCAGCCTCTATAAATTCTGTGTGTGCATGTAAGCATCAAATAGCTATCCTTATAGATAGTTCTTTAGAATGCTAGCTTTAGTGTGTACTATATAAATGATGTGGAAGTCTTATAGTTAGTTGCTAGCTAGAACTATTGAAGATGCCCTTATTATTCTGGCAACTTTCCACCAGTTTACTTCCCCCCTGCCCCCTCGATCTTAATGAATAAATGGAGTACAATGATTATACCTTTGGTAACCGCACTTTGATCTATATGGAGTATATTATTAGTACAAGATTTGCGGCATGAAAAAGTTACACACCAAGATAGCCACTCACCAGAATTTTGACCGGGAGGCCAGCAGCATGATTGGTCGGCGAACCGTAGCAAAGCTGGAGCAGCCAACCACCCGGGGACACAGCGCCATACATGGAGCACGGATAGGGGGAACAAAAGCACGCGCGAATTAGATATGGGAGAATATATGAAAGCTGCGGCGACTAGAATCCGAGGGGGTATAGGCAAGCAAGGTAGGGAGCAAACTGAACCGGATTTAAGAAGATATCCTGAAGCAAGAGAATTTTGAGGAGAATAGGGGAGCTGCGAAATGCAAACAGGAAGATGGGGAACTTACTACTGGAATAATTCTAAAACAATAATAGAAACGAAGAAAGGTCGAGAGAGAGAGAGAGAGAGAGAGAGAGAGAGAGAGAGAGAGAGAGAGAGAGAGAGAGAGAATGATAAAATGCCGGAGAACTAGCAAGATTCTTCGATCAGTATGTCAAATTTGCTGCCTTTCCCTCTCAACGAAAGAATTTGTACAATTTAGAGACATATAACGCATATCGAAAAATTTTCTCAGACATGCTAGCGCGTCAATCCAACTATGTGGAATTCCGAAGGAAAGGAAACATCCAGTGGTGCGAGTGGATGTGGGGTTGATCTCTATGAAATTTTAGTGAGAACCCCGCGCCCCGAACCGTCGACTGTCCTCGGTGCTCTCACTAATCGGCGGATGAATTTACATCGTGAATTATTCCTGTCCTCTAATTTAAATCCACCTGACGGCTGACGCACGCCTAGATTTTCCACGGTGCGCCCCGCTCAAAATCTTCATGGCTCATTGATTGGATTTGCAACCATCTCACGTGTCTCTCGACAAATCTCTCCCCTATTAACAAACCATACCTAGATTAGCTACTTGTCTAAAGGGCGGCCTTTATGGTTGGAAAAGCAGACACACTAGCTAGTATTTAGTAGGAGTGATACAACCGTACATGAGCGGTACATGTCTGAAGCACCAGCAAATTGCTGTCATGTCATGCATCAGGCAAACAAGAAAAATCAAGAAATACGGAGAATCAACTCCACGTGTACATGGAGTTACACGCACTGCTCGTTGATGGATCACGTTGAGATTCGTGCCCCCCCCCCCATCCATTTTGCAGAAAAGCTCCTCTATTTATCTTCTCCTCTCCCCACTCTCTCTCCCCTCCTGGCTATAGCCATCACGCCACGCCGCTGTGCGAAGAAGCCGGACAGCGCACACCTTGCCGCGGCGAATGGACCGGAGGCGGGGGCCGGAAGGCCGACACCCAGATGTGGTCCTCGTCTGCGCGGCGCTGGCCGGACGGTGGACCGGCGAACTTGCTCCGCGGCGCGGCGGTGAACGAAGGCAGCTGTGGACAGACGGCGGACGACGGATGGCACGGCAAGGGTGGCAGCCCAAGAGGGGAAGGAAGAGAAAAGCAGGGGTTTGTTTGCAAAATGGAGTGAGAGTGGCGGCATTAATCTTAGAGCACAATCCAACGGTGGATAAAGTGCATGTGGACCATGTGGTTACATCCACATGTGGAAAACCCTTCTCCAAGATTAGTGTATTTGAAGCGTGTATATCCTTGGGCTGATGAAGTATGGGAAGTGCTACAGTGCCGTATCTTTCTATAGCCATTGGATCAAGAACCAGTGCTTTAGATTTGCTCCAGGCGTTGAACAGAGCAGAGGATCCCTTGTCTGAATTACAAAGTTGAGTGTGACATATGCATGTTGTAACATACAGTAGGCATGTATGCGATGTCCGTTGTGCAGCAGGTCTTTATGGTTCTCTCCTGTACAAGGCTCTCTCTATATATATCGGTTTACCTCTCTGCTCACACCACACCTTGCCTTCCATCTCCTCTCCGTCTTCCCATACAGGGTGCACAAGGTTCTTCCCCTCTCAACTACCCAACGTTTGCAAATTTTATTTCATAGCACTGCACAAGTTTTCGCACCTGTCGCCTCCTTCTTTTCATGCCAAATGTTTTACCTTCTTGTTGTTTATTTGCTTTTAAGTCAGGCACTGAAACTAGCGGTGTTGTTTCTTGCAGAGAAGATAGAGAGAGAGAGAGAGGGAGGAGGGAAAGGGATGGCAGGCTGTGAAGAAGCGAAGTCATCGGCTTCTATGGAGGAAGAGGTAATTTGCCATAACTTCTGTGAATTGACTACCAGCAAAACGATCAAGAATGGTGATTACAGTCGACAAGTTCTCTTCAAGTGGTTTCCTAATTTGATTGAACAAAATACAATGCATACACATGCCTTGGTTTTTCCCCCCTACCTTGGATGCAATTGTTTCTTGCTTGAAAGGATCTCTAGTTGGAACTCGTTAGAGACATCGATAGGGAGCTAACACTCTCTCGAAGCAATGCCTGTCCTAAGCATGACATGAATTCAGATATACACGAAGGCCATCGATGCATATCGAATTTTTTTTGAAGTTTTAGATAATCCAATTTGAAAAACCGAATTTGTTAACGCAGTCGTTCTTAATATTATCCTGTACTCCTGTTCTCAAGTTTCCCAGATAATTATGCAGGAACATCTCCTAAATTCTCTCTTTTTTTCTCTGCAAACGTGTGAGGAGTAGCATCATAACTCATAAGAACCAGGGGACAAAAAGAGGAACTCTTGAGTTTGTAGTGTTTGCCTATTTCGTCTCTCTTTTTGTCTGATGAAAAAGAATTGTCTCGTCTTTAGTGCTAACTGCCGAGACTGGTTAATTTCTCAGTGAAAAAGGAAACCTCCAGCTTGAGAATGTTCCTTCGGTGCATCTTACTTTGTTCTTAATTGGGCACTTAACTACTTGAGCACTTTTAATCTGGAACCTGCAGTTTTAACCATTCAAGGAAAGTTACTGCAAAACATTACCTAACGTGTTCCTAAATTAAGATGCACTTATCCTCACCACCTACTTAGAAAACCTGCCATGTCCTAAGGAATTAAAGATTCTGCACTATCTGTTACTGCTAGTACTACTATAGATTATGTGCATCCATAGAAGAATGCTTTTGTTGACCACGCACACCAACGTTATTTAACTACCAAGAAGGAATGAAGGATCAAAAGCAAGCTAAATTTTACGCAACCTGTCCTGTTCAACCCAAGGATCTATTGACTGAAATTTTCTGAGGCTCTGAACAAAGATGAGGTGTGTGCCTTGTACTGTCCATGATAAGCTAGTCCAGCACTTGCCTTAAGCCACTGCTCTCTCAGGCTTTCCCTGATCATACTGCCTAAGAATCTCACCTTTGCATCTGCATCTGCATGGATTATGTATGAGCTATGAACAGCGCCCTCAAGTACTAACTAGCTTAATTGGGGGGTCAATTCAGACGGACGAAAGCAACGCGCCGAGCGTCCCAACAGTTTCTGGAATCCCGTCATTTTCATGGCCTTAGCAATGGATAGAGAACTACTACCACACTCCTCTGCCTCTCCGGCTCCCTTCTCCGCCACCAGTGGTCGACGGTGACCTGACCTCGCCGCCTCACCGTCTCGCCACCTCTATCCAACCTAATATTTAATGTGCCGTTATCGCCATGCCTCCCTCCACCGCCATCTACCACTGTCCGCCGCCGCCTGCTGCCAGACCATCACCAGTCCAATTTCTCTCTACATCTGGGGGCATGATGAACCCGTCATCGGCAGATTCAGGGGTAGATGTGGAGAGGAAGGGAGAGCGACACCTGAGTTGAAGGAGGAGGTGGAGAGGCGGCGCTGGAGGTGGCCATCCGATGGCCGGAGGCAGCCATCCTGTGGTTGGAGGCGACTGAATCCAACGGCCGATCGGAACGACTAGTATTTCTCTAAGCGATCGCCATCGCTAGATCGCTCACATGCTTTTAGCGGGTCAAAAGTATCCACATAGTGCAGCAGCTAGGAGGCGGCATCGCTGCTGCGATGATTTATGGCTGTAGTGACCCCTGATGAGGCGATCGAAAGGGATGGTATCTTCTTGTGGGTGCATGCCAACATGATTCGTGAATGCTGCTTGCTTTTGGCCAATCTTCGATCAGTCGTGTATCATGATTAATTTGGCGGTCAAAAGGGGGAGGGCAGATGCCAGAAACATGGTTTAGTGTGTGTATCATGCCGTCACGTCAGTCCACTAGAGAAGTGTCTGTATCTGTACCGGCAGGTTGTCCTGAGTCCTGACCCCTGAACAAACGGTAAGCCTCCCTATTCTCCCGGAAGAAGTTCAATGTCTCGCGCAGCTTCAGAACCAGATGATCTGGCTTTTTATTACATGTTAGGCAGAGAGGATTTGCTCAGGCATTTCTGAAGGAATATCTTTGGTTTGCAGGCATGCATCGAGAAGAAGTACGGAGGAATTGCTCCCAAGAAGCCTTTGATATCGAAGGTATGCAAGTTCAGAAGAAGCAGCCACTATCCAGAGATTTCATAACTAATATTTCTTGGCCATCTTGATTCTACTTTAGTTTTGTTTCACTTACTAGCTAAAAGCAATACCTAAATTATTTATTTGTTCCAACTCCTCTTGTACTCCATGTTTATTTGATTTTGGCCTAGTACTTCGTTAAAAAGCTTATTAAAAGAATAACTTCTCCTGCATAGCTGCATGCTAAGTAACCAATTAACAATTAGTTCACAAAGCAGGCACTATCTAGTATTACGAAAAATCTCTGAAAGAGGGAATCTGATCTTGCATGCTCGCGTGCTAATGCAGGACCACGAGCGCGCGTACTTCGATTCCGCAGACTGGGTCCTTGGCAAGGTAAGGAAAAAAAGAACAAATCATGTTGGTCCAATATTCAGGCATGACATATCTTCAGAACTGCATCTAACCCTGCTTCTTGCTGTCTCTTCAGCAAGCTGCTGATAGCAGTTCGAGGGCTGCAGTTGAATCTCTTAAGCCCAAGCTAAAGGTCAGTAGACCAATGGCAAGCTTAAGTTCGGTCTGTTCTTTTCAGCTTCTAAAAACTGCTTTTCGGCTTTTTTTACAGTAACTAGCTTTTAAACAGAGTATCTTTTCAAGATAGAGTCTACTAGTTAGTTGTAGTACATACTTTACTAACTTTATTTATATCACCAAAAATCGTACGTGGATTTCTGTTACTCAGTAATCTCTCGCACAAACAGTCTAAAAGCCACAAGCTGCAGCCAAAAAGAACATGCCCTTCATCTGAACAACTTTGCCAGAATTATTCGGTGTAAAAAACTTCACTAGTTGTATGTTTCCTTTTTGTTTTCAGAGAACGCCCCATCACCAGCTTCCCCCTCGGAAGCCGACCTGCGCATCTAGCTGAGACATAAGGTAAGCTTACACCTCAAAAAATTACAACCTTTTTTTAGCTAGCTTACGGAGTCACATGACCATTCTTGCTTGTTATTTCAGGCCTTCCATTGCAGCAGCCGAAGAGCTCGAAGGAAGGGGACACGTGAGCTCGGATTAGTGTTTAGCTGGTCCTAAATCGTAGGAAACAAACCAGAAACTCTACATGCACGGCTTCTTGGCCGTTGCAGCCTCTATGTCTATCAGAACGGATTAATGATCATTATCATGCTTTCATGCTAAGTCAGATGGCACTTGGTATTTAGAATCTTGCTAGATTCACCAAAAAAAGAAAAAAAAAACGGACGAGAACAAATGAGCCCTGAGCCTATTGGGCTGTGTGTTCGTTTAAATATTAACTGGGCTAGCGAATCGGTTGTTGCCGTCAAGCCAAAGCCCATCTAAGTCCTCTTAGTACTGGACTGCCCATCAACTTTCAGCCCGGTTAATTTCTGCCCTAAACTTGCTCTGAAAGTACGAAATTTCACAGGCATTGGGTTTTGATCCGTAGCAATCTAACTAACAAATCGATGGTAACAAACTATTCAATTGATCTAGTCCTCCAACTTTCAAGTGGTTTATCAGCTATTCAGTCAAGTAGTCAACTGGTTCAGTCTCAAAGAAGCTTTACACCGCTTTGCCTTCATATGCCGTTTGCCTGTGTTTCACTTGCACATCCCGTTTCTCTACAGGCGGCGGCAGCGGCAGGTAAAACTTTTGCTTTTTAGTCCAAAATTTAAAAGTTTTTTACATATGGACCTCTGGAGAAAAGATTTGCAAAAATGGACCCCTAGCACGGCGCCAACTCACATGGCGCCCAGGGTACACGACACGGCGCCATATTCTTTGGCGCCGTAAATGGACACGTAGGATCCACGGTGGCACAACACGGCGCCGAAGCACATGGCGCCGTGACATTCATAAACGGCGCTAACGTTCGTGGCGCCGTTTCCTGGGACTTAACACCGAGCGCAGCCCCCGGCCCCCTCACTCCACTCCTCTGTTTGAACATACCGAGCAGAGAGCAGCCTCCGTCGCCGCCCCTCTCTCCCTCCTCAAAATCCACCCCAATCCATCGATTTTCTTCGCGATTTTGCTTCCAAACCGAGCAAGCAAGGTGAGCTCCGTCTCCTCCTTTGATTTGTTGCAGTAGATATGGATTATTTGAGGTACATTTCGTAGGGCAAAAGTTGAAACCCTAGATGAAATTAGTTGGATTTGGCTCGGTTTTAGGTTCGATTCGCAATAGATATGCGTAATGTATTAGCAATAATGTGTATAGATCCGTTTCTAGGGTTGAAATTAGTTGGATTAGGGTTTGATTTGGGTAACTAGCTAACCTAGGGTTAGAAACGAGAAAAAATATAAAGCTTATTCATTTCGCATTTTAGGTTGTCATGGGCTTCACTCGTTTGCCACCTCCATCCGGTGTTCCCGTGCCGATGTGTTATTGCAGCGATCCTTGCAAAGTGGAAAGGTCGGATGATCCGGATACATATAGGCAGAGGTACTGGATGTGCGTCAACTGGGCGTTCGATCCGCCACGTGCCGCCGTTGTCCTCGGCAAGATGGTATGTTGTATTGTCGATTCATCGAATTGGTATTAATTCTGTTGGTTTAACGAATGCGTACATTTGCAGGAGCCTCCACCGCTTTGTGATTTTGAGCAGTGGATCGACACTGCGATCGCTGAGGATGACAAAAAATATCTTGACGCGAATAAGAAGTGGGATGAAGAACGAAATGAGAGGTGGGAAAGGGAGAAGAAACAGGAGGAGGCCGCGAGGGAACACCGTGAGGAGGAGCGTAGGAGGGCCGCGGCAAAGCGCAAGGGAGAAAGGCAGAAGAAGCTAGAGAGAGCGCGGCGTGCCAAGGCAGCCCTTGAGCAGTACCCTGATGCTCAGAGAAAAGGGAAGTGGCCTCGATGCACTCAGTAGGTTATTTTAATGTTTGATGTATGCGAACGTATATATTTTCTGAAAATTTATAAACTATGTATGTGGACTATGTATGTATGTGGACGTATGCACTCAGTATGTTATTCTGGGCTGTGCTTATTCATTTGGTGAATGTCAATTAGTATTATTTGTGCGGATGCGGATGGAACGAAACAACTATAGCTTGCAGTTTTAATGCAAGTGCAGTAATCACGGCGCCAAACACCCTGGCGCCGTATGTAAATAGCACGGCGCCAAACACTTTGGCGCCGAGATATTGAAATACGGCGCGCAAAACTTTGGCGCCACATCCCGGCGCCAAAGTTACTGGCGCCGTTTTTCAATAACTTGGCGCCAGAGTGTTTGGCGCCGTGCTACGAAAACCTACAGAAAAAACAGCAAAGAGCTGTCTGTTTCTGCATATACAAAACACATGCACATATACAAAATACATACATTCACATATAAAACACATACGCATAACTGAATAAAGTCTAGATGCATACATTTTACATATATATATCTCAAATCATACATACATACATATATGCACACATACATCGTCATGCACACATATAAAATACACATACACATACACACAACTCTCATCATCATGGGTTGGAGGACGCAGTATGGGAATCATCGTGAGCTTGCCGCGGTGCTCTCTGTCGTAGAACTCGTCCACCAGCCGGTACCTCGCCATCATGTGCATTCAAAATTACGTTAGTGATAAAAATAACAAAATATCTAAAAATTATGCTCTCTAGACCTAACGATGCTAACCTGAGTGGAACAACGTTGACACGTCCGTGAATTGTGACCCAATAGACCACACATACCGCAGTGTGTCTCCTGTGGGTCCTCAACGAATGGATTTGCCCTACCCCTCTTGGTGCGACCAGGTATCCGATCCATGTCCATCTTGTACCTTGACCGCTTCCTGCTGCCCCTCTTGTGCCAACGTAACCCCGCGTCCGCTATGTACCTGGGACCCGAGTAAAGTGGCCACTCGCTTTCATCACGATATGGCTCGAACCGTGGGGCCCATGTCCTCACCAACGCATCCACGCTGAATAGTCTCGGGATTTTGGTCTCAACATCGACATTCTGGGCCCTACATGCGGTCACCATGTGGGAGCATGGAAAATGGAACTTGTCGGGAACACCGCATGTGCATGTGAAGGATGTAATCACGACCTTATGCTTTCGGGCCTCTCGGAGCTCTCCATTCTCGGTTGTCCCTCCACCCTCAACAACCTCATACGTGCCCGTCACATGGTCAAAACAGTGGTACTCCTGTTCATTGGCTTGCATATTCGCTTTGGTAATGAAGCCGTGAGGACGAGGTGGCCAACGTGCATGTGCCTTTAACATGTCTGAGGCTTCCCGGTGCCGGTTGACAAACCATGCAACACACTTGTAGAAAGTGAGCGCCGCAATTGCGGTAACTGGCAATCCACGTGCCCCCTTAAGCAGCCCGTTGAAGCATTCTGCCATATTGCTAGTCATGAACCCATACCTCCTTCCCAATGGGTCATGAGCCCTTGACCATTTGTGCACATCCCTCATTAAACCCCTTATCCAATCACGACCCTCGGCATTAGTTTTCGTTTTCAACTCCTCTAACTTCTCATCGAACAGCTTTACCTCCCTCTGGCGACATACCTCCTCGAAAAGTGCAAAGTTGGCCTTCACCCCATCTTTTTTGAACAAGTTCTCTGCAAGGTGCCTTGTGCACCAACGATGATGTACATGTAAATGTCCTGGTATCACTTCCTTAACGGCGCTCAAGATCCCAGCGTGCCTGTCAGACAACACACATACCTCCCTCCCCGGGCCAACCACATGGATCCGTACAAGCCGTAGAAACCAAGCCCAGCTAGATTTATCCTCCTTCTCCACCAAAGCAAAAGCCAATGGCACAAGCGAGTTGTCCGCATCACAGCCAATAGAAATCAACAACGTTCCCTCATACTTGCCTAACAGGAACGTCCCATCAATTGACAGAACAGGCCTACAATGTTTGAAAGCCTCGACACACTGACCAAAGCACCAGAATGCTCGAAAAAAAATCTGTCTTCCATTAACCCATACAACGGGCTTAGGCACGTACTCATACCGCATTCCTGCATTGGCCGCTTTCATTGCGTTCAACATGGCCGGCAAACGCTCATACGCCTCCTCCCAATCACCATAAATCAACTTCAAAGCACGTTGTTGCGCCCTCCATGCTTTCCCATACTTGATTGTGTAGTGCCACTTTAGTTTAACGACCTCTATCACTGCTGCCACGCGCATCGTCGGCATGTGCTTTATCATGGGGTACAGGCGGGTTGCAATGAACCGAGAAGTCAACTGACGATGTTTCTGGATGGGCTCGGAAGACCCACAGCTGTGCGGTCCATCCACAGTTGTAATCTTAAACCTCTCCGTACCCTTCACCTTCCTGGTACAGACTTTCCATGCACACCCTGTGCTCTCACATTTGATGGTGTACCGATGTTTGGCGTATGAGTTCTTAACCCGGTATGGACGGTTGTGCACGATCGAGTACTCTTTCAACCACATCTTCAATGCCGACATATCCTCAAAGACATGACCCTTCTGAATTATGATACTAGCCCCAGGCCTAGGTACGTCCCTCTGCATTTGCCCTCCATCCGCGACAGCCCTATGTGCGTTGCTCAGGTCATTATAATCGGACACTAGTGGATCACGGCCAGGAAACATTCTTCTCAACATCTCAATTTCGCTAGACGTCAAACCTGTGACTGGTCTGTCATCATCTGAGTCCACAGCCCTCGCATCCTCATAATCAGCCTCGTCTCCTGCAAGCTGTACATCCACCCTGTTAGATGCTACACAAACCATGGGTTCCTCAAACACTGTCTCCTCGTCGAATCCACCAACAAAGCGGTCATCGACATCCTCAGAGTCAGCTTCTACCTGAGTCAATGGAACCTCACATACTTGAGCCGAGGATACAACTTGCACCTCAACTTCTTCATGATCTGGTGACCCAACCAATGGTGAGTCATTGGGATCCAATGCAGCCCTAGGAGGCGATTGATCTCTCACCACCCTCTGCACAAACAAGTCAGGTGCTCTGACCTCTGAGTCCAAAACAATGGCCACATAGTTATCCCATTCACCATCGCTGCCAATCGAAACCAATCTCTTTATACGCGGCCCCTTTGACGACCCAACATCAATCAATCCTTGCATAACGACATCACCATGCTCATCTGTCCATCCCAACCTCTCTTTCAAGCGATAAATGACCTCACCATACGACGGACGTGAACTAAATAGCAATGTGGTCTCTTCCATGCCCTCCAAATCAACACTCCCATTGTCATTTCTCTTCACAGTACCACCATGGTGCAAAGTCACAACCTTATCCATCTATAGCACAACAAACAAACATATCTCAGTCATTACGTACAATAATCAAACCCTAGAAACGGATCTATACACATTATTGCTAATACATTACGCATATCTATTGCGAATCGAACCTAAAACCGAGCCAAATCCAACTAATTTCATCTAGGGTTTCAACTTTTGCCCTACGAAATGTACCTCAAATAATCCATATCTACTGCAACAAATCAAAGGAGGAGACGGAGCTCACCTTGCTTGCTCGGTTTGGAAGCAAAATCGCGAAGAAAATCGATGGATATTGAAATAAATTTTGAGGGGGGAGAGAGGGGCGGCGGCGGAGGCTGCTCTCTGCTCGGTCTGTTCAAACAGAGGAGTGGAGTGAGGGGGCCGGGGGCTGCGCTCGGTGTTAAGTCCCAGGAAACGGCGCCACGAACGTTAGCGCCGTTTATGAATGTCACGGCGCCATGTGATTTGGCGCCGTGTTGTGCCACCGTGGATCCTACGTGTCCATTTACGGCGCCAAAGAATATGGCGCCGTGTCGTGTACCCTGGGCGCCATGTGAGTTGGCGCCGTGCTAGGGGTCCATTTTTGCAAATCTTTTCTCCAGGGGTCTATATGTAAAAAACTTTTAAATTTTGGACTAAAAAGCAAAAATTTTACCAGCGGCAACAGTATACTTTCCTAGCTTCTAGTACACAAGACGGCAACGGCATACATACCGCAAAAAATACCTCTCGTGAACATACCCAGGTACCATGCAAGTAACGCAAGACTTTAGGCCTGATCTTTTCCTTTGAAGCTGGCGGTTTTTGGTTTTCGCTATAATACCTAACTTTCAAACGGAGTATTTTCTCCAGACAGGATCTACAAATTAAGTGATCTACACGTTAAAAGCCCAAAATCTGTACCAGCCAAAATCGCAAGTGAGTATCTGTCTCCGTAATTTATACCGTAAACAGCTAAAATTCAAAAATTTCAGCTAAAAATCATAAGCCGCAGCCGTTGCAAATCAGGCCCTTTGATCTGAGCTGTACAGAATGGTACAGACGAAAGGGTCGAGCTCTGCACTGTCGAGTTTGCAAGCTTAGTTGGCCAATGTACAGCAAGTACAAAGTACTACAAGCCACTCACACTTGCTGAGTTTGCAACTTGCAACGTACACTGCCAAGTCCTAGTCATCCTTTGTTGTAGCACTCAAAAAAAGAATAAATAAATAATAAAATAAATAAATAATAACCCTAATCTAGATATGACCTTAAAAGGGGACCTCTCTATTTTTTTCCCGTGCGCAGTTTTTTCAGATCTAGATTCCCATTTAATCTCTCTCTCCCCCCGTGCGCTCTGCACGCACAACCGACGGCGGCGTGGCGTAGCCGCGTGCGGCCGCACGTGTGAGCGCAGCAATGGCAGTGGTGTGTAGGGCAGCGGCGGCCGCGGTGGTGGCGGTGGTAGCGGCAGTGCACGCGCACGCGCACACACGCAGCCATGGCGCGGCGGCGGCCGGCTGTTGGCGACGGCGTGAGGTGGCTTGGCGGTGGTGGTCGACGGCTGGTGGCGGCGGCTGGTGGCAAACGTGTAGCCGAATGACCGTTCGTGCGGCCGAACGTAGTTTCACTCGGTCGAATGGCTGTTCGCTCAGCCGAACGGCTATTCGCGCGGCTGAACGTCGTTTCACTTGGCCGAACGGCATATCGCACGACTGTGGGGGTTAGCGAACCCATTTCCTTTTCAGCCAAATTCATCTCCCGTCGTTCCTTTATTAAATTCATCTATATCTGATCGTTTACCTTTCATTCCATCCTATAGATTCGCACGCAGCTGTTAAGAGAGCAGCTGGGCAGTTGCACATTTTGGATCCATCGTGCAGCGTGTCCGTCGAGCGTGCTCAAGACAAATACCTCGCCGCCGTAACTTGTTCTTTCGCACATTACTGTTTCATGATTACCTGTCGCCATTAGCTTAGTATTCGATTATTGCACTGTATTGATTGCCAGTTTGTGTTGCTTAGATTCTAATGTGCTGGACTAGTTAGTGTTGTACGCTTGTAGTTGGTATAATGCTCGACTATAGAATTCATGATTAATTAGGGATTAAAATAAATGCTTAAATTATAGATAGGGTAGCGTATAAGCATGTTCAAATCTAAGGTTAACCACTAGTAATCTTTTAACATTGGACGGCTTATTTATATATCTTGCTTCCATGATCCTTTAACTATTCATTATTAATTGTGAGTCTTGGCTGATTTAGTTGTGGTACATTAATCTGACTAATATTCATTTATCATATAATAAAAATTGTATGATTGATACATCTTGTGTGACTCCATTTAATATCCTCTCTAGGACAGGTTCTAGTACGCTATCATCATATCTTTGTTCTCCATCGCTTGTATCACAAATCGTATCTCTCCAGCCTCAATTGTATCAAACCATTACTCTCATAACTTTACCTTAATTCACCCTCAGCTTTCTAAATATATCTTGGATAATTCCCTAATAAAAGAAATAACGGTTGCCTGGCCCAGGATTACCCACATATAAGGAAGATTTCCACCCACCTGGTAATGTATGGGGGGCTGTACATTCTCGTTACACAGGAAATTACACCCCTTCGGCGGTTATACAGTCGAGGATAAGGATGTGCCTGATTATTCTCGTATAACCGGATATGTGGGATGTGATCACCGGCGCCTTTGCTATAACTTGCTATGACTGGTCAAATAATAATTATCTTTAATTACACAGTTTCTATGATATCTATCACCAATCTATATCAGTATTTCTGGTAATCTAAGTTTGTTGCCTTTAATCTGTGTCAATTGCTTGCTTACATTGCTTGTCTCTTATTTATCTTGGTTGCATTATCTGTCTTTACTCATTGTGTTGCGATCGTTATTGGGTACTTGCTGAGATTTCCAAATCTCACACTTGCTCTTTTCCTTCTCAGGTAAAAGATCAGTAGTACCATACTTCGTCACACATACACACTCCCTTCAGCTTTGGATCTCATGGCTTTGCTGTTCCATGCCCTCCAAAAGATCTTCTTTTCTTAGTACATATCATCAGTTCAGCTGCAAAACTCTTTTAGTCTGCTGTTACCTGCGACATACAATTTAAAACTCACCCATGTTCAACACATAAATGATTTGATAATCTAAGTGAAATCTATAATTTTCTTGCTTCAGATCGAGTGGGGGAAAAGGTACAGGCTTGATGTGACTATCTGCTTTATTTACCGGCTTCGATCTTGATAGGAACCATGGATCATATGACTAAAATTAACAGGCCATGATCATGTCATGTCCCCTAGCTAATGGGCTTTTAAACCTCCCCTAGCTAATGGGCTTTTAAACCAGCAATATCGGGACTCCTTTTAGCTTCGGGCTTATGATGTATATCTACGACTTATAGATTTTGGATTGTTCGTGATAGAGAAAATACATAGTAACAGAAACTTATGAACGGTTATAATTGATATAAATGAAGTTGCTATAGTATGTATTACAATCAATTTGTAGACCCGTTTTGCAAAGACACTTTGATTAAAAGTAAGTTATTGTAGAAAAGCCAAAAAAACATATTTTAAAAATAAAAAAGTCCCATCGTTTCCTTGTTTAACCTGGTTGATTAAGGTCACCCTTCTTTTAGCATGATCTATATAAAGCAGCAATGATGGTTAGGATAAGGGCATTGTTATTTTGGGCTATATTTGATGGCTTTTGATTACGGCTGATAGTTTTTGTTTATGTTTTTCGAGACGACAGCGGACCATGGACGGGTTTTGGCTACTATTTGAAAAATTCACTTCAAGAAGCTGTCCTATTTATTTCGACTTTTGGAGAAGATAAAAACCAAAAGTCCAAAAGAATAGGACCAAAATCTTGGTTTCATCTTTTTCTCATATTTTTCCCGATAATTTTAAATGGGTTGGCATGCATGATGCATGCTGCCATGGTGGATCAGATGCAAATGCGTCCATGCAAATGTTACGTATGTGTGGTTGGGAAAGTTGGAATAGAACCCACTAAAGCGGTGAGACCCAGCATCGTGCAAACAACTTTCCAGTTGAAAGAAGGGGTAGCACGGATGAAGGATGCGATGGCAACCATGAAAAAGGACAAGATCATCAATCGAGCTCTTGTTATACTTAGATGGTGATCGGTTCAGCTGAAAGCCTCATGGCTTATGACTGAAAACACTGTAGCTGACTGAAAAAGCACTGTAGCTGACAGAGGCTTATTTAGCATAATTAAATTTAAAAATAAAAAAATATGTTAGCCCATTACGTATAATACAAACAAATACGAGAAAAAAAGAACCGGCAAAAAAGCTCAACAAAAAGCCAAAAGTTCAGAAAAAGATGAAACTTATGAATAGTGAAAAATAAGCCAGAAGCCAGAAGCCGAAGCCGAGTTGATCAGAGCCTTAATTACTTATCGAGATCAAATTAATAGGTTCCCATGCCCATGTGTCGTGAGCTGATTGAGGGCAGGGAGAGGCGACATGGGCCCGGATGTCAGTAAGGTTAGAAGGAAGATAAGTTCGATCAGCATGCAGGAGGTCACAGATTGGATGCGTTCTTTTCGCTTATGGCCTATGGCTACGGCTAATAATTTTTGATCTTAACGTAAGTTCTTATGCGAATAAATCAAATGCTGATAAGTTAATTCGAAAAGGTTATCTCGATAAGCCATTTTGAAATGACGATGAAAAAATTATCCTATTTATTTGTTCAGCCATAAACCACAAACTGAGAAGAATTGTGCCTAATCCTCAGTCGCCTGAATGCCTCGTGGACAGCAACGTAAGTGCAAACTCTCTTACACTATATATATCTTCTTCTCCTTTTTTTCTCCCAAAATGAGAACAAAAGTCCTGAACCAAAACACCCTTTTGCAAGCGTTTGTGCAGGTTGCAATCACGACGTATGAAGATGGATCGATGCATGATGATGAGGCAGGAGGGCCCTGACACTAGTCGCACAGCACAGTGTGGGCCAAGAAAACGCAGGAGCTGCTGCTGCTACACACCGCGTGCAGCTAGGTAGCTGGTGTAAGGTGGACTTTCGAGCATTGCCAAAACTTCAAACTTTGGCGACCTGCCTGCGTGCGTGCGTCCATCCAAAACCATCCAGCTGCTACACTGCGCTGCATGTCACGCATGCATGCAGATCGATCAGATCCCTCCCCTCGTGCCTGCCAAGTTAGGCATCTCTGCATGCGACTAGCTGACGATACGTCGATCGATCTTGATGGGATGCATGCAGTGGCGAAGCCAGAAATAAAATCGAGGGTGGGCTGAATCATTTGTCGGAATCGAGGGTTGGGTTCAATGGTTGAGTTGTACCCTCATCGGTTGGACGAGAACTATTTGAATTACATGATGTACATCTGGCTAACTTGATGCAGCAGTAATAGTGTAAGGTACTTGCTTTAAATTTTTACCATTACAGCTCAGGGGAAATGACGGGTATAAACCTGTGAATGTGTCTCCTCATCACCCTCTTTAACAGTGTTAATGAACTTGTAATCCTTCTTCATTGCTACATGGGAAATTTGACGGACCTAACAATAAAATTCAAAAAATCAGATTGTTAAGAGGTATAAAGAGTGCATAATGACAAAAGAGATACCTATTCTGGAACAGTAGCAGAAAATAGCAGAAGCAATTATTTTCTCAATGTCTCTTCTGAATCCCATATCCAGTAGGCGGTCAGCTTCATCAAGAACACGAACCTTCACGCCTTTGAGCCGGGTAGAAAAACCGGGAGTGTTCTCAAGATGATCCTTAAGCCTTCCAGGTGTAGCAACAAGAATCTGCTTGACCAGTACTTAGTATTAGGGCATAAATCGCACCTAGATATGAACACACTGTAGTTGATGGGTACAACCTGTCAACCTGACATGGGTTAGCTTGCATGATTCGTTGCTCTTGAGTTAATCTTGTGCGACCAATTACAACCTGAACACCAAGTGAGCGGTGATATTTGAGAAGCTTACGAGCCTCAACAGCAACTTGGTTTGCAAGCTCTCTCGTAGGGCACATCACTAGCAAATTTATAGATTCGCAACTGATTCCACTGAGAACGGGGTAATGCAGAGAGAACCTCAATCGCTAGTAGCTAATTTTTTTTATAAAAACATGAAAATCAGTCAGATTGGCCAATGCCTTAATAGCATCACTGCAATAGTTCAGTAACTGCTAACACCATCAATTTGATTATTTGGGCTGAATGACAAGGAGTACCAAAAAGGCAACAGTTTTTCCAGTTCCTCCGCGTGCCTCCGCCGCTTCTTCAGGTGGACTGCATCGCTGGCGCTGCCCGACCTGGTCCGGCGAGTGGGACTGGCTGGGGTTCTTGGGAGGAGGTTGTTCTGGGTGGCTTGGCCGCCGGGGAGGTGAGGCTAGAGCCTCACTAAGCCTCCCCGCTGGCTTCGCCCCTGGATGCATGCATGGGCCAATGGTTGGCCGGGTTCGTCAGGGTTCCTGCGGCTCTCACGATTCAGAGTTTCAGACTAACCAATAAAATACTACGAGACGCGAAATTCCAGCAGGGAGGGCCCCAAACCACTGCCAAACAAACAGCGTGCCTCGCCGACAGGCATGGCCCACATGATCGGGCACATCTGTCGGCGACGCAGAGCGCCGGCGGTCGGATTTCGAGGCAGTGCAAAGGGGACGTGCCATCGTTGTTCACTGTAGGGGCCTTGCTGGGTGGCACTCACTCGCCTCTGGACTTGGGCCCCGGCCAGCCGCTGCGGCTGGGCCCACCTGGCCTTTGCCGTTAGTGGGCGTTGTACAATTTGTCTGTTAGGGCCCACTTCAAACAAACAGCCATAAACTAAAAACCATTTAAAATGTATTATTTTTAATATAGTTGTTTTGTATTATCCAAACGATATTTCCTATTTTATCTAATTTTTTAATTAGATACATCAGAAAAAGTTAACCACCGGTATGATACTATTTTAGCCGAAACCTACAGGCCTTATATGGCCCACGCATATGCACACTCGAGCTAGGCCTGGTGGTAACGTGGGCCCGTGCGTCAACCGAGTTAGGCCAGGTCACATGGCCCCACCACGTGGGCCCGGCCCGGGGACTGCGACCTGGGCTTCCCTTGCCTGCCTGCCACCGACGCAGCCATGGAACCCTGCTTGTGCTTCACATCCATACATTACATCGACACAAGATGCATAGTCTGCATGCATTAACTTATGCTTGTGTCGCAAATTGGCAGAGAGCATCAGCTCGTGCAGAGATGCATCCAATGAAAACCAGCAGTTTCAGTGTAGTTGCCACTGGAATGCAAACTCCATGGTCCCGTTTCAGGTTGGTGTAGATCAGAACGAGAGGTGAACTATCCATGGAGCGATGGATGTTGAATGAAACAGATGGATTTGTGAAATGCCACCAACGTGCCAGCCGAATTGAGCTGATGCCATCCGTATGGTTGTGAGGAGCACGCACGATTGACACGTTGCATGTAGGAGTATGTGTATTGCGCCCACTTAAAATTTACTACTCCCTTTACATGCGTGCAGTAAGGAGGAATGGATTGACGGGCTAGCTCATGAGTGAGCGCATGATCGGCCTTTTTTTTCTATAGTTTATGGATTTTAATTTTACTGTAGATACTCGTACGAACAAACTAAAAATTGATAAGTTATTTTTAAAAAGATATATTAATAAACCATTTTAAAATAATGATAAAAAACCATATTATTTACTTATTTAAAAAAATTATAAATTATAAGTCATAAACTAAAAAGGCTAAAAACACAGTGCCATAGGTCCATTCGGCCGTACGTGACTGGGCACGCGCAGCATTCATGTACGATGAGTGGACACCGAGTGATGGTATTCAAGTTCGATTTGCCTTCTTTGCCATCTTTTGATTTTTCCCCCCCTAAAATTGTACAACAATGATTATTTTTAAAAAAAATTATTTAATTAAAAAATAAAAATAAGAAAATACCTATTATATCTTAACAGATAATATAAAGAAAAAAATAAAAACCAAAAACCAAAACAAATTAAAAAACAACTGATTTATTCCATTCTAAAAGCTAGAAGCTAAAACACGATGACCCTAAGGCCAGTAGTTCCTACTCTCCCTTCGTAGGGGAATCCAATCATTCATTAGAGAGAGAGAGCGCGCGCCATGCTGGAACGCAAACGCCACCAGTTGACAGGTGCTGATTGGGAATCCTATCCCACGTTGGGAGCTGGGAGCTAGAATTTTGTATTATAACTACGGTTAGCTTTTAACAATATAAATAAATACAGAAAGAAAACAAAAATCGAAAAAACAGAAAAAGGACGACACTAAAAAGTTAGAAACTAAAAAGTAAAGCCCAATTGAGCAGAGCATTAGGGCCTGTTTGGAACAGAGGAATTTCACAGGAATTTTGCAGGAAACAGTTCAATTCCCGCAGGAATCGGGAAAAATTCCCGCGTTCCAAACAGGCCTTAAGGGTTTGTCTATCCATTGTATGAATGATTTGGGATTCAAAATGGTTCAAACTGTCAACCGTTTGACGCCCATTCAATAGTCCGTCTATTTCCTAATCCTTAATAACTAGATGACCCAATTGCTTGCTCTCAACTTCTCGAGTGTCGCCGCCCAACCTCCACCAATGCCTATCTCCACCGGACGACCTAACACTTGGCCGCCTCGCCGGTGTCGCCCTCGACGCCGGCGAGGCCTGCCCCATGACCTCCTCCCCCGTCTCTATCATTTCTCGATGCAGCTATCAGCACCAACACTGCTTGGGTGCCTCCTTCTCCGTCCTGCCCCCCACTTCCCCTACTGGCACCGCTCCTTCTTCCCTATCCCCGGTAGCTCGCCGTTGCTAGATCCACCGCCTGACCACCTCGCACTGCTCCACACTCATTGCCCTACCTGTCGATCCTATCCACTGTCAGCCACCAACCCATGGCCGGTGGTGCCCTTGTCACCTCACCGCTCCGCCGCCGCCCATAGTCGGTCCTCTCACCACCCCGATCTCTCTCTAAATCTAGGACCTGGTGAGTGTCAACGATCAGGTCATCGGTTTTATTAAAATATGAGAAATAAGGCTGGATTCCTTGGAATGATTCAGCAAGAGAAAGGGAATAATCTTTATTGCTATGAACTGGTTACAAAAGGGCTTACAAAATGAATTCAACTAGCCTTAATATATTGTCTTCCCACTACTCGGAAGATCTTGATTGTCTTGTCTATTGGACATGACTTGTTATCTGAATTCTAATTCCCCTTTGAGAGTTTCTCTTTGTGGCTTCTTTTATCAACCTTTAAATATCGTTGAAGAGGTGCCAGTTTATCTATCTGAGGAGGTGTCTTGTGGAATCACCACGTATGATCAGAGGGGCAATTGCTGTCAGAGAGAGATATCTGGTGATAACTAATCTTTGGTTGTTGTTAGTGGGAGATAATCGTGAGAACAACTACATAGCAACTGTTATCAAAGATATAGGGCCGAAACATCGTGCCGTTTGATGGATATAGCACATGTTTTATCCATCACACGGGAGTTCTCTAGAAGCGAACTCTCATACTAATTCATGGAATCTCCGAGTAGTCTACTGAATGGGTAAATTATACAATAGTTCTCCGACCAGAGATAATCGGTAACAGCTTTAAAAAGCTTACCACAACATGCGTCTTAGGGCCCTAATCCAGCGTACCTTGCCGCCACCGCCATTGCCTGAGAAGAAGACCTCGCTGGTCGGAGCACTCATCTTGAAGCAAATCACATGGTCAAAAATTCGATTGATTTACATAAAATTATCATTCGCATTATGTATTGCAATTCCGGACAAATAATCTGCTGAGAGAACTGCAACAAAGCAAACCTCACGCTCGCACGCATCACATTGAAAAATATTACTAGCATACTTTCAAGCTAGACGCTCCAGATCTCATTTCCACGTTTAGGCCAATGACCATTCGAGAACATGTGCATTTACACCTGCGCCAAACTCACACTGTACCAGTGTCCATGGATCCATCGGAAGCTAGCTCTAGCTGGCCGTGCATGTGTAGTCCAGCTTCCATGACCCCTTTGAAGCTAGTTTCTTCACGACCTACACATACATGCCTACGTACATGGCCCCTGCGAAGAAATGAATGGAGTAGAAGGCTCGCATTAATGCGATGCAACATCGCGCAAGCTCGAGGTAAGGTGATGATCATTTGGGCTTTTTTTTTTGTACTTTATGGTTGAAAAGCATTATAACTGATTGAAAAAATATTATAGCTGATAGAGACTTATTTAGCATAATTAAATTTAAAAAAATTAAAAAAATAAAAATATGTTAGCTCATTACATATAATACAAACAAATACGGGAAAAAAAGAACCGGCAAAAAAGCTCAACAAAAAGCCAAAAGTTCAGAAAAAAATGAAATTTATGAATAGTGAAAAATAAACCAAAAGCTAAAAACTAAAGCCAAAACAATCACAGCCTAAGCTTACGAGATCTTTTAGCGGATGACAAGAATTGGCCTTTAATCAGTTGCGCGTCAATGCCAAATTATCAATGAATGACATGACACTTCAGCTCCCTTTCAACAAATGACTGACCGTCTGGTCAGCTGAACTGGCAGTTAGTATTTCATTCTCATTAAGCCATCTAGATTTTACTTTAGGATTTCATTCTCTTCAGTTTTGCTCGGCGAGAGCGCATAGAGGAGACCGATCTGCAATGGACCGATCTGGTTTCCCCAATATGTATAGAGGAGGCTGATCTGCAATGGACGCCAAGGACTAGCGGTGCAGGAGCACAACTAGACTGTTGACTCACTGCAAGACATCCAAGAACCAAAGGTATTGCTGCAATCTGTATTTCAGTAACCCAGTTCTTAGTTTTTCTAGCCAAGAGAGAGCTCAGTTGGAGTGTCAACTACCACATTACCAGCTTGATGTATGCAGCCATCCTGATCTAAAGAGTTTATTCTCGCTTGCTGATTTGACAAATGAATTAGTTAAGATTGGTAAAGCCACTATTTATCCCATGGTAGATAGATTGCTAAGGTTAGTGCTAACTCTTCCTGTGTCAACTGCAACCACTGAGTGAGCATTTTCAGCTATGAAACTCATCAAGAGCTGTCTTCGAAATAAAATAGCAGAGGGCTTCCTTTGAGATTATCTGGTTGTCTATATAGAGAAAGAAATTGCATAGAAGTTCAATTTTGATAAAATTATTAATATATATGATCTTCTCGGTAACCATAGGGCTAAATTTAAATTAATAGAAATGTAATTAATTTTGTATTTGGCAAACAATAAAATATAGTATTATATTTGTTAGTTACCATAGTCATGTTGGAGTTTAAAGATATTGTTATGTGCACTTTGTATTTTTAATTATCTATACTTAGTTTTGCTATATTTAATTTCTGATTACTTGATCCTCTCTATATTTAGGTGGTGATCAGTTGGGCTTTTTTTGTGGCTTTTGGTTGAAATCACTGTAGCTGGCTGAAAAAAACACTATAGCTGACAGAGGCTTATTTAGCATAATTAAATTTAAAAAAATTAAAAATATAAAAAATATGTTAGCCCATTATGTGTAATACAAACGAATACGGGAAAAAAAGAACCGGCAAAAAAGCTCAACAAAAAACCAAACGTTCAAAAAAAGCGAAATTTATGAATAGTGAAAAATAAGCCAGAAGCTCAAGCCGAACCGATCAGGGCCTTGCTGGACCGCCTTTAATTGAACCAAACGTTTGTATTAATCAAGCATTCAGGCATTCTTATATTTCTTTTTTTTTTCCAAGTTTTATATTTCTCCAGATCTGCCATGTGGAAGTCTGGAAGACGTATGATAGGCTACATCATATATGGCTGGTGAGAAGGACAGCGACGTCGACAAAGATCGACGTGCTGTGGCCTATTTTCCGCATGGTTCAAACGAGGCAGCTAGCTAACACTTCATGTCGCAGACCAGCAAGTAGTAGTCCGCACGATCGATCAATTAGCTCATGAGCTGGAGGAGATCGATCGATCGATCGATCGAGGAGCCATGCATTTTGATGGACGCATGTGTTGGAGACAAGCAGCGGCGAAGTTAGAATTTGGTTATATTCTAAATTTAGTAGTGAAATAAACTGATCTATTCGAATTAAACTATAAAAATATTATCTAGATTAAATTAAATTTATCTAAATTATATATTAGATATTTTTTTATATCCTAGACAAAAGCCTCGCTCCGTCTCTGAAGACAAGAACATCTGAACATGCACATGCAGGCACGCATCACACAGTCCTTAATTAATTGCCTGTCACTCCACAGCAAACAACCATCCAACCAATGAGCATGCAAGGAGGGAACGGCTCAGGTGCGAACGGGGCTTCACTGTCCCCCTGCTCCCTGTTCCCTCCCTGTCCCCTTCAATCTGAGCCATTCAAAGTTGATCCAACGGGTAGATTTTTATATTTTCATTTTTATCTGAAATTCAAAAATAAAAATATGTTAATCCATAATAAAAAATAAAAAAATACATAAAAATAAATTTATTTTTTTCTGTATTTTTTATTAATACAGAAAAAATAAATTTTATTTTTATGTATTTTTTTATTTTTTATTATGGATTAACATATTTTTATTTTTGAATTTCAGATAAAAATGAAAATATAAAAACCTACCCGTTGGATCAACTTTGAATGGCTCAGATTGAAGGGGACAGGGAGGGAACAGGGAAGAGGGGACAGTGAAGCCCCGTTCCTCAGGTGCAGGGGCCCCTGCACTTAGCGCCGTGCAGGGGTGCCCAGCTCCTGACACGTGTCCCCCAAAAAATCAAAAAAATTCCGAAAAATTCAAAAAAATACTTAAAAAATTCTGAAAAATTCTAAAAAAGTATTTTTGTGTATGAAAAGTATTTTTGTGAGTACTTAAGTTTATTTTTGATTTTTTACTTTTATTAAAAAATATTTTTTTAAGTACTTAAAAATACTTTATAATAAAAAGTATTTTACAAAAAGTACTTTTTAGAATTTTTCGGATTTTTTAAGTATTTTTTTGATTTTTTTGGAATTTTTTTGATTTTTTGGAGGACACGTGTCAGGAGCTGGGCACCCCTGCACGGCGCTAAGTGCAGGGGCCCCTGCACCTGAGCCGTTCCCATGCAAGGAAGCGCGCGCGCACACACTACTGCGATAGCAGTAGCACTGTACTACACTGCGTGCTGTGTTCTCTTGCTCCAGGGCAGATGGATCGTGCACCGCTAACTCCACGCCGCACTGCTGGTGGACAGTGAGATGGCAAGCCATGATTGTTACCGGCCAGCTCCTGTGCGTTTGTGCTTATCTCCTGACACACAGCAGAGGTCACGCGGCCATATATTTGCTGATCAGCATGGGGTATGGACGCGCAGCGATCGAACTGTTCGCGTTTTTATCACTATAGCCATCTTTTATTTTAAATTCATTCATCAGGCATCTATTTTATTTTAAATTTATTCATCGAGCATCTATTTTGTAAAAAATAATTTAGTCTCTAAACTCAGACACAAGAGGCAACTCCTGCCACCTACCACATACCGCTCAGCAGCTCAGGGAAACTCGACAGGAGCGGTCAAGCACAAACACAAGCACGATAAGCAAGGATAGAGCGGTAGCTAAGGGCCTATTTTTTTCCCTTTGAAATTGATAGCTTTTCAATTTTTATTATAGTATCTAACTTTTAAACGAATTTTCCACTGCTTGATAGTTACTTGCTGAGTCTACCTTGCTCGGTGTGGCACTGTGGAGCAGCACCAACTCGGTAGTGGGCGCAGGCAGCGGCGTACAGTGGGCGGGGGACAGCTCACCTGTCCGCTCTGCAGGAGCCGTTGTACGAGGGTGAGCGGTTCTCGCCGAGTATGCTAAAACAAGCAGAACAGAGCCAAGGACCACAAAAAAGCATAGCTAAGAACAACAGTGTGGAAAAAGATTTTATGGACTCGACTGGCATCACATTATAGCTGAACAGATGAACACTTGTTGCAGGACACAAGCATACAAGACTTCACATGGCTGCAAAGGTCAAAACGTTGTATGGCAGTGATCTATCTGACCAATATAACACTTGGTACTAAAAAATGCAGGTAGGAAGGGCATACTTTCCAGATGAGTGTGGTAGAGTAGAATTATCAAATTGAGCAAGATAGTCCAGTGGACAGGATACAAGTTAAATCACAACCTATACAAAGCCGGGGGGTTTCCGCGCAGGAGAGGGCGGCCACGTCGCCCGCGCGCGCTGTGCGGCCAGCGCGTGGCCGCCGAATTTTCGTACGGCCGGGGAGGCGATTTCCCTGTACTTTCCGAAAATTACGTAAAGGTCCTTTTTTCTCGCAAAAAGGTCCCTGTCAGTTTTTTTACCCCTCCACTTTGCAGGATAGCGCCCCACGTTTTCCTAAATTACGTACGGGTCCTCGTTTATTTATATATACATAAGAGGGGTGTGAATCTAGAGCATTTAGCCATGTATGCGTGTATATACATAATATATATATATATATATATATATATATATATATATATATATATATATATATATATATATATATATATATATATATATATATATATATATATATATATATACACACCTAGGCACCAACATCCGATACACGTGTATGATTGATAATTTTTTTGAGTTTGGGTATGAAAATGTTTTATACCCTTGATATAGTTATGGTAAATTAGTTTTGAACTCAGTTCAAACTAGTTTGAACTACTTTTGAGTTCAATGCAACTACAGTGAGTATATACCATAAAAATAGTTCAAACTAATTAAACTGAAGTTGAATTTAAATTTTTTCGGAGTTTGATATCTCAAATATACTTTTTTATGGGTATATGAAGATACCCACATCAAACGTTGCGAATCTCGAAGCAAATCAACGGGTATTGATATTGGTGCCTAGGCACCATGGTGCATGAAACACTCGTCCTATATATATATATATATATATATATATATATATATATATATATATATATATATATATATATATATATATATATATATATATATATATATATATATATATATATATATATATATATATATATAGGAAAAATACATTTTACTCCCGGGTGTAATTACACCCACCTCTAATATACCACCTAAATAAATTTGAAATACTCTTTTATCACTTTAGGTATACTCATATACTAATTATAAGATATTCTAATGTGAACCACACGAAAAAATTGCAAGGGAGTTCATAGTTTTTAGCGTATTTTATAAATACCTTTATATACGTACATAAAAAGGAGTATGTTGAAAAAAATGTACATACCACCTCTGAAAAATTGTTCATACCACCTATATAGTCTTAAATACTCGTATACTACATGTACATACTCCTCGTTACGCGAGATACTACCTACGTTGTGAGATACGACATAGGGTGTAATTACACCCGGGAGTAGAAAAGAGGCTTCCTATATATATATATATATATATATATATATATATATATATATATATATATATATATATATATATATATATATATATATATATATATATATATATATATATATATATATATATATATATATATATATATATATATATATATATATATGACTTTTTGCCAAAAACAAATTAGGGTGCAACTGCAACCCCATTCACACTCCCAGATCCGCCCTCGCATGATTGAGGGCCTAACAGTAATGGTTATCCAAGAAGCAAAAGAGATTACACATCCTTTATGTTTCACTAGTTAGTTAATATTATAGAACACAATGAGAATCACAGCAGTCTATTATTGTTGTTGCACATACAGCAGTACTCGTCGTAGCCTGCTGTTCATTCCATGAATCATTTCTCGGAGTTTCAGCCTTGAATGGTGTGAAGTTACTGGTCAGAAAACCCCATCTTCATTCACGTAATGATTGTCAATTGAGAACAAAATAAATCACTAACTTTCATTGCAAGCACGCAAGACTGGCGGAAAAGGGCTAGTACATACATACCAAATCAGTTTGGCTGAAAAAAAAACCCTGATCAGTTGCTAAGAGCAAGGCTAATAATACGACCTTCAGCTGGCTGTATGGACATTTATAGCCCACTTATCAGCCCATTCATATAGTAGTTTACAGCCAGCTGAAAGCTGTATGATCCACCCCTTACTCTCACAAAGTTTCTTGGTTCTTGTGCTTCAGCTGACTGTAAACTTACAGCCCACCTCTCTTCTCTCTCCTCCTCTCTCTCCTCCACCTCAGTATACAGCCTACTAACAGTCTCTTATTATACTTGCTCTAAGTGATATAGGCCGCATGCACAAAAATAAAACCGCAAGCTTGTAAAATCAATCGGAGAGTATAACTTAATTGACGATCATACCTTGAACATAGTGTTGAAGTGGTTATTACGGAATAAGACACAAAGCCCTTTTTCATTAAGACCCTCTTGTAAACAAAACAATCTGTAATGTTGAAATTTTGGCCGCATATTAATTAAAATTATAAATGAGAAAAATAGATGTGCTTAAACCTATAGGATAAATATGTACCCATAGACAGTTAGCTGGTTAGCAGTGTTCCACAGAAAATTATCAATCTGTTCCCCTGCAAATAAATAAATTAAAGTCCATCATACCGCCCGATAGTACCGGTCTCATCTTGCGGTTATACCGCTCTACAATACAACTATGCAATACATGAGGTAGTATCATTTCAAAGAATATTCAATATGCACCTCTCTGAAAATTAGCTACCGACATGAAACGATCGATAGTACCGATGCAGCGGTACTACCGTCAATATGTATGCGGTCATACTGGTTTTTCAAAGGAAAATTCAGAGAGGGTTCTAAATAAAACTTCAAATGCATACATAAATCATAATTGTTCAAAGTAGCACAAGATAAACTTTAAATTACTAGCCATGATCCCTCCTTATAGTACGGCATCTATTCTACAAATGTAGTCTTTTCAACCAAACACCGAGACCGGTAAAACTATAAAGAGATCCTTAGACTACAATATATCTTTGTCTTAAGTCATGTTTTGATCCATGTCGATCGTCGATCACCTTTGCATGCCTTTTTCATACCATCATCAAAATTCAAAACTAAACCTTTCAATTATATTAATAAATAAGTTAATTCCTTAATCATTATCATCATTAATTACCAAAGTCAATTTTTAGGGGCCTAGATACTTCAGAGTACCAGCCTTTTGCTAGGCCGATTTGAAGAGATCTAGATAGTTCTCATGTGCATTGTCATAATTATCTTGCTAACTATTTTATTCCGACTTCTACTGCTGTTTCTAGATATCGTGTAGCTTAGTACTGGATACCTAAATCTTTTATTACTAACCTCAGTACTAAGACACAGATGTTTCCTACTTATGCCCTATAGGTTTAGCGAGCGAGAAAGGAGAACTTGTGGCTTGTTGACTCTGGGTGTTCTCAACACATGACCAAAGATTATCGATGGTTCTTCTCTCTCATTCGTGCATCTGACAATGAGTTGATCACATTTGGGAATGCTTCTACCGGGACCATGACAGTAAAAGGCACATTGTGCATCAACAACAATTTCATGCTTAAAGACGTTGCTTTGGTAAATAAGCTGAGGTATAATCTGTTACCTGTTCCCCAACTTCTTGATGAAGGTTTAGAAGTGAGATTCAAGAGCAGAGAGTATATAGTTCTAGACTGCTTGGATTAGTATGTCTTTAGGATCTCTAGGTTTAAGAGGATCTTCAGTGCTAATTTTAGTATTTCTTCTATCTCTAGCCCTACATGTCTTAGTGGCTTCTGACTCTTATGTCTTAGTGTTGTGGGATTGTAGGCTTAGACATATAGATTTCAATCACTTGACTAGAGTCAGTAGCAGGAACCTTATTAGATGATTCTCTAGGCTTAACAGTTCTAGAGACCTAGTGTGCACACCCTGTAGACATGGTAAGATGGTTTTTTGCTTTTCACCCATCTCTTACCTTAGTAATCATTGATAACCCTAAACAGCTGCTACACATTGACACAGCTGGCCCTTCTGGAGTCTAGTTTGTAGGAGGGAAGTGGTATATGCTTGTTATTATAGATGACTTCTCTAGATATTCTTAAGTGTATTTTTTTATTTCTAAGGATAAGGTCTTTGGTTGCTTTAGAGAGTTGACCCTTAGACAAGTAGTTGACCTTTCAGGAACCTTGAGAGCCATTAGGAGTGACAATAACACGGAATTCAAGAACTCATCTTTTGCCACTTTCTGCACTAAGAGAGATTTAGAGTACTAATTCTCCTCACCTAGAGTTCATTAGCAGAATTGTCAGATCCCGGAGCAACAACTCCAGAACCCACTGTGTAAATCGTACTATCCCATGAAAAGTTAGTGCACACAGGATTAACAGGGATATATATCATGTATAATAACCAAGCTTTATTATAAAGCAAAGTGTACGGGCCTTATGACCAGTTTACAATAAGAAGGCTCATGGCAAAACATAAAGTAAATAGTAGAAGATAAATAAATGGAGCAGCCCATCCTGCTTGCCCACAGGTGAATGACTGTAAGACATGGCCTAATCATCATAATCATCACCAAAGTCTATGCAGTCATCCTCTGGCAACAGAATTAAGCAAGGTGAGCACATAAAGTACTTCACAAGTTACACCGGGAGATTTAATAGAGTCAATGCATGCATATGGATTTCCAAGGAAGGCATATTATGGTTATTTGCATGAAAAGCAACATTGAAGTAAATATCGTAAAGTAAGTTCAGAAAGCTGGATTTTATACAGTATGTAAAAACAATCTTTTTAACTGAAATAATATCGTTAGTGCCGGCACCAACCTCACACTAACCTATCCATGGGTATCCCACACGGACCATCTTTCCTAAAAGATTTCACAAGTTTTCACAAACCAGATTTTATTAAAACCAAAGTCTAATATGTGAAAAACTATGCTCAGCATGTCCTTGACAGTGGACACGGCTATCTAGGATAGTTTGTTACTCTACAGATGTATACAACTTTACCCACAAGACATGTCCTCTCGTTTTGCCATGCGATTAACATACTGTCTTAGGTGTGCGGCTGAGAGTTCATGACAAGGCTGTTACAATGTTTCATTGCCAAATTAGTTATGTCACCACTAAGGTTTCACCACAGCATGAATCCACATATTGGAGCTCCCTCTTGTGCAATGCGAGACTTCTCGCAGCCTACGCCACGCCCACATTTAGCCTATAGCGAAACCAAGATGAAACTTCATAAGACTTGTGGTAGTACGGTGTGATTTTGTAATAGTAGCTCACAGACCGGTCCTTAATTTGACTTAGACCCAACTACATACCCCTTGTGCCTTGCAATCTACATTGTGTCACCAAACAACAATGCATGCCAGCAAGCACCCACCACCATACCAATGCCTAAGTTTAAACTAGATTTTATAATTTTAATTTGTCAAAATTTCATAGACTTTCTTGACTCACCAAAGTCAAGAATAGATTTTATAAATCATCATTTTAAGTGAAACAATTCTTCCCACCAAAATCATTCTAAGTATGGCTAAGCAATTCTAGAAAATTTTCAGTTAATACTAGTGTACTAACTAGGTTTTCATCTAGGTTACAAGGCATGATAGTTCAAAGTCAAATTTAGCTATATACAAAGGAATTGGGCATAACTAGAATTTAAATTGAGTTTAAACTAGATTGATAAAAGTCCGCATGCATAATAATTTAAAAACAACATAAATAATTTAAATTACTGGGAACAACATGATCAAAGGTGTAACTTGCCTTGCTCGAAACCCTGGTGCGAGTCGTTGAAGAAAAACTCTCCGGATTCATCGTAGTCTACACGCGAAGAACCAAAAAAAATCAAACAAAATTCAAAAATTTAAAAAGAGTCTAGAAATAGATATGTTTAGGATTTTAGAAGAATGTAGAAATTTGAATGGGTCAAATCGGAGTTAAAATGAAGAAATACATGCTTCCAGAAGTTTAAAACTAAGAAAAAGAAAAAAGACCGATTTTCTACATTATTTTTATACTGAAAAATGGAATTATGACGTCATCATCTAATTTCATTTTTTAGCTAAATTATTTTTACATTGAAAATGGTTTTATTAAAATAACAGGTGGGGTTGGGTTTATGGTGGACTAGGTTCACACAATGGCTTGGTTCACCGTAGACTCAATCTACTGCTGGCGTGGCAGCATTACTGCTGACAGGGCAACCAAAGCCGACGTGGCTGAGCGTGGCGCCAGGTGGCTGCCACCCGGTTGCCACGCATGCATGGGCACTGACATGGCAGCGCCAGCCGGAGGTGGCGCTCGGCGACGGCCGGTGAGGGGTGGAAACGAGAGAGGAAGTCATGGGGATCCTTATGATACCTGGCACGATGCTCGGGGGGTGCTCGGTGGTGGCCAGTGATGATAGCAAAGCGGCGGCGGCGCATGGACGTCGGCAGCAAGGGTTCTCTGGTGCGGTTGGGACACGGCCAAGGGGCGGGTGAGCCTCGCACGGGCGCAGCGAAGAGGAGCACATCGTCAGCGGGGTCCGAGGAGGTCGAGGGCTCCCGAGATTTCTTGCCGGAGCTTCGTCGGTGCTGAATCAGGTGCGGGGATGCTTGGGCGCAGAAGAGAGGGGAAGAAGCGATGCGGGGCTCTCGGACGCACGAGGGAGGAAAAAGAAAGGGAGGGTGGGGGCGGGAAGGTTTAAATAGGCGCAGGGAGGAGTAACGGTCGAGCACGACCTTGCCAGAGTTAAGATGATTAGAACTGGTGCATAACGACGGAATGGACTTGAAGACAGAGGGGAAACAGGCGGAGTGAAGGCGGGGTGATGAGGGCACTCAAATGCGCATTAGCTCAGGACTTAAATGAGGAGAAACGGTCGAATTAAAACCTTGGGGGAGGCCGGCCATGGCAATGGACGGAGGAAGAAGAAGGGAGGGGAGAAGAAGGAGCTGACATGCGGGGTTCGCATGTCGGCGAGAGAGAGAGGAGAAGAGGAGAGGGGCAGGTGGCCGGATGAACGCCACACGTCGAGGGGGTGAATCAGGGTCGTCGAATGAAGAGCGAAGGGGTAAGTGGGAGCAGGCGGTTGGGATTAGACGGGACAATGATAGATGAGATCCGGGCCAGACACTTGTCAGCTAGAGGGGATTTTGGGTTTAAAATTTGCTTTGGATTTTTAGAAACATTGAGGAGGTTTTAAAATACTTAGAAAATATCAAATAAAGTCTAAAATCCAAGAAAATTTACAAAAATTCCTGGAGAGGTTTAAAACTTAGGAAAAATATTTCCAACATAGCATTGGTCTTTTAATTTTTACAAAAATACTTTTTAGCTTTAAAGTTGAATTTTAAATTCTAGAAAATTCTCAAAAATACTATAAATCAAGAAAAAAAATCCAAATAAGCTCTTTTTGGTTTAAAGAAATGCTTAAATTAAATTTTCTTACTCTAGGCTTTTTAAAATAAAAATTCAAATAAATTACAGAAAAACCAATAAAATGCAATTAAAATTTTGGGATGTTACAACCTACCCTCTTTAAAAGAAATCTCACCCTCGAGATTTGAACTAGCTAGCAAAGAGATGGAGATGGTTGGCTTTCAGGTCTTCTTTATGTTCCCAGGTTGCTTCGTCTTTTGTGTGATTGTTCCACTTAACCCTGCAAAATCTGGTGGTCTTCCTTCTGGTCTGACGCTCTGCTATCTCTAGAATTTTGATTGATTGCTCCTGGTAGGTGAGATCCTCTTGAAGATCAAGGGTCTCCAGGTCTTCTTGCTCTACGGGTACTTTGAGACATTTCTTCAGCTGAGAGACATGGAAAACGTTGTGCACTCCTGACATGCTTTGCGGCAAATCCAACTGGTATGCAACTTCTCCTTTACGGCTTGAGATCTTGAATGGTCCCACAAATCTTGGTGCAAACTTTCCCCTAGCTTGGAACCTTTTGACTCCTCTGAGCGGAAATACTCTGAGATACACGTAGTCTCCAACTTCAAAGGTCAAGTCTCAATGACGATTGTTGACATGACTTTTATGTCTAGATTGGGCTATCTTCAATCTATCTTTGATCTTCCTTACTTTTTCCTCAGCATCTTGAAGTAGGTTTGGTCCAGCATCTTGAAATTCTCCGGGCTATTCCCAAAGTAAAGGCGTACTACACTTCCTTCCATATAGTGCTTCAAAAGGTGCCATTTGCAAGTTGGCCTGATAACTGTTGTTGTGCGAGAACTCAGCATAGGGCAATGAACGATCCCAACTATTCCCAAAATCCAGAGCACAAGCCCTCAACATACCTTCTAGTACTTGATTAACTCACTATGTTTGGCCATCTATTTGAGGGTGATAAGTCGTACTGAAATTAAGCTTATTCCCTAACTCTTCATGAAGTTTCTGCCAAAATTTGGAGGTGAACTGACCTTCTCTGTCTGACACTATTTTTTTTAGGAACTCCATGTAAGCACACAATTCTGGACATATATAGCTCAGCTAACTTACTTCTAGAGTAAGTAGTCTTGATAAGTATGAAATGAGCTACCTTGATCAACCTGTCAATTACCACCCAGATTGAGTCATAACCGGATTGAGTTCTAGGGAGTTCGGTTATGAAATCCATGCCTGTTGTAGGGGTGGCCCCCACCTAAGCCCAGCGGGCCTGGTAGGAGGTTATAAGGCCCAGAATAGGCCATGTGTAATGACATAACTGCCCCCAGAGGGGATAACCAGATGTAAGGGTATAAATGTAAAAGCACTCCTCACGCGCATATATGTATGAATACAGGCCATGGGGAGAGGGCATGCCATCTTTACTCATCACCATCACTCTCCACTACCATCTCTCTCTGTTTGGCCTGTAGCCACAACAGTTGGCGCCGTCGGTGGGGACGACAAGGACAAGCCTGAAGACCGAAGAAGAAGGATGGCACCGAAAAAAGCTTCATCAGCGGCGGCGAAGGGAAAGAAGACGGCTGGGTCGGAGCGGCGCGCGAATACCAGGGCTTCGGCATCGGCCGCCGAAGGAGCTGGCGGCGACGCAGGCGCGGTGGTCGCGGGCGTCGACGCTGGCACTACAGCGACCGACCCCGCCAGCGCCGCTACAACGACATCTAACCCCGTCGCTGGCACTACAGCGACCGACCCCGCCAGCGCCGCTACAACGACATCCAACCCCGTCGCGGGCACTACAGCGACCGACCCCGCCAGCGCCGCTACAACGACATCCAACCCCGTCGCTGGCACGGCAACGACAGCCCCCGCCACCCTCACCGGCAGCGCGGATCAGGCGGCCGGGGGTAGCCGCAAGGAAGCATCCGACGGATCTGGAGATCGTGGGGCGATGGTCCCTGCACCGACCCGCCCGCTGGGTGTTCCGGCGGCCCCGACAGCACCTGCGGTCGAAAGCGTCATACTAGCAGCCCTCAACGCGTTCCAGCGGGAGCTAGGGGACCTTCGTGGAGCCGTCCGAGATATGCAAGAGGCTCGGAGCCTACAGGCCGCGCCAGTGATCGCGCCCGAGCCCACGCCGGAGAGGGCGGACAGTCGCGAAGCCCCCACGTCTAGCCGCGTGCCGCTGCGGCGCGTAGATCCGGAGTCCCCGCTTTCGGCGGGGCTGCAGCAGACGGCATGGCCCGAAGACTTCAAGTTTCCTAGCGCCATCGACCCATATAAAGGCGACACGGACCCCCGCGAGTTCGTGCGCGTGTACGAAACCGCGATCGAAGCCGCGGGCGGAGACGACACCACGAAGGCGAAGGGACTCCCCCTCACGCTGCAAGGAGTGGCGCTCTCTTGGTTCTTTACCATAGAGCCGGGCTCCATCTACGCGTGGGAGCAGCTCCGCGACCGCCTTCACAACAACTTCCAAGGAAACTATGTCAAGCGAGTCGACGCGGACCAACTCTTCGCTGTGAAGCAAAAACCTTCGGAGAAGCTCCGGGACTACTTCAAGCGCTTCGCCAAGATTCGATGTCAAGTGAAAGACGTTAATGAAACCACCGTCGTTAATGCAGCCATACAGGGCCTTCGTCCGGGCCCGATGGCCGAGTACAACGCGCGAAAGCCAATCAAGACGGTGGCGAAGCTCTTCAACAAATTGGAGGAATACGCCCGGGCGGAAGAAGACGCGCGGCGAAGGCAAGGTGACGACTCCGACACCAACCAGGCCGGAGCCTCGGCAAAAGCCGAAGATCCGCCGAAGGACGGTTCTTCGAAGGGAAAACGTAAGCAGGAGTCGCCCAGGGATGCGCCCGACCGCAAGGACGCCTCGCACAAAGAGTCGTCCGATCGGCCCAAGCGCGGCCAACAGAGGTCGAGGCGAAACCGGTACGTCCTCGACATTGAAGGTGGTTCCGACGAAGGCGCTCCCGCGGGCCGAGGCGGTCGGGGGCGCGGCCGTGGCCGGGGCCGCGACGCTAAAAGTCGTGGAGATTACGACGACCAGCACCAGGGACTCTGGTGCGTAGTCCACGGCCGCGGCAACCACGATACTCGCACCTGCACCTCCATCGCGGCGCTCCGCGATAGCGTCGCTAGGGACAGGCACCCGGAGACGCGTCCGCCTGCGGTGGCCCACGTACAATTCCCGTACGAGGCCCCCATGCAAGTACAGGCGCAAGGGATGCAACCCCAGGAAGGCCCCTAACGGATCCAAGCTCACGTACTGCAGCCTCGAGAGGGCCTCCTGTCGCTGCAGGCCCCGGAGGCAACCCACCGCAGGGTCATTAACGTCATATCCGGAGGCTCTGCGTTGGAGTTCGCCTCAGCACGGCAGTAGAAGGCCTATGCGCGAAGACTACATCATGTGGCGGCATACCCAGCGCAAGCACCGCCGGACTGGGCGCAGCACGAAGTTACATTCACACCCGACGACGCCCAAGGCGTGGACTTCCCTCATCAGGACCCCCTGGTCATCCGGGTCACTATCGCGGGATGCGACGTGGGGCGTGCCTTGGTGGACGGCCGTAGCTTCGCGAACGTATTGTTTGCGGCGGCCTTCGACCAGATGGGGATCCCTCGAAGCTGCCTAGGGCCCTCAGGAATCCCACTGCAGGGCTTCGGGGGACAGCCCCTGCGGGCGCTGGGCCAAATACGTCATCAAGTCTCCTTCGGCCAAGATGACAATGTGCGGGCCGAAGATGCCACCTTCGACGTGGTCGACCTTCCGTACCCCTACAATGCCTTATTAGGGCGCCCAATCCTCAACTCCTTTGGCGCGGTACCGCATCACGGCTATCTATGCATGAAGATCCCGGGTCCCCGGACCATCATCACCGTCCGAGGCGACCAGGATATGGCCCGGCGCATCGAGCCAGGTACCAGGTACCCGCGTCGCGAAGACCAACGGTGCTCTTAGAGCTGGCGTCACAGCGCGGGGGTCCGCGGGGCCATTCAGAGGCGCCTTGGCGGGCCCTGCAGATGTCTAGCGACTAGAGGCTTCGGCCGCATCAAGGACAAACGGTTAGTATATCCACCCCCTGTAATTGCTTACCCGCGCAAACGGGGATGTAATGAAGATCGCCGCTTGTCACCAATCTTTCTTCATTACGCGCAAGTACGCGGCAAGGACGCGCGCAGGCTTGGCCAGCGCGCGCGTTCCCACAGTATACACAAAAACGCACGTTCGCGTGTGCACTCGCCGTAGCCAGGGGTACGGGACTGAGTATAAATCGAAGTCCCACGTTCGCGTGTGCACTCGCCGTAGCCAAAGCTGACAGGCCTGAGTATAAACAAAGTCGCACGTTCGCGTATGCACTCGCCGTAGCCAGGGGTACGGGACTGAGTATAAATCGAAGTCGCACGTTCGCGTGCGCACTCGCCGTAGCCAAAGGTGACGGGCCTGAGTATAAACAAAGTCGCACATCTGCGTGTGCACTCGCCGTAGCCAGGGGTACGGGACTGAGTATAAATCGAAGTCGCACGTTCGCGTGTGCACTCGCCGTAGCCAAAGGTGACGGGCATGAGTATAAACAAAGTCGCACGCCTGCGTGTGCACTCGCCGTAGCCAAGGGTGACGGGCCTGAGTATAAACAAAAGACGCAACGGGGGGATGCCCTCGCGCGCACCAGTCTCCGGACTATAAAGAAAGTCGTAGCGTCGAGGTTCGCCTCCGCACGCGCCAGTCCACGGACTCTAAATAAGACGTAGCGTCGAGGTCTGCCTCCGCACGCGCGAGTCTCCGGACTATAAAGAAAGTCGTTGCGTCGAGGTCCGCCTCCGCACGCGCCAGTCCACGGACTCTAAATAAGACGTAGCGTCGAGGTCTGCCTCCGCACGCGCGAGTCTCCGGACTATAAAGAAAGTCGTAGCGTCGAGGTCCGCCTCCGCACGCGCCAGTCCACGGACTCTAAATAAGACGTAGCGTCGAGGTCTGCCTCCGCACGCGCGAGTCTCCGGACTATAAAGAAAGTCGTAGCGTCGAGGTCCGCCTCCGCACGCGCCAGTCCACGGACTCTAAATAAGACGTAGCGTCGAGGTCTGCCTCCGCACACGCGAGTCTCCGGACTATAAAGAAAGTCGTAGCGTCGAGGTCCGCCTCCGCACGCGCCAATCCACGGACTCTAAGTAAGACGTAGCGTCGAGGTTTGCCTCCGCACGCGCGAGTCTCCGGACTATAAAGAAAGTCGTAGCGTCGAGGTCCGCCTCCGCACGCGCCAGTCCACGGGCTCTAAATAAGGCGTAGCGTCGAGGTCTGCCTCCGCACGCACAAGTCTCCGGACTATAAAGAAAGTCGTAGCGTCGAGGTCCGCCTCCGCACGCGCCAGTCCACGGACTCTAAATAAGACGTAGCGTCGAGGTTTGCCTCCGCACGCGCGAGTCTCCAGACTATAAAGAAAGTCGTAGCATCGAGGTCCACCTCCGCACGCGCCAGTCCACGGACTCTAAATAAGGCGTAGCGTCGAGGTCTGCCTCCGCACGCGCGAGTCTCCGGACTATAAAGGAAGTCGTAGCGTCGAGGTTCTCCTCCGCGCGCACCAGTCCACGGACTCTAAATAAGACGTAGCGTCGAGGTCTGCCTCCGCACGCGCGAGTCTCCGGACTATAAAGGAAGTCGTAGCGTTGAGGTTCTCCTCCGCGCGCACCAGTCCACGGACTCTAAATAAGACGTAGCGTCGAGGTCTGCCTCCGCACGCGCAAGTCTCTGGACTATAAAGGTAGTCGTAGCGTTGCAGCGCGCATCGCCGAAGACAGCGCGCCAGAGGCTACCCCCGCCATGAGGAGCAAGAGGAACGGAACGTGCGCGCACTTCCACCCTCGCCCGGGCCAGTCTACGGACTATAAAAAGGCGAAGCGTCGAGGTCCGCCTCCGCACACGCCAGTCTACGGACTATAAAAAGGCGAAGTGCCGAGGTCCGCCTCCGCACACGCCCGTTTGCGAACTGTCAAAAGGTGAGGCGCCAAGGGCTGCCCCCGCAAGCGCCGTTCTAAGGAACCCTTGCGCGACCACTTCACCAACAGCGCGCGTCGAACGCGGAGATCCCGTCCCCGCGCAGCGTGTGGCGTACCGGAGCACCCGAAGTGGCATCAACACACAGCGCATATCCTAAGATGACAGAAAATCTGCATATCGGAAAAATCACACAAGTACAGAAAATCTGCATATCGCGAAAGTGTAGAGGGCGGAGCAGACAGGAAAGAGGGCGTAAAGGTGCGGGGACGCTGTTACAGGGGGGCTATTTCAAGCCACCTTGCCCATACCGCCGCTACCGAAGCGTCGCAACGATCTGCGTGCCGGATACAACCGCAGTGGTGTAAAGGTCCGCCCCGCACGATTCCCCATAACTGAAGACGAGGCGTCGTGGCGATACACGCCACACGCGACCGCAGAACCAAGGACCGTCAACGCAAGCGGTCACGGCCACGCAATCCCTGACCCACCGCGGCGCTCCAGTTACGAGCCACCGCGTGCCCCCACCACGTGAACGGACACTGCACGACGCAGCAACCCGCCTTTAGGCAGGCTAGGCGTCGGTACGACCCCAGCCGCCATTAAAGGCGCCCTACCGGACTGAACGCCAGCCTCCGCTGCCACCTGTTCGACGGGTAGGGGACGGAGCTTCGAGCTAGACGCCAGCCTCCGCTGCCACCCGTTCGGCGGGTAGGGGACGGAGCGCGCGCGCGTCTACTTCGACTAGGCGCCAGCCTCCGTTGCCACCCGTTCGAAGGGTAGGGGACGGAGCGCGCGCGCGTCTACTTCGAACTCGGCGCCAGCCTCCGCTGCCACCCGTTCGACGGGTAGGGGACGGAGCGCGCGCGCGTCTACTTTGACTAGGCGCCAGCCTCCGCTGCCACCCGTTCGAAGGGTAGGGGACGGAGCGCGCGTGCGTCTACTTCGAACTCGGCGCCAGCCTCCGCTGCCGCCCGTTCGACGGGTAGGGGACGGAGCGCGCGCGTCTACTTCGAGCTAGACGCCAGCCTCCGCTGCCACCCGTTCGACGGGTAGGGGACGGAGCGCGCGCGCGTCTACTTTGACTAGGCGCCAGCCTCCGCTGCCGCCCGTTCGACGGGTAGGGGACGGAGCGCGCGCGTCTACTTCGAGCTAGACGCCAGCCTCCGCTGCCACCCGTTCGACGGGTAGGGGACGGAGCGCGCACGCGTCTACTTCGACTAGGCGCCAGCCTCCGCTGCCACCCGTTCGAAGGGTAGGGGACGGAGCGCGCGCATGTCTACTTTGACTAGGCGCCAGCCTCCGCTGCCACCTGTTTGAAGGGTAGGGGACGGAGCGCGCTCGCGTCTACTTTGACTAGGCGCCAGCCTCCGCTGCCACCCGTTCGAAGGGTAGGGGACGGAGCGCGCGCGCGTCTACTTTGACTAGGCGCCAGCCTCCGCTGCCACCCGTTCGAAGGGTAGGGGACGGAGCGCGCGCGCGTCTACTTCGAACTCGGCGCCAGCCTCCGCTGCCGCCCGTTCGACGGGTAGGGGACGGAGCGCGCGCGCGTCTACTTCGAACTCGGCGCCAGCCTCCGCTGCCGCCCGTGCGACGGGTGGGGGACGGAGCGCGTGCGCGTCTACTTCAACTAGGCGCCAGCCTCCGCTGCCACCCGTTCGAAGGGTAGGGGACGGAGCGCGCGCGCGTCTACTTCGACTAGGCGCCAGCCTCCGCTGCCACCCATTCGAAGGGTAGGGGACGGAGCGCGCGCGTCTACTTCGAGCTCGGCGCCAGCCTCCGCTACCACCCGTTCGAAGGGTAGGGGACGGAGCGCGCGCGCGTCTATTTCGAGCTAGGTTTCGCCTACGGAAGCACGGTGCGAGGGCAGGAAGCGCGGCTGGCTGTCGATAACCGGCGCTGACCAAGCTCCCAAGAAAAATGGACCTCCTTCTGTGCATCAACATTCCCCAAGCCGCTCAGCGTCACCCAGGAATGTTGATGCACGGCAGGGGCCCATTTTAAGGGAGCAGATTCTATCACAATATACGCCGGAACAACGCCGCACCAGCGTCATATATATACCCCATCAGCAGGGAAGCCAACCGGCGGAAGTCCAATCGGCAGAAGTCCAGTTGCCGGGAGTCCGCCGTCACATTAATCGTCACGACGCCTCAAGGCCCGCACCGCGCCAAGCACGCTTCACCACGTGGACGGCCGGAAGAGTGAGCGTCGCGGCACGTCCCTTATCGCTTAAGGCTCACGCGGCGACTCAGGGGCCCGCTACGCTTACCTGTGCCAGTGCAACGCCCCCGGCGCGCGTCTACTTCGGCTAAGGCCAGCTCCGCCACCGCCCGTTCGAAGGGTGAGGGACGGAGCGTGCGCGTCTACTTCGACTACAGCGCAGCCCCGGGTCAAGTTTGGAAAAGTTAACAGGCCGCGGGGATGGAGGGGGCCAAAGGACTCGGCGACATGGCTTCGGCCCCGTGAAGCCCTTTACCATGAGAGGCTCCTGTTGTAGGGGTGGCCCCCACCTAAGCCCAGCAGGCCTGGTAGGAGGTTATAAGGCCCAGAATAGGCCATGTGTAATGACATAACTGCCCCAGAGGGGATAACCAGATGTAAGGGTATAACTGTAAAAGCACTCCTCACGCGCATATATGTATGAATACAGGCCATGGGGAGAGGGCAAGCCATCTTTACTCATCTCCATCACTCTCCACTACCATCTCTCTCTCTGTTTGGCCTGTACCCACAACAATGCCAATTTCTTCCCACTTCCAATCTGGTATTGGTAAGGGTTGCAAAAGTCCTGCAGGTTTTTGATGTTTTGCCTTCACTTTCTAGCAGGTGTCACAAGCTTTAACAAATTCTGCTATCTCTCTTTTCATACTAACCCACTAGTATCTTTCCCTAAGGTCCTGGTACATCTTGGTACGACCTGGGTGAATTGAGTATAGGGTTTCATGGGTTTCTTGCAGAATCACTTTTTAATCCCTTGATTATTGGGCACACAGATGCGGTTTTCAAACCAGACAGTTCCATTCTCATCTTCACTGAATCCTGGGGCTTTGCCTCTTCTCATATTCTTCCTGATTTCCTGGATATCTTCATCAACCTTTTGGGCTTCCTTGATCAGATCAAGTAAAGCAGAGTGAATCTCGAAAACTGAGAGAATACATTGATCCACTGGGTTTAGACTCAGACAGGAGACTCCTTCCTGAAGTCGAATCTGGTCTTCTTTTGACAAAACACTGTTTGCATAGCACCTTCTGCTTAGTGCATCTGCCACTACATTTATTTTGCCGAGATGATAGTGAATTTCAATATTACAATTCTTGATCAACTCTAACCATCTTCGCTGCCTCAGATTGAGTTCTGCTTCAGTGAAAATGTATTGCAGGCTCTTGTGGTCCGTGTATACTTCACAACGGTTACCGATGAGATAATGACGTCACATCTTCCGGTCATGCACTACGGCTGCTTGTTCCAAGTCACGAGTAGGATAATTGCACTCATGTGGTCTTAGCTGGCTTGATGTATATGCTACCACTCTGCCTTCTTGCATTAGAACACATCCCAAACCTTGACTGGAGGCGTCACAGAAAACTTCAAAATCCTTATGCACATCTGGTAGAATAAGCACTGGGGCTGAGGCTAGCTTATTCTTGAGAGTCTGAAAACTCTGCTCACATGCTTTTATCCATTCAAACTTCTTTTCTTTCTTCAGAAGCTGAGTCATTGGCTTGGCTAATTCTGAAAATCCTGCTATGAAGCGGCGATAGTAACCAGCAAGTCCAAGGAAACTTCTGACTTCAGTTACCGACTTGGGTGGCTGTCATTCCATTACCTCTTGCACTTTGGAGGGATAAACTGCAATTCCTTCAGCTGTCACACTGTGTCCAAGAAAAGCAACCTCCTTTAGCCAAAATTCGTACTTACGGAATTTGACAATTTCTTTTGTAATGTCCGGTCCCACATATCATTCTCCCCTCCAAATGAAATAAATCTTTCCTCCAGTCTCTCTGCTCTCTCTCTCTCTCTCTCTCTCTCTCTCTCTGTCAGATGGCGCCGGCGATGAGGCTCGACTACAGTGAACGGAGGTATGGGGAGCTGGATTGAGGCATTAGAGATCCATTTTTGCACTCACGGTGACCAAACTTAGGCTGGCGGTGTTGAGGGCTGGGGCATGGTGGTGGCGCATGGTGAAGGCGACCTGACGGCAACGAGGTGGCCGGGAGAGGTATGGAACGGGCTTCTGAGACCAAGGCAAAGGGTGTGATGCAGGTGTAAAACTTAACATGTACATATTGCACCAACTCGCCAAGTCAATGGACCACAACACTGTTGTGTTGTGTCCAAATTAAAATAGCTAACATTTTTGGACTTATAAGCTTAGGCTTCTGGCTTATTTTGTATTGTAGCAGCTAAAAATGTACTGTGGCTGCTGTTAGTTTTTTTAACGTAATTAAATAAAAATAAAAAATTTATCATCACTAACAATGCAAATGATGAAGAGAAAAAAAAGACAAGACAAAAAAAATAAAAAAGATAAAAAAATCAAAAGAAGATGAAATTAAAAAATTAGAATACAGAAATTAGAAGTAAAAGATCGTTGAAGCAGGAAAACACAGTTCCAGAGCATCCATGCCCTGAGAAGCAACCAGTTTTGATTTATAATTAGTTGTCGATCGAGTACTGGCACAACAGTTGACACAGTAAACAGGTGATGGATCGATAGATCGAGCTGGTGACCCACATCGAGCAGCCAATCCAGTAACCATTACGGCGTACGTACTCTCTCGTCTCTGGTTTCCGGCATGAAGTTGGCGACAAATTACGTGCGTATATGTGCCAAAAAGAACTCGGCCCCACCTGCATGGCATACGTGCATGTCCGACCACTATATGAGCACGATTTTGTGTACGGTCTCAAATACCAAATTACAGATACGTCCTATATATGGTATACACACACAACTCGATCGACACCATGTGAGCACACTATGGGTGTGTTACTTTTGATTGTGATTTTTGCATTATAGTTTTTAGTTCTAGTATGAGTATTTATACGAATTAAACAAAAGCTGATAAACTGATAATCCTCTTTTAAAAGACTATTTCGATAAATCATTTCAAAACGACAATGAAAAAACCGTTTTACTTATTTGTTTGAGATAAATCATAAGCTATAAACGGAGAAAAATGGAATTCCACAATCACTGAGTCAATAGAAAAGCACCCGAGCACCACTACAGTACCACATAGTAGTACAGTCATGCGCAGAAGTGCATGCTGATTCGATCTCCGCACTAACCATGGGCATATGTGCAGGTTCTGCGCCACGCTTGGATCCGTTGTTTCCGGCGGTGTGCAGCGGCCTGTCGCAGCTCTTGCAGCACAGACACCGTAGTTATCACTGTTGACGCTGCCGTCGATGGCGAGGAAAAAGACGATCGATCGAGGGAAAGATGCTCCAGAGAAAGATGGAAAGGTGGTCAAGCCGATCACAAGCAAAGCTGCTTCGCTTTAATCAAAAGGCCAGGGTGCCCTAGCTAGCTAGGAGTACCTAGTACACGGGTAGCCTCCAGTAGTATGTGTAGTACTGGTATTTTAAACATGGTTAGGGTGTCAAGGGCTAGAGGCCGTAGGGCCCAGATGGCGGAGCATATTGTTCTCGCTCGACTTTTCCATCGTTTTGACCCTCCGGCCGGGGTGCCCTAGCTAGCATATATGGCTAGCACAAGCAGCCTAGGAGGACAGGACTCCCCCAGCTTTGTCAAAAATGTGATTTATAACTAAAATTATATTATAGTGACTAAAATTTCACTGTAGTTAAAGGTCATTTATTTAGCGTAATTAAATTTAAAAAATTAAAAATAGAAAACATATGTTAGCTCATCACGAATAATGTAAATAAATACAGGAAAAAAGAACCGACAAAAAAGCTCAAAAAAGCCAAAAGTTCAGAAAAAGACGAAATTTATGAATAGTGAAAAATAAGCTATAAGCTGAAGCTGAAACGAGCGACCAAAGTTGCGTCTATCTTAGAATCTTTTCTTAACTAGTGGCTGTGCATTTAAACAGCTAGCATTTTACATAAATTATTAAGCCTTCTTATCAAAAGATAAAATAATCAAATAATAGTTAGATTTATAAAAATAGCACTGAATATAAAATTTGTTGAGTAGATGAAAGGATAATCTAAATCAAATATCTAATCATACTTTAATTTGTACTTTACATTTGTATGTTTTTAGATCTTACTTACCGTGGTTTTCTTTTTGGGTTTAGGCTAGAATTCGTATGAAAATCTAATTTTTTATTTCCTTTTAATTATTATTCCGAATTTTTAATTTTTAGGGATTTATTTTGTAATTCATATGAAAATTAAATTGCAAATTTTATTTTATTTTTTATTTCAAATTTTAGTTAGTTTGGATTGTACTTGACACGAACTTTATTTTAATTTCTAATTTTCGTTTAACTATTATTTTGAATTTTAATTATTTATGGATGTTATTTGGAAGTCGTACAAAAATCAAATTACTAAAAAAAATTTATTCCACAAAATTCTCTTAATTTGGATCGCGCTCAAGTGCGGATACAAGGGGGGCGAGCAGGGCCTGGCCCTGTCCAATATTTTTGTTTCCCTTAATTAGCTATTAAGTATTTTAGTAATTATGTTGTAAAGTATTCATTTAGCCCCCTCATACGTGAGCAATGTTCACTCTTGATTAAATTATTGACATCTATGATCTTCTTGGTAGACATAGAGCCAAATTTAAATTAATAGAAATGTAACTTTTCTTTGTATTGTTATGTTATATTTCTATGTGATTGCCACTTTCTTGGCAAAAACAATTATGATCTGTTTGGGCCCCCATGTCCAAATCCTGGCTCCGCCCTGATTGCGCTTGACATAGACTCTTTTTTTTTAATCTGAGCCATGATAACTTAGGTCTGTTAAATAGATGACTAGATCTTTTTCTAAGTTTATAATTAGTATATATAGATAGGTTATTATGGTTGTGATCAAAATGGCTGAAAAGCCCGTGGCTTATGGCTGAAAACACTGTAGCTGGCTGAAAAAAGCACTGTAGCTGACAGAGGCTTATTTACCATAATTAAATTTAAAAAATTTTAAAAATAGAAAAAACATGTTAGCCCATTACGTATAATACAAACAAATACGAGGAAAAAAAGAACCGGTAAAAAAACTCAAAAAAAGCCAAAAGTTCAGAAAAAGACGAAATTTATGAATAGTGCAAAAATAAGCTGAAGCCAAAAGCTCAAGCCATTTTGATCACAACCTATATCTTTAAGTCAGCAATGAAATCTAACATTTTAAAATTAGGGTCCACCAAATTAAAGTTTAGATATTTTACTTTTTACGAAAACTTTTAGCCTTCTCTTCTTATCAACTCTAAAAAATATATCATCAGCTCTTAGTATATAGTAATAGATCTCTAGCTAGGCCCGTGGACATCGCTAATTGGATTACTAAAATTGCAAGCCCACATTACGATAAAAGCCACTTTACAATAGTACTAGTATTAGACACCGTTGTAAAACTGGACACGTACATATTGCACCATCCGCGACTAACTACCACAGGCGCACCAACCTGGTTTATACTAGTACTAGCCACCAAACAGGGATAGTATGTATAGGCACGTGGGATTGCTTCTGTTCTCTCCAACAATTGCAATTGTCCTCGAGATTGAGCCTGCAGGACTCCTAGAATGGCTTGATTGGCTTCGGATGATCCAAATGAACCCCTGCTGTCCACCTATTTGTACGCCAATTTTATGTTTTAGACTATGCATGATATGTTTGGTACATCCATTACACGTTAGCTAGGGTTTAGGTTCGTCGTTAGCTGTAAATCATGCATATATTGCGCAACCTTCCACGGTGTAGTTGAAGATTTGCTAGTCATGGAAAAGATGCGAATGTGCGAAAGGAGAGGCCGGAGAAGTAATAGCTAGCACATGAGAATCAACGGCTTAATGCTTTACTTCCGAAAGCCTGCAAATGTACCTGTTTGGGATCCAAGGGATGGTGTGGTTTAGATCCGGCGGTCCCAAAGTTGCCCGATTCAATGGGTAAATGTAAGGCTCGAAATCCACGCGAAGCACAGCCCCCATTTGGGGACAAATCTCGCACACACGTAGCAATTTACTTACGCTTTGGTTCTCGCTTTCTTTCAAAACTCAAAAGGGCAAAGTGCCATGTTTTCGGCTAATATGTCTTGTATGCTTATGTAACTCATTGTAAAATGTTGATGTAGGACAAACTAACAGGTGGTTGATTTACAGTAAAATCGCGTATAATCTTCCATTAGTGCCTTTTCTCATAGGCAGGGGAAGGAGCTGAGCCAACCTCTGTTGGTGGAAGATGTGAATATACACATCCACCGCTCAAGTTTAAAGTCCTCTTCGATGTGAATTTAGATGCCTATTTTTTTCCTTAATTAAAATAAATATCTAGTTCCTCCAAGATATTCTCCTTTATTTTTTCGAATGGGGAAGGTTGAAACGAGTATCGCACAGTACGGCCAGTGTTTGTCAAAATACAATTAGAGATGATAATGACGGATCGCTTGCTATGCGAATAGCTATCAACAGCTAGCTAGTTCTAAGATCGAGCTTAATTAGCTAGCTAGGTGCTTAACAGCTCAAATTAATCAATGGTCGAGAATGATGGCCTATTGGCTAGCAGTTGCTTGAGCTTCAAGTCGTAGATGGCTCGATGCTTCTGTTTAAACAAATAACAACCGATCGATTCGAACCGACATAACCAATCGGTCCTATGATTACGACGAGTACCAGTCGCACGACACATCAACGGTTTGCAGTTACATGCTTTGGAAAAGGAACAGATAATTGACACTTAACTGCTTCTGATCTGCCAACTCTTGATGAGAAAAATGCATGTGCCACGCATGTAGTATAATTTAAAGTATACGTACATGTACCTTATTCGACAGAATATACTTTAAGGTCTGGCTTACCTGGCTTTTAGTTTTTAGCTTTTAGTTTCTAATTTACTAATTTCATCTTTATTTACTTTTTAGCTTTTTAGCTTTTTGTCTTTTTTTCGTATTCTTTTGTATTGTCCGTAATGAGCCTATTTTTTCTTTTTTTAAAAAAAATTAATTATACCGAAAAAACTTACAACAACTACAATAAAAAAAAGCTTTAAACAGTACCAAATAGTACTAAAAATATCCCAAGCTTAAAGCTAAAAAGCTCAAATGAGCACATGTATGCCAATTGATTTTTGTGGAGTATGTCCACAAAAAAAGATGCACGATAAAGTGCACACTACTACGAATAGTTTAGTATATCTTTTTGGCTACTCATCACACTGAACGAGTGGTAAGATTAAAAAAAACTTATTCACTGCAGATTGACCAACGGTTATAGAGCTCATTAGGGGTACTCAGTACATTTTTAGCCAATGATTAATACACTTTGTATTAGTAGTGTAAACACGAAAAACCGACAAAGCCTTTACCCACTTGTCAGGGCAAGAATCGACAGGGTGTCGCCGTGGTGCCCAGCACGAGCTGGTACACGTGGACCAATGGCTTTCAGTGGTCTCGAGTATAGCTAACTGCGTGACGGCGTAGGCCTACCCGTCTTGGAGCACTGACCTATGGGGACAGGGCCACTGGTAGGGTGACAGCTGTTGCCAATGTGCGTGGAATCATGCAGGGACGTCATTCAGGTAGGGCGGGGTAGGGCCCACATTCAGTGGTCCGATAGGGTTGACGTGGCTGCATGACACTCGCGGATTCTAGCATCATGCTGGCTCGGTGCTGAGCCATCTCGCGAGTTGGGGTTAGGCTCATTGCCAATGGTGGAGCCAGATGTTTAACAATAATAATATAAATACAGTTGTCATCTAGAGTTGTATATGTTGAGTTCGATGTTGCTAAAAGATCATCACAGTTGTCACTTTGTGATTTATTTGCCACTTTGTGATGATACTGTAACATGATGAAAATCAAATCTTCACTTAAAAAACAGTTGTATATCAAAGAATTGCACTCCCTCCGTTCACTACTACGACTACAAATTTCACGACATTTGATTGTATGCGGTCTTGACGGTCCATGCAACCAGACCTGAATGCTTGGGATTTGGCAATAGAGACCCAAAAACACATGTCGACTGTTTCATACAACTTCAAGTATTCTCTGTACTAATACCGCTAACATAGATATCCATGTTAGAATGATCTGGGGCGCCCAGCCCGTTTGGCTGGTGGGCCCCTGTCGCCAGCGCTATAAATACAGAGGTGGGGGCCGGGCGGCACGCATCACGAGGTTGACCGCGCCGCCGTCACCCCACCGACAAACCCTAGACCGATCTGTTAGAGGGGAGCGCTGAAGCGACGGGAAGTTCCACCGTCGTTCACCGCCGCCAGGGAGTCGCCGCCGTCCGGGACGCGCCGCCGCCAAGGAGCTCCACGCCCTTCCCCGACCGTCGCTGCCCGTGCGCAGATCTCCACCACCGAACCCGAGATGGCCTCCTCCTCCTCCACGCAGTCGGAAGGTTGGTACCTCTCTCTCCCTCTCTCGGTAGAACACCAAGAACCCTAGAGAAAAGAAGCCCCACTAGATCTACCCTAGGAGATCCTAGATCTACAGATACCGGCCTGTCTCCCGACCGTCCGATTGGGATGAACGGCCGTGAAGGCTGCGCGCGCGCGGTGGCCACCTGGGCCGGCGGGAGGCAGGCCGGTAGGCCATGGGCCAAGGGAGCGCGCGTGAGGTGCGGCGGCTGAGCGGGCCGACGTGGGCCACGGCCGAGCGGGAAGGGCCGAAATGGCCGAATGCACAGTAAAATCCCGAATTGTGATGTTTAATGTTTTTCAGAAGCTATTTTGAGTGTATTTGAATGAAAATTGAACCAAAATTTCTGGAAATTTTTGCACCAACGTGTTAATTTTTCCAGAGATTGTTGTTTACAGTATAATGCTTCTGAATATTGAATTATTTTTAGAATAATTACAGTTTCCGCTGCAAAAGTTAATATTGATTGTTTTTCATTATTAAATTCGAACCAACGGGAGAATTTAATTTTGGAAAAATAGATTAAAATTCCCAGAGATTTATGATACTGTTATTTACTGACCAACGTTGTTAATATCAGTATTATAAATTTTTAATGTTGATTTCATGCATTATTTCTATTTCTGCCCAACGGTGATGTAGATTTAATGTATGATAGAATTGTTTTTAAATTGTATGTCGTATTTTTGACCAACGTTGGAAATAAGGCATATGATTTTGATGTTACGTTCTCACTGTATTTGAAATATTTTTTCAGGAGGATACAACTTAATGAGTTGTATTAGAGAAATCCCCACTCTCAAAGGTGATAATTATGGAGAGTGGAAGAAAAAGTTAGATTTAGCTTTTATCTTGGCTGAGGTGGACTGAGTCCTCACTACAGCACGTCCCACTGAGCCTTTAGCGCCAGTGAGGGAACAGAATGAGGATGACACTGCATGGCAGAAAAGACAGAGGGATCATGCTCCCTTACAGATGTCTTATGATCTTGATCATAAGAAATGGACCACAGCCAACAAGAAATGTATGGCTGTGATAAAGAACACAATTGAGCCTGCTATTCTGGGCTCAATTGCAGAGTGTGACACTGTCACTGAATATCTTGATAAAATAAAGAGTCAGTTCACTGGCTCTTCAAAGACTTATGCTACACAGCTGATTAAGCAGCTGGTAACAGAGAGGTATTCTGGCGGTGGCAATGGCATAAGAGAGCACATTCTTAGAATGAGCAACTTGGCATCTAAACTGAAACCGATGGATTTGGCTCTCAAGGATGAGTTCCTTATTCATTTGGTTTTTGCTTCTTTGCCAAAAAAGTTTGACACTTTTGTTGTCAACTATAATATGCAGCCCGAAAAATGGGACATGGAAAAATGCATAGCCATGTGCGTGCAAGAGGAGGAAAGAATCAAAACCTCACATGGTGGTTCTATCAACTTTGTGAGGGAAAACAAGAAAAAGAATTACAACAGTAACCCATTCTCAAAGAACAAGGCCAAAGCCCTGAGATATATCAGCCTCAACAGAACAAATTTGCTGTAGACAAAGACCAGTGCCTTCACTGCAAGAAGACGGGACACTACAAGAAGGATTGTCCTGACTACTTAAAGATGATAATGGCTAAGAAAGGTGAGAACATTATTACCTTTATTAATGAATGCCTGTATGTGAAATATTCGAAATCCACTTGGTGGATTGACTCAGGAGCAACTGTTCATGTTGCTAATTCATTACAGGGATTCCGTTCGACGAGGACTACGCAAAGAAAAGAAAGATGCATTAAAGTTGCAAATGGAGTCGAAGCTGAAGTGGAAGCCGTTGGCGATCTTTCATTAGAATTAGCTAATGGCTCTACTCTTTTACTTAGAGATGTCCTTTTTGTACCCTCTTTACAGAGGAATTTAATTAGTGTGTCAAATTTGGACAAAGATGGTTATGATTGCAATTTTGGAAATGGCAAGTGCGAAATAATGTTTAATAAAGAATGTGTTGGTATTGCCATATTACAGAATGAGCTTTATTTGTTATCATTGTGTGATGATGTGAATGTCGTATGCGATAATGAGAACGTTGCGTGCGAGAAAGTGATTGAATCCTCGTCTACGAATGTAAACAGAAAACGAAAGAGAACTCTAGATGAGTCGTCGAAATTATGGCACTGTCGTTTAGGCCATATTTCGAGGGGGAGAATAGAAAGACTAGTAAAGAATGATATTCTTCCTCCATTAGAGTTCTCAGACTTAGAACAATGCAGAGAATGCATTAAAGGAAAATATGTAAAGAAAATAAAGAAAGACGCTAAAAGAAGCACAGGAGTTCTACAAATTATTCACACAGATATTTGTGGTCCTTTTCCTGTGAAAAGTGTGGATGGATATGACTCGTTCATAACATTCACAGATGATTACTCCCGTTATGGATATATTTATCCAATCAAAGAAAGAAATGAAGCCTTGGATAAATTCAAGATATTTAAGGCTGAAATTGAAAACCAACACGATTTAAAGATTAAGATAGTCCGATCTGATCGTGGGGGGAGTACTACGGTCGACATACCCCATATGGACAAGTTCCTGGACCTTTTGCGAGGTTTTTACAGGAAAATGGAATAGTGGCCCAGTATTCTATGCCGGGCGAACCTCAGCAAAATGGAGTAGCTGAAAGACGCAACCGTACCCTGATGGATATGGTGCGAAGCATGATGAGCTACTCCACACTCCCATTGAGTTTATGGATGGAGGCGTTGAAAACCGCCATTCATATTCTCAACAGGGTGCCTAGTAAGTCGGTGCCCAAAACACCGTACGAGTTGTGGACAGGAAGAGTTCCCTCACTAAACCACTTACGTGTGTGGGGGAGTCCTGCTGAGGCTAAAGTATTTAACCCAAACCTTGGGAAACTTGATCCCAAAACAGTAAGTTGCCATTTCATTGGCTACCCTGAAAAGTCAAAAGGGTTTCGTTTCTACTGTCCAGATAGATATACAAAGTTTGTAGAAACGAGACACGCTGTCTTCTTAGAGGATGAAATGATGAGGGGGAGCATGGTAGCTCGTGAGATTGACCTTGAAGAGAAGCGGGTGTATGCGCCCACTCCGATGATTCAAGAGCCATTCTTCACACTACCTGCTGTCGCTGCACCGACGGTGCAAGACACTGTGGTGCCAGCACCTGTTATTGTTCCTCCTGTGGCAACAATGAATGAGAATGAAGAACCTGTTCTTCAGGATCATATAGAACCAATTGCCACAGATGAGGGGGAGCAACAGCAGCCTCAAACAGTAGATGTACCAAATGAGGAGGCCCCGAGGAGGTCTCAAAGAGTAAGAAGATCAGCTATTTCTGATGATTATCAGATTTATCATACAGAGGAATTTCAAATGGAGGATGATCCCACCTCATTTGAAGAAGCCATGAGAAGCGAAAATTCCTCAAAATGGCTTGAGGCCATGGAAGAGGAGATGAGGTCCATGAAGACTAATAAAGTCTGGGACTTGGAAATTATTCCTAAAGGAGCCAAAACAGTAGGTTGTAAATGGGTCTACAAGACAAAACATGACTCCCAAGGGAATGTAGAAAGATATAAAGCGCGACTTGTGGCAAAAGGCTTTACGCAAAGAGAAGGGGTTGATTACAATGAGACATTTTCTCCAGTCTCATGTAAAGATTCCTTCAGAATCATAATGGCATTAGTGGCACATTATGATTTAGAGTTACATCAGATGGATGTAAAGACGGCATTTCTTAATGGGGATTTGGAGGAAAATGTTTATATGGCACAACCGAAAGGTTTTGTCGTGGAAGGAAATGAAAGAATGGGATGCCGCCTAAAGAAATCGATTTATGGGTTAAAGCAAGCTTCAAGACAGTGGTACTTGAAGTTTGACAGTACAATAAGAAAATTTGGGTTTAAAGAGAATGTTGAGGACAACTGTGTTTATGCAAAGTTTAAAGATGGGAAGTTTATCTTTCTAATCCTGTATGTGGATGATATCCTACTAGCTAGTAGTGATGTTAATCTGCTACTGGAAACAAAGAAGTTTTTGTCCTCAAACTTCGATATGAAAGATCTTGGTGAAGCTTCATTCGTTCTAGGGATCGAAATTCACCGAGATAGAAACAAAGGGGTATTGGGACTGTCACAAAAGGCATACATAGAGAAAGTCTTAAAGAAATTTGGTATGCATAAATGTAGTCCATCACCTGCACCTATAGTCAAGGGCGACAGATATGGGGATTTTCAATGCCCCAGGAACCAGTATGAGATCGATCAAATGAAAGCGGTTCCATATGCTTCAGCTGTCGGAAGCTTACAGTATGCTCAAGTGTGCACACGCCCTGACTTAGCATTTGTTACTGGGTTACTTGGCAGATTCCAGAGCAATTCTGGAATAGAACATTGGAAATTGATAAAGAAAGTCTTGCGTTATTTGCAAGGAACAAAAGGCCTCATGATGACATACAGAAGATCAGACTCACTCCATATAGTGGGGTATACAGATTCTGATTTTGCGGGAGATGATAGAAAGTCTACATCCGGATATGTGTTCACTCTCGCTAAAGGAGCTATATCGTGGAAAAGCTCAAAACAAACCGTCACTACATCGTCCACAATGTATGCCGAGTTTGTAGCATGTTATGAGGCTGCGGGGCAGGTGAACTGGCTAAAGAAGTTCATATCCGGTTTAAAAGTGGTTGACGACATCAATAGACCACTTAAGTTGTACTGCGATAATGAACCCGCAGTAACGTATGCCCACAACAATAAGTCAAGTGGTGCTGCCAAACACATTGACATAAAGTACTATGTTGTGAAAGATAAAGTTCGGGATCAAATTATAAGTCTTGAGCACATAAGTACCGCAAAGATGTTAGCGGATCCGCTTACCAAAGGCTTACCACCCAACGTGTTCAGAGAACATGTAGTCGGCATGGGTTTAAGGGAAAGCCTATGATTCCTGGACTAAAAGATGGCCCAAAGATTAAAGTAACTATTTCAGAACAGAGAGGTGTATTGTAACTGTTGAATCTATCGGCGATTGACCGTGACGATGAGACATGTTCTATGCACTAATCTGTGATGGAATGTGTGAAGTCAAAAGTAATTAAAGATAAAGTATAGATTGAGATCAAGGGGGAGAATGTTAGAATGATCTCAGGGCTTTGGCCCAACGGCCAAAGCCCATCCCTTGACCGCGCCCTGATCGGGGGCGCCCAGCCCGTTTGGCTGGTGGGCCCCTGTCGCCAGCGCTATAAATACAGAGGTGGGGGCCGGGCGGCACACATCACGAGGTTGACCGCGCCGCCGTCACCCCACCGACAAACCCTAGACCGATCTGTTAGAGGGGAGCGCTGAAGCGACGGGAAGTTCCACCGCCGTTCACCGCCGCCAGGGAGTCGCCGCCGTCCGGGACGCGCCGCCGCCAAGGAGCTCCACGCCCTTCCCCGACCGTCGCTGCCCGTGCGCAGATCTCCACCACCGAACCCGAGATGGCCTCCTCCTCCTCCACGCAGTCGGAAGGTTGGTACCTCTCTCTCCCTCTCTCGGTAGAACACCAAGAACCTTAGAGAAAAGAAGCCCCACTAGATCTACCCTAGGAGATCCTAGATCTACAGATACGACAATCCAATCGCCGTGCCCTTCGCAAAATTGTAGTAGAGCCTTGTATGACTCCATGACATGCATGACAGGGTGTTCACCAACTGCGGCCGGCTCCATGTTGGATTCAGTTGATCTTCCATGAAACCAATGTGCGGTATTGACAATAATTTTCCTAATTATGTAGCTCCATACTATCCTTTCTGAGATAAAAGACTGTATCTTGGAAACATTCCTAAATCAAATCAATTGGTCTTCCTCTTGCTTTTACAAAAAAAAATCGAATCACCTAGAGGTATTTAAAATTTTTAGTAAGTATAGTAAGCAAATTTTATATACGTATCCTTTTCAAATTAAACTAACAGTTACATGGATGGTACTTCTATCTCTTATTTAGAACTAATCTCAAGCTAAGAGCATCTCCAAGAGATACTCTACATGTCTCTTAATATTTAAATTTTAGTGTTGAAGGGTAAAAAATAGCTCCAACAGATTTTCAAATAGAATCCCAAAAATAGAACACACCCAAAAAATGGTCTCTCGCTCTCTACTTATAGAGGATGATCTAGGCTCCCAATACTGTTTTTCTAGTTTATGGTATCTGTTGGAGGGAATGATTATTTTGAGACCTTATATCGTGATTAGGATCTATAAAAAGAGATTTAAGGTGTGAATTTATTGGACATCTCTTGGAGATGCTCTAAATGAAAAAATCGGTTTGTTTAGGCTCTTAGTTAGCACGCTATGGAAGGCAGTGTCTACATGTATTATCCGTTTCATTTTGCTTCCAATGTATGATACGTCAAAACAAAGTTGTATCGGAAAGGGTTACACGAAGTACAATTTATTTCCTTTTTTTCCGTTGCTCCATACCTTCGTGAGCTCTTGGGAGGGAGGGGATTATCATTCCTTTTAAATTTAGAAGAAATAAATCTTTAATAAATAGCATCTGATGGCCACTATAGTTTTGCTTAATTAGAATTTACTTGATTAAGGGTCAGATGTTTTGCTTTTGTGAGAATTTCTAACTTTTTTTCTTAGTGACTCTGAAGCACTTGTCATGAATTTTTAGTAATAAATAGATTTTTAAAAGTGAGTGCAAAGAAGTCCTTGTCTATACGAACAACAGTACACTATTTTCTCTAGAAAATCAAGCAACTTGTAGAACTATCCTACTACAATGGTGCGCATCGACTGTACACACACCACCTTGCATTTATCCATAGTGTACAGTAGAGAAGAGCTTTCAGAATCATGCAGGCACGCAGCAGTTGACTTTCTCCCCAATCCAAAAGTCGTATCGGAGTTGGGAGAACAAAAACAACGGTGCAATGCTACGAGGGATGGAGGTATGCGGAGACAGGCGCCGGGATGACTGGCGCAGAGCATCCGATGGTCGCGCCCGTGCCGGGGACACGCCCGGAGCCACGATACACGCCAACACCACTGTTCCCCACCCCAACAGCAAACCAATGCGACGACCACCTATGGCTACGAGGACGAGCTATACCAAGCAAGAGTAGTACAGCACTCGCACGCACCAATCGCGCCGCGCGCATCGCGAAATTTCACGGCGAATCGTAGAACGAGGTGCGTGGATGGCAGCATTTTCCCAATTCAGTGGAGTAGTTTTGTTCTTGGTATCCAGCGTCTTTTTTGTTTGCTGGAGGCTTGGAATCGAACTGTGCGTGAGGACCGGTCGATTGGAGCGTACAGTTTAATGAAACCTCGTTGGCTCATCTTTCTTTAATTGACTGCTTAGAAGCAACTTTCGCTCATCATTAAATTTCCGGAGCAGTAATCTTAATTTTTCCACTAATTCTTTATCTATATTCTATTCTACTCCCTTCTGCTAAATCTCCAAAACACAATTTTAACCAATGTAATCTATAGAAAAAAAACTGAATGTTTCATTTAATTGGAGCTACTAGTAATAGCTAGAATTTAAATAGTTTAGCCGAGCATCCATGAAGAAGTCATAGGCTGTGATCAACTCGGCTTATGACTTCTGACTTCTGGCTTATTTTTCATTATTCATAAATTTCGTCTTTTTCTGAACTTTTGGCTTTTTGTTGAGCTTTTTTGCCAGTTCTTTTTTTCCCGTATTTGTTTGTATTATACGTAATGGGCTAACATATTTTTTATATTTTTAAATTTTTTTAAATTTAATTATGCGAAATAAGCCTCTGTCAGCTACAGTGCTTTTCAGCCATAAGCCATGAGCTTTTAAGCCGAGTTGATCACCACCATATACGCCAAATCTGAGCCAATTCCGACTCAAAAATTGTCCTACTACTTTCTCCATCCACCTTTACTTTTTTAATTATATGTTAGTGAGAAAAACCTAATGATATCATGCACATTTGATGAGAAAACTAATAATACCGTTTCCATGTGGCGAATCCAAATACTTTTATTATAATAGTGGTCAGAGTTTTAAAAAGCTAATTGCAAGCAATCCACGATAACATCCATATTGAATTGGAGTTACTAATTGCTAAAGTCTAAAACTTATTTTTTTTTCAAACGAGTCGTGGCGGGCTTAAAGTCAACCTAAACAAAAAAATTAAAAAAAATTCATAATTGCTATATATCATTTGATGATAATTTTTGTGTAAATTATTTGAATTTCTGACCTTATGATTTGCTTAGAAATTCATGCATTGGCCGGCAAGATCATCTTCTCCGCGCGAGATCAACATCCTTCTCTCTGGCATCGTCATCTCCCACGCCACTAGCTAGGGTTAGGATTCACCGGTAGGGTTCGGGTTTCATCGGAGCTCCTGAACTTAGAGGGAGGCCAGGGGTAGGGGAGGACTGGTGACGGGTGGTGGCAGCAGAGGGGTGGCGAGGTAGCGGTGGCTCCGCCAGCCGCAGCCTGCAGGCATAGGTGAGGGTAGTGGAGGTCAGCTGGGATGACAAGAACAAGATAATATTAGATGTGCGGCGACGATAGCTGTTGGAGATGAGGAAGAAGGGTGAGACAGCGGTAGTAGCGAGGGATGAGAAGGTGGACGATGGTAGAGGCGAGCGACGACAACGGGAGGGGCCGAGGTTGGGCTTCGCTGGTGCTGAGGCAACAGGTTCTAGTGGGAGGTAGCGCTCGGGAGTTCAGAGGAGATGATGAGAACTCAGATTTTTAAGGGTTGGAGAGGAGTCAATTCTATTGTTGGATGCTTATCCAACCTCATCCAACGCCCAGAAATTTGAATGATTTTAGATCCCAAAATCATTCGTACGATGGCTTAGCCATTCCCTAGGGCCTGTTTGGAACAGAGGAATTTCACAGGAATTTTACAGGAATTTTGCAGGAAACAGTTCAATTCCCGCAGGAATCGGGAAAAATTCCCGCATTCCAAACAGGGCCTAAAAAGTTTGGTCGAGCTTTTCATGTTAGCCACTAACTAAGCTATTGCACATCAGTAAAAACCCACACACTGGAGAACCTAGCATTACTCGGATGGTGGTGCTACCGGCGCGCAGGCCATTCGTACCATTTTAGATCCAAAATCATTCGTACGATGGCTAGCCATCCCTAAAGCGGGCGACGCTGACATTTCCTCGACATGTGACGTATTTAGGCTCCTCTCGTTTGGGTTTAAATTTCTGATTTTCGATTTATTTTTTACTATTTCAATTTTTTTCTTTTTATAACTCTTTGGATTTTTGAGCTTTTTGCCGGTTCTTTTTTCGTATTCGTTTACATTATAAGTGCTGGACTAATCCTTTTTTCTATTTTATTTTTTTAATTTAATTATATCAAATAAACTATCATCAGTTACAGTATAATTTTAACTAAATATAATAAAAATCAGTCCTAAATCATAAAAATTCAATCCAACAGAGTAGCATCTTAAACGCGCCCTCGTTGTGGACTTGTGGTCGCTAATAGTAGCCGGTGGTGTTGCTTCCGTAGCAGTAGCACCACTAGGATTGTTCGTTCGGTTTTTTCGGTTTATACGGTTCGGTAAATACGGTTTTAGTAATTCGGGAAATACGGTATTTTACATAATACGGTGTGGTATCGGTAAATACCATTTTATTTCGGTACGGTATCGGTAAATACCAATTTTACCAAAGTTTGCGCGAATTGCAAAACATTAATCACTTAATCTCCAATTCTCCATTCCATTTCCAGTCAGGCACTCATCCAGAATTCCAGACTGCAGTCTGGCTGCTGGCACTTATTGCTACTAGAACATAAATAACACTTAGATCAAAGACAGTCATCCACAATCTTATTTTCTGATATTCTTGTCAATGTCCTTAATCCTCAGTTCCTCACCACTCCACTGCAATCACTCAGCCAGCAATTCGGCCATGAACAAATCAATTGAGCATCAATATAGTAGTAACTAGTAAGCACAGTTTATCGTCAGGTAGGCATCATTTTTGTCACGATTATAGACATAACAGTATACAGAACAATTGGTCCTCTTCTAGTTTTTGAACAAAAACCACATGCTTTTATTATTCCAAACCTTTATCAGCCACGGCCATGAGCCCATGATCAATATTGATTCCCTCAGGTAAAAGGGTATTCAGACAAATCCACACACACCTGGTTAAGGATGAAGCTCTTGCCCTGGCGCGCGCGGTCGCAGACGGAGACGACCCCGACGGGGCCCTTGACGAGTTGCAGCGCCGCCACCACCTCCGGGTCCATCCGGAACCTGCCCCGCTCGTCGCAGTACACTAGCCGCAGCGGCGGCCCCTCCCCCTCCCCCTGCGAAGGGCAAGCGCGGCGAGGAGACGGACGACGGGGTCCACGGCGAGCCGGGGCCCGGTGCCGACGGCGACGCCTCGCCGCCGCCATGGCCACGGCTCCGATCCCGCTCCTTGGACGCGGAGCCCCGAAGTCCCAGCATCTGCATCATCGTGGCCTCGCGGGGGGAGGGGATCTTCTCTAGGGTTTGGGGGATTTTGGAGAGGTCGGGGTCGGGGCGAGCGCCGAGTGGGCGAGTGGCGACTGCGCTCTGCGCGTCTACGGCTAGGGTTGAAGGCGCCTGCCGCGTCCCGCGTGCGTCGGGCGGGCCGTCGGTGCCTGGTGGGCCGAGACACTGAGTTGGGCTGATCGGTTTTTTCGGTTTTCCCTCGGTTTTTACCAAAAAAACCGAATCATACAAATACCCCTTTTCTAGCTACCGAACCGAATACCGAAAACCGGTCAAACCAAGTTGACCGGTTCGGTTCGATTTTTTGGTACGATTTTTTCGGTTCGGTTTTTTTTTTTGCACAGCCCTAAGCACCACACACATTCCGACTCATAAATTGCCCCTAGCTACGGCGACGTAGCTAGCGCGTGTGGATGGGCCAGCATGCAGGAACTACAGCGGTAACGTCTTGCTGACACCTTCACAGTATGCGAAAAAAGAGCTTGGCGTCTTGTTAGTAAACGAGGCCTATCGAGCAAAAGCGAAGCTTGCCCCCTGCGTCTCGACGTGGATAAGACGCGACGTCGCGAGCGATCTCTGTTCCCAGTCTGCTGCGTATGGTACCAAAGGCGCGCCCGACCGGTTGCGTCGCATGAAACGGCGGAGCTAGAGATTCTATGAAGCCCGGTCCACCACCTATACCCCCACGACACCCGGCTCTCTGTCCACGCCATGTCCGGCTCTCCAGACGGTTGAAGATCTGCCTCGTCAAGAGGCAGTGGAAACCGCGAGTGGTGGTACATATAAATAAGACGGGTAAAAAAGTTTGAAGTTTATGGGCTATTTGAGTTTGGTTTATTTGAGATTTGATTTAAGCTCGGTTTAAATTTTAAATGAGCCGAACTCGAGATTGATCTCGAGCTCGTGAGCTTCACCGAGCCAAACTCGAATAGTTCGCGAGTCTCAATTCGACTTTAAATAGCGATACATATTAACTCTTACCAAGTTTACTTAAGCTGAACTAGAGTACGAGCTTTTCTTATTGTTGAAAATAGTGTCTGTTTGAATATTTTGACTATTATCGAGTTTACTAGAGCCGAGTTCGAACACAAAATTTTCATATTATTCAAAAATAGCACATAATAAATTATTTTAATTTTTATCGAGTTTCAACGAGTCGAATTCGAGTTCAGATCTAGGCTCAGACCTCAACTCGAGCTCAGCTCGAGTTTTTACCGAGTTCAAAACTGAAAGGCCAAACTCGTTCAGCCCTAAATATAAAGACTTGCTTGCCATCTCTGTCACTCTGGTGAGGCCCTTCACTGAGAAATTTACACGAAAAAATCACACGCACATCACTATGGTGTGCATGAAAGATTAGAACACGTAGAGTGTGGTTCGTACCAGAACTCAAGCGTAAGAAGGTCAATGGCTGAGATGCCAGAAATCAGCTGGTAACTCGTTGACTCATCCGATTCCTTACTACGATCATCTTATGGATTGTGAAGTGTAAACTATAAGACCAGTCTCAGTGGAGATTTTATAGAGTTTTATAGGCATTAAATACGCTGGCATGATACTGTATTGATGAAGAGAGAGATGATAAAAGTTTCATGGGAGTAGAGAGAGTTTCATGGGGATGAAACTCTTCTGCACTGTTTTTAAATATATGGGTGTGTTAGAAACTGGGATATGAAACCTCCACTGAGACTGGCCTAAGGGCATCTCCAATGGTCTGAGTCAGCTAGCTATATGCATGTACACATCAATATATATCCTATGTGGAGGAAAGAGAGTATGCAAAAAAACCGAGCCAGCTCTTCCTTAAGCACTAGTCTATAACGCCAAACGAGGCAGCCTCTATAAATTCTGTGTGTGCATGTAAGCATCAAATAGCTATCCTTATAGATAATTCTTTAGAATGCTAGCTTTAGTGTGTACTATATAAATGATGTGAGGCATCTCCAATGGTCTGAGTCAGCTATCTATATGCATGTACACATCAGCATATATCCTATGTGGAGGAAAGAGAGTATGCAAAAAAAATCGAGCCAGCTCTTCCTTAAGCACTAGTCTATAACGCTAAATGAGGCAGCCTCAATAAATTCTGTGTGTGCATGTAAGCATCAAATAGCTATCCTTATAGATAGTTCTTTAAAATGCTAGCTTTAGTGTGTACTATATAGATGATGTGGAAGTCTTATATTTAGTTGCTAACTATAACCATTGGAGATGCCCTTATAGTTAGTTGCTAGCTAGAATCATTGGAGATGCCCTAAGAAGCTTTAGGGGCTTAAGCGTTCATACCCTCGTTTTCAAGCGAAATGGTGATTTTACCCTCATTTTTTAAACTTTGTGATTTTACCCCTGTGTTTTTGAACTGAAGGGAGAGTCTGCCCCTATTCCGTTAAAGCCAGTTAACGGTGTTAACTTTTGCACGAATAGACAAGTTTGCCCATGTGATTTTATCCCTGTTTTGTTAGAGAACTTTGTGATTTTACCCCTATTTCAAAATTGAAGTTTTGACATATTTGGTAGGGATGTTGTCAACAGAATTAGACACAAATTTATGCATTCGTTTTATTAATATAAATCTGGACAAAATTTGTCAAATTTTGCAAAATTTGGACAGCATTTATGCCAAAATTCAAAGAAACACAATTTTTTATCACACAACTTGCATGTAAACATCAAGAGATTATGGATAACCATGAGATATCATGCCATACATGTACATGTCACATTAATGTGTAGATGACATACCAACATATCCACATGACATGGCAACATACAGGTCCGCATAACATGTCAAACAAAAGTAGCAACTAGCATTGGGTTTTTAGATCTCTATTGGCAAACATCACATTCAACCATTAAGATCTAACAAACTAGCAAGTCTCCCAGTAGTTCCTCCTCCTCTCCTTCCCCTTCCTGAACCTCTTCCCCTTCCCCTTCCTGTAGCAGCACCACTTGCACATCATATGCTTGTGCCTGATCAAATGCAGCCTGACCAATACTACCATCCATCACAAATATCACCAGGTCAGGTTTCTGCACACAACCACAAGAAGGTGGGTGAAATTCTCAATAACAGTAGGTCACAATGCATACGTTGGCAGACTGTGACAGTGTAAATACCGTTGCTTCTGCAACTTGACGCATTTCTTCAAAGAGTGCAGCCTCTTGCTTGTGGCGTCCACTTGTATCAACGATGATGAGATCAGAGTTTTCTTTCCTGAACGTCTCCACACCCTCAACAGCAATTTTTGCAGGATCTGATTCCATGTAACTGCAAAGAAAGCAATTTTCTGTACTGTAAATTTTGGAGACAAGCTTTTAACCAATAAGTAAAGTTGTAGATGGAGAGAACCTTCCGTAAAAAGGTATCTTTGCCTTTGTTGCATTCTGTTTCAACTGATCAAAAGCACCAGCTCTGAATGTATCAGCACAAACCAATGACGGTTTAAATCCCTTCCGCTGATGGTAATATGCATATTTCGTACAGGTAGTGGTTTTTCCAGAACCTATAGTAATATATCATTATCCAGTGAACAGAGAACATCAATGTTATATTGCAACTCAAGAAAGAGAAGAAAAACAATAATTAACAAAACACGGGTTGTTCTCACTTCTCAGAGCTAGGTCAAAAAAAGGGAATTATCAAGATAACTCGCAAGTACAGATCCAGAACAAACAGCCAGAAAATAAAACAGGAAATGCCAATAATCCCTAAGGCATTGGATCTTCAAATGCCTGTGTAATTACAAATTCTATCGCACAGAAATGCAATGTCTACCTTCACATCCATCTCACAACAGAATTGAGTCCCTTGAGCATAATACTAGATCCTGAAGTTGATTGTCATCACGAACTAAAGCAAATTGAGAAAAAAATTACAATGATAGATTAACAATGAATTCTTTTATTGGATCTAGGTAATTGATATTTTTTAACAATGTATACGGTGCTAGGTAATTGATATTTTTCCTAAATAATTCAACCAGGTTTGGGCATTCACAACACACTTCTGCTCAGCTATCAAGATAGTTGGAAAAAAACATGAAAACAAACAACCCTATGAGCACATCGCTGGTGCTTAAGCAACAGCATGTATTCTGACTGCACATCTCAACCCTTCCACCATGTGGTATAATATCGAGTTTCAAAATAAGTATAGCTAAACAATTGTAGTGAGCAATTCGCAATTCAACACTAGGCGTAGCAATAGCAGGCCAGGTAAGATAACAGAACAAGCAAGCGAGGTCGATCAGACTAACCCTGCAAGCCGACAAACATGACCACGCTGGGCTTCCCCTTCTTGGGGGGTAAACGACGGCTTCCCGGGATCCAGCATGTTGCAGAGCTCCGCGAAGACGGCCTACAACGCCACCACAGCATCGCAAAAAGGACATCAGCTTTCTGCTATGCCCCAAAATTTTCGGGTGGGTGGGATGGAATGAAGCTTAGGAGGAAGCGAGCGAAGAGAACCTGCTGTATGATGCGGCGCTTGTTGGTGCCGGCGGTGAGCGCCTCGAGGTTGACGAACTGCTTCAAGAAGTAGAAATAAAACTCAATAGCATATACATGTTGTCAGTGATCTACTTCAATAGATAGTGCTCTGCTCACTGGATAACGCAAAACCACAGGGCGCAAACTACAGAGGCGGGGCACTGCTCACCAGAGGTGGAGGCTGCGCCGGCGGCAGGAAGGAGGAAGCTCCGAGTAGACGGCGCGGCGACGAGACGACCTGCAGGAGCGAGGCGGACGTGGGTGCCGCGCCGGGGGCCGGCCGCGAGCCGCGCCGCTCCTGGACTCTGCCGAGCCGCCGCGCGCCGCGCCTGGGTGCCAGGCCGCGAGCCGCGCCGCTCCTGGAGGCCGCCGCGCGCCGGCCGGCCGCGAGCCCGCCTGGGTGCCGCACCGCGCGCCCGCCTCTGCAGCTCGCCGCGCGCTCGCCTCTGCAAACCCTAGCGTGGGGACGCCAAACCGGAGAGACCGAGCGAGCTGGGCGTGGGCGACCGACCGAGCGACCTGAAAGGATAAGTAAGGTAAGGGTAATTTTGTCTTTTTCGCGTGATGTTTCTCTTTTTTTTACCATTTAATCCTCCAGTCTTAACGGTGTCACAAAACAGGGGTAAACGGAGTCTTCATTTCAAAATCGCGAGGGCAAAATCACAAAGTTAAAAAAGTAGGGGTAAAATCACATTTGCAGTCGATAACAGGGGCAGAAACACCAAATTCCCGAAGCTTTAGTATATTTTTCCGTGCATGAGCATGGACGAAAAAGTCAAGGAAAATTGCTTACTTGTGGTTCAAATATCTCTTTGGCGTCCTCAGGTGTGAGAGCCTCGAGCGGGAGAGCCTATCCCATAGCGTAGGCAGCAGCACCGCGCGGACCTCGTGTGGAGCCAAGCAGAACACCTCCAGGACGTGCACCACGGTGAAATGATCCTTCTTCTGGAGCTTGGAGATAACGGACATGCAGGAGCGAAAATAAAACGAAAATGACCAAGGTTCACTATTTTATCATACATATAATAACATATATAATTTTTAGGTAATATTATACTAAATAATAATGTATTCGACAATTTTTAGTATCAATACTTCAATATAACCGGTAGCAGTTTATGATGATAAAGAAATAGTGATCGAAATATTTACCAAAATGAAAAAAACTTGATAATAGCATTGCTTAGTTGCAGCAAACTAAAGGAATTAAGGGTGAAATCACAGACAAAAGTTGGTATGTATTGGTAAAAATACATTATCCGACCTCAATGGTATGTTAAAAGAGAACAAAATTACTTAAAGTTTTCAAGGACAATTTGAGAGAAATTTACAGCAAAATACATATTAATCGGGTGGACCTAAGTTTCCTTCGACCGGCAAGAGCTCAAAGCAACAGGAACCAGGCAGCGCTACGGCGAGATAGCAGGCGAGGGCTGCCGGTGGCGTCTATTTCTCATGTTCTTTGTCGACCAGTCACTGCCTGGCTGGGTGTGGCTATGCAATAGGCATGGTGTACATCTCCTGATCGACCATGCGAAACGAATAGGTGTCGAGGGTTGTTGCGAGGTGACATGCTTCGCGATCAATCAAATAGATACCATGGCCTGTTACAATCCTCCCTCTTGGGCTATGCAAGGGCTGGCTTGACCTGCTGCAGTTGCCTTATAGGCTGAGAGAAGTGGATGCTCCTCATAGACTGCTGTTAGCTACTAGGAATTTAGACTGTTAGTGGTCACTTCGTTGAACATCAAGGGAGGGACCGAGTGAACTAAGTTTGGGCTGTAAGTTTACACATGGACAGAAAGCGCTGATCCTTGCTAAAAAAATTTTAGATCCTGTGTTCTGTGACACTGGATATCTTATCTTGCTTCCGCCCCTATGGACATGTAATGGTACGTGCATATGGCGAGGCGCTGGTATGGGACGCCGGTTGCGGTCACCGCGACCGCTTCCTTCCGGTCGAGGGACACTGCGGCGCGGGCTTGCTCGGGCGCAAGTGCTGGATGGGCATGCTCACGGTTCTTAGGGCGGCCGTGGAGTTGCGAGGTGGCTACTTGCCGGGTGGCTCCGCCGATGGTTTGCATGCGTCGCCAAACTATTCAGCACATGCATGTTCGACCGGTGCATCCATCCTTCTCCCTCGTCCTTACAAGGAGCAATTACAAATTTCGAGTTTTTGACATATCTAGCACTGTAGACCTCTAAAATTCCGTTTTTAGCTCTCCGAGTGCATTATTTCCAAATGTAGCCCCCTTCCCGACCGCGCGTTTCTGCGTAGGCGACACCTGGCAGGTCGTGCGGCCCGGGGACCGCACGACCGCACTGTAGCTGGGTCGTGCGGTCCAGGACCGCACGACTCCACTGTGCACCGCCCCCGCCGAGCGCACGATTGATTTCTGACCGCCCCCACCCTGTGTCGCCTCCAGCAAGGTTTACGAACAAAATCTCTTATGTATTTGGCCCTATTCTTTTGGATTGCGGCTGATGTCTTTTGCCTGTTTTTTTCGAGACGACGGCGGACGACGGAGACGCTGACACAAACAAAATCCATGACTTTAGGCTGAAAAGACCGCTTAGAGAAATGACTTTGAGAAGCCACTTTAGAGACCACTCTTGCTATTTCGCCCTACTTCCCCTTTCGCCCCTCCGTAATTAGCCCCATGGCTTCGATCGCGCGCCCCACCAGATCGGCCGGTGAGATGAGCGAGGGCAGTACCTTTTCCGTGACGTCACAGGCCTCGCAAGTGAAGAGCCCTCCTCTCTGACAGGGAGGACCCAGCCCAGGTGGGCTCTACGGCTCAGTCAGTGGAGACGTTGACCTGGGCGTATTTAAGTACACTTGTTTTTGGCGTACCCGCGGTTGCTGACCTTGCCCGTGAGGCGGGACCAGAGTTTTTGTATTTGTACCCCCCTTCAAGCGTATATGTATTTTTGTGCTCTCCTAGTTGCTTTTTCTTTGTACGCGTAGAGGCGTGCTTACACTGTACACTGCATTGTGGTGTAATTGTATTTGGACCGTACAAAAGCTTCCCCGGTTCCGTATATTTGCTGACACCATAGCCATATATTTTATGAGGGCAGTGCTTCGTATTTGTGCGAGGAATTATTGGTATGTCACCCCATATGCAATGGTAGGTACGAGTAAATATCTGCAGGTCTTGTAGTACAAAAGTACCTAGTAAAGTCGCGATGGAAATGTATAATACGAGTAGTTAGGCTAAGTATTTAGTATATTCGGAGTTAATTCTACTGATTAGTAACTTGGCGTGTGCAGATAATGATACACGGAATGCACTGATCTTAGTGATCTTTTCCCTTTCTTTTTGCCGAATTTACGTTGAGTTCAAAGAATCTACCACTTTAAAATTCATAGGGTGGATTCCTTTTTTAGCTGTGCCTATGTCTTTTGTCTTTAGTATGAGCAATTCTACAAACAAATTAAATGCCGATAAATCGATAAGTTACTTTAAAAAACTACTTTAATAAATCACTTTGAAAAGATAAGAAAGAAGACGTCATGTTTGTTTATTTAAAAAATCATAAAGCATAAATTATAAACTGAAAAGAAAACATATGACTTAAAATAAGGGAGAGAATAAACGAATCATAAAAAAGAAGAAAGAAGAGCCAGACAAAGAAAAGGAAAGAAGGGCGAGAAAATAGTTCGGTAGAGGATGGAAGGAGTAGAGGGGCAGCAATACTATTCTCTCTCTCTCTACCCTTTTAAAAGCTCTCCACAGACCTTTTTATTTTACTGGGTCCGTGTGGGTGTAGAGAGGCGGGGGAGAGGTGTTGGATAGAGGCATCTTTGCCAGCTAGGATGTTGAGGGAGAGAAGCCTTCTCTGAAAGAGAAAGCGGTAGCAGACTAGCAGGGCAAGACTGCAAGAGAGAGAATCTAGAGAGAGAGAGGAGGGGGGGGGGAGAGGAGAGAGAGCGGTGTTGTGCAGTGCAGTCAAAGCTGGCATTTCTCTCATATTCTCGCCACCCATCCCATTTCTTCCCCACTCATTCAAACAGAGAAAAGCTTATAAAATATACGCGAGGTGATAGATTTGAGAGAGGTAGAAGTTAGAACAGGATCCGTATAACCTCCTCTCTCCTCTTGCCTTCTTGCCTAGCCCTTCCCTTCTCTCTCGTCCGGTGTGGGTGTGTGCGGTGTCCCCCTTGGGGATCGATTCGAGCGGTTGGTCGGGCCGATTGATGCGCGGGAGACAATGGCGGTGTCCTCGCCTTCTGCCCCGGAGAAGAAGAGGAAGTGGCTGCTCAGCAACAGGAAGGTCCATGCCGGTGCTTGCGCTGTGTTCTCTCTGCGTTGTTTGGTTGGGTTCCACCGGCCGGTTCTTTGCCACAACACACCGATGGTTCATCTGTTCATGAACTATTTGGTCTTTTGGTACCTGCACAGACGCCAAGAGAACTTTTGGTCCTTTGACTTGAGGAGGAGTTGCTGTTTGGTCGTGGCGTCGTCCAAATGCCAGGACAGCTTCTTTGAGTGAAGAACCATTTGTTCCTTTCGAACTTGCTGTGCGTTTGGTTGCTTCGTTCAAGAGCTGCTTGATTTGAGCGCATTCTGTCTGCTCGTCCTATTTTGGTTGTTTTGTCCCCGAAAAATTCGATCTTTTTCTCAGAATGGTCAAACTTTCTCTGTTTGTGCAAAAATCCAACTTTGGTGCGTTAAATCTGATGTTTGTGTGGACGTTTCTGTTTGGGCAGGTGATCGACAAGTACCTGCGTGAGGCGCGGGCGATTCTTGCGGCGGCTCCGGAACCCGGCGGCGGGGACGCGGTGGCGGCGCTCGGCCTGGTGGACGCGGCACTGGAGCTGTCGCCGCGGATGGAGGCCGCCCTGGAGCTGCGGGCGCGCGCGCTCCTCGCATCGCGGCGCTACCGCGAGGTCGCCGACATGCTCCGCGAGTACATCCCCAGCTGCAACAAGTGTTGCTCTGGCGAGGACACCTCTTCTTCCTCGTCGTCTTCCGTGTCCTCCTCCAGCTCCGGTGACCTCTGTACAATAGCCCGTGTCAAACTCCTCTCGCCCGACCGCCACCGCTCCGACGCGTCCGAGCCTGGAGCCGGGGCCGCCCGCTCCTTCCGATGCTTCGACGTCTCCGAGCTCAAGCGCCGCGTCCTCGTCGGCCTCTCCAAGAACCCCAACACGGACACCCAATGGAGGTGTATAGCCTTCACCATTATTACCTCTTATAAGTGAAGAGTGCTCTCTCCTGCGCTTTCCTCCTAATGGCTAATGGTTAATGCCGACGTACAGGTACTTGGTCCTGGGCCAAGCTTGCTTCCACCTGGGCCTCATCGAGGACGCCAAGGTGTTGCTCCAGACCGGCCGGCGCCTCGCCTCGGCGGCGTTCCGCCGCGAGAGTGTTTGCTGGTCGGAGGACAGCTTCTCATCCTCTGCCGCGGCAGCAGCTGTTGCCTCCGTGCCGTCGGGAAACGCTTCCAAGTCCGGCTTGGCGTTCATCATACCGGCCATGGAGTCGGAGGCCGTGTCCCATCTCCTCGCGCACGTGAAGCTCTTGCTCCGCCGCCGCACGGCCGCCATGGCTGCGCTCGACGCTGGCCTCCCCGCGGAGGCTGTACGTCATTTCTCCAAGATCCTGGAGGCACGCCGCGGCGTGCTTCCGCACCCCTTCGCCGTCGCGTGCCTCGTCGGCCGTGCCGCTGCGTTCCAGGCCGGCGGCCGCCCGGCCGACGCTATCGCGGACTGCAACCGTGCACTCGCGCTCGACCCCGCGTACATCCCGGCGCTCCGCTACCGTGCCGACCTTCTCCAGTCCGTGGGTGCACTCGCCGATTGCCTCCGTGACCTTGACCACCTGAAACTTCTTTACGACGCCGCGCTCCGGGATGGCAAGCTTCCGGGACCCACATGGCGACCACAAGGTGGTGTGCGTCACCGAGAGATCGCCGGTGCCCACCGCAAGCTGATCGCCCGCATCCAAGGACTCCGCAGCCGTGTCGCCGCCGGCGAGGCGTGCAACATTGATTATTACGCGCTATTGGGTGTGCGCCGCGGATGCACGCGCTCTGAACTGGAACGCGCGCACTTGCTCCTTTCGCTCAAGCTCAAGCCCGACCGTGCCGCGGTGTTCGGCGAACGGCTGGAGTTCGTGGACGAGCACCGCGACCTCGAGGCGGTGCGCGACCAGGAGCGCATATTGGCGCAGCTGTTGTACAGGATGCTGCAGAAGGGGTACTCGTTCATTCTGTCATCCGTGATGGACGAGGAGGCTGCCGAGAGGCAGAGGGCCAAGGAAGCCGCCGTCGTGTCCAAGCAAGAGGCCGCGAAGCAAGAACTGGCAGCACCGATGCCGGAGAAGCCCAAGCAGACGGAAAGCGCTCCCAGCACCACCGTGCGGAAGGCGAAACCAAAGGCGAAGGCTGCCGCGACCGTGCCAACAATGTCCAAGGCAGCGGTTACCACGGCGGCGGCGACGACGACAGCACCGGTGTACCAAGGGATTTTCTGCCGCGACCTGGCTGTGGTGGGGACCCTGCTGTCCCGCGGCGGGTTCGACCGCGCCCTCCCGGTGAAGTGCGAGGCGATGAGCTGCTGATGGTTGCCAGCCATGACACAGGGGTGCCATCATCTGATGCGAGGTGTACGGACCACGGTGACCTATGGAACAGATGATCCAGGCAGGTGGCGGGAAAAAGGAGAGGCATTTGAATTGTTCGATAGAACTCGCTATTGTACAGTTTGGGGAGGGGGGAGCGGGGAAATAATAGAAAAGCAAAAAAAAAAAAGTGAAATTAATTGTTGGTGGGGAGGAGGTTGGCTGGTTGGGAGTGTTACGATGCAGTTAGTTCTCTGCTTCCCTACTTCCCCCTGCCTGCCTGCCTGCCTGCTGTTAGCACCCTGCTGTTGCTGCTCAACTTGGTACTGCTCCTCCTTATATCATGTACAGCCTTTTCATTTCTTTCTTTTGTTCGCCTCAAGATTCTAGCTTCTGCAATCTGCACCCCACCCCATGGGTACTCCATCATAGAGTATGATGCACTGTATGTATGATCTGAAATTTCGCACTTTTGTTTGCACCTCTGTATCTACAGTGTAGACACACAAACTCATATCGGCAATAGTAGTACCAGTAGGCATCTTTGGGTCGCATCCGGCCAATGCGTTCAGAGGGCGAGGGGGACGGCTAGGTCTTAAAGCTGCCTGTAGATGATGCACGGTGAGTGACTGGTTGCCTGGGGCTCTCTGGTGCTGGTGTCCCCGCTCCGCTGGGCCCTGCAGCTACTGCCCGGTCCTGCCCTGCCCTGCCATGCCATCCTTTGTGAGAATCGTGGCTGGACGATGCGGTCTACTGCTAGATCATCTCGTCTCTGTGCCTTGGTGCCCAGCTGCTGCGCTGTGTCTCTTGTACTACCAACCGTGCTGCACCACACACACACACTGCCCGCTTTTGCATGCAAGTAAAAGCCACGCCTCGCTGCGCTGTGGTTGCACCAGAGCAGCAGAGATCCCCCCGACCTCCTCCTCCTTTGCAGTTCGTACAGGGTTACAGCGTGTGAGCTTTTGCCCTCCCGTGTGGTCACTGAAGACTAAGGTGCCGTACGGTTGAGCTAAAATTTATGAATAGTAAAACATAAACAAAAATTAGAAACTCAAACCGAAGTAAGTGGAGTCTAAGGATGATGCGGAGATGGATGCATCTGTGGCATCAGTCACAAAATATCTTTGTGGTTACGACGAGTCGCGATCCGAACGATCCACGCCGGGCCCTGATCAATATGGCTTCAGCTTCTGGCTTCAGCTTATTTTTGTACTATTCATAAATTTCGTCTTTTTCTGAACTTTTGGCTTTTTTTAGTTTTTTTACCGGTTCTTTTTTTCCTCGTATTTGTTTACATTATACGTGATGGGATAATATGTTTTTTCTATTTTTAAATTTTTTAAATTTAATTATGGTAAATAAGTCTCTGTCAGTTACAGTGTTTTCAGCCATAAGCTATGAGGCTTTCAGCCGAACCGATCACCACTAAACCTGACGTGATCTGCACCATCGGGTCTAACTCTAACGAAGCCTGAGATGCACGCATGCCCTGCTTTGCCGCTCATCGCATCAGGATCAAGCAAAAAGTTGTTGCGGTTTTAGTGGCAGCGGCAGGTGGTCGGTTAGTTTAAGCGAGCGAGCGAGCGAGCGTCATCTCGTCTCACACCCGTGTCCCCCCCCCCCCCCCCATCCGATTCGTTTTGTCGCAGGATGCGATGGTGCGACTGATCTGATCGATTGATGCGAGCGTTGAGGCGAGGTGACGCACGACACGGGGCTCGTGATCCCGGCATTGTTTAGTGCTAATCCTATCAGACGCAACAGCAAGTTGGTGCTAAACAAACGCTCTGGCCAGAGAGCAGGAGGCGATAGGACTGACGGTCGTGAACATCCATAACTGTACATGCATCACGCGTGGCCTTGGCTTAGCTTCGCACTACCATGTGTTATCCACGTGATCTGATCTAGGGGCTCGATTTCAGGCTCGGTTCGGCTCATCGTCTTTGGGAGGAACGTTTTGAATGATTAGGAGGGGATGGATTTGGATATGCTATGGGTTTAGCTTTTACTAAACCAAACCGTCCTGATCAGACACGTCCTTTTGCTAGCGCGGTCTGTCCGACTAGGTTAAACAAATGGATCCATAGTATGTCCGGCATTGCAGCAACTTTTTTTAATCTAATCTCCGGACACATGATTTTACAAGTTTGATCTCCTCTATGACCACGGCAAGCTGAGACATATTCGTTTGTCACGCTCACCTATCGTGGTAAGTGATAGATACCACAGTAGTCAGTGCCGCTAGCTCGGTAGGTTACTACTGGGCTCAGTTGCTGTGGCAATCCTATAGGTCCTCTAGCTGCCGAGCTCGCTTAGCTTAGTAGGTAACCTGTCAAACAGGTCTAGCTCGATAGATCATATGTAGTGCTAGCTACATTGCCTGCCATCTACTACAATGGATGAAGGCGGTAGAGGATACATGTTATTTGTTGCTGCTGCTACAGGTAGAAAGGCTAAATTTGTAAAATTATACGAGATTTAAAGAAAAAACTGCTAAAGTGCTATATACGATGACTTATAAAGAAATGGCTCGTAAGTCGCAGTACCACGGAGCACTTCTGCAGAAGCAATTAAACTAACACGTTCAAGGTGACGCAGCGGTGACGTACGGCATCGTAGAAGGGAGACGTGCATAGCTAAGGAGCAATAAGTGCTTAGCTAAGGAAGTAATAAATATTTCGTTCGGCCCGTTTGTGCGGTCTACTTTAGAATATATACGTACGTACAGCTCGGACACAGCGGGTGCATGCGCTCGCCTCTTTTTCAAGAGTAAATTAAGCGCGAGAAATCTGCCCAAGCCAAAACCTTTCGGCAGTGGTACGTGACCGATCGGATCACGTGGTGCGTGTTTCATCCTCATGCTACTATAAATCTGCTTTGCATTTGAAAATGTACGTGGGTATTGAAACGCGAATCGAGCTCGCGCTCTTGCCACGCCTTTTGAGTCACGAACTCGAGACGGAACAACTTGCACATCACTACAGCATAATATTAATTCCGTTGATTAGAACGTGATCGGCAGTAACAGCTCGAGCTAACTGGGAAACGCTCGTCGTGATTGGGAGTATACTTGTGTTAGGCTACACAGCTAGCGGTGCCTGGCTGGCTCGTGACAAGCTGGTACTTCGACGAGCGTGATGCGACGGCCACGCGCTCTGGCTCTGCCACGGCATGTCTCTGCCATGACGAGATGGATAGATCGGATGGGAGTAGAGCAGACGGATGGCTGATCACTGAAAGTACCTAAACTCTAATTCACTCACAACAACACAATTAACAATAATTAAAAAATAATTAAGCATTATTACAACATATTAATTACAAGAATGAATTACAACTTCTAAATTTCAAAATCCCAAAGAATTGGATTTAAAACTAATTATTACAACATTTTACAAAAATGTACATAAAGAAAAATAAATTTCTAAATTGCAATTGCGTAACTAAAAGCTAAGTCCATCATGCTTTGCGTTGTAGTGACATGTCCTCGTGTTTAGCGAGCGTTAGAATCCCAAGCCGACCACCCATCTTTTCTTTTGCAATCGGCAAGCAAATCAGATAACAATCCAAGGGAGAATAAAGAAGACGAGTCAGAGCTGCTATCAGTACTCTCGGGCTACTAGAGCCAAATAGAGTGGTGTTCATCGAGGTTTCCAGACCATTCCGGGCTAGTCGGCATCTCTCACCAATAGTAGGCCTCATCATTCGGCATTTAAAATCCAAAGCCCATATGTTCCAACTTACCTTAACCCCCAAAGAATCCCAAAACAGTGCACAACCCATATTTAGGACCTTCGATCCAAAGCAACAGAGAGCAAAGACACAAGAGAGGATAAGCTTGGTACTGCCCAGCTGGGCAACAACAAGAAGCCAACCAAAACTGAGAGGAGAAGGCCGAAACCCCCTCATATATATATGCCTCAATGCCAGCCAACGCGACTGTCCACTGCATTGCCAAAACCATCAAAGGCTCAAACCAGCTAAGAGTTCACAAGCCAACAGAGAACACCAAGAATAGCCAAGAACAGCTAGGAGCACCCAAACCCCAAGCCAAGCCGTAGCCATCCCCCATCCATCTTTGCTCTCAGCTGGACGCCAGAGCGCTCATCACACCAAAGCCTCAGCACATCAAGTGAGAAGAGAGGAGTGTCAGAGAAGGGGAGGCAGTATGTAGAGGAAGACGAAGGAGAGTGAGGACTACGGGACAAGGAGGCGACAGGGTGGACCACTCCAAGGCAACGACCACCACAAGACGACGCCCCCAACCACGATAAGAACCTTGACCGCACATTCATCCACGTCTACAACCGCGTGACGACTACACTGTGGCCTCCACCAAACAGCCGGCACCTTCCATTCTCAACCTGACACAAGTAGGCCCACATTCCCTCCCATTTTTCTTCCCCTCCTTTTTTGGTTCTTCCCGTTAAGGCACACAAACGCTCAGCACTACTCCTTCTCGGCTCGTCCGGTTGAGCCAACCAGTTGAGATGGAGGGAGAACCCACCCAGCCAACTGGTGGCTACCACAGCAACCAACGGCCACCCCAGTACCGTGAGCCCCTCGGGCTTGGAGAGCTGCTCCTGGGCGTGAGAACCCCAAATCCGAGTCCCATCATCACAGCCACTAGGGTTCCCCAGAACCGATTGTGGTAAAACGTGTGAAAATGTAATGAAACAATGAACTAAAATCAAAGCATTTGAGCGTAGATGGAGGTAGAACAGGGGAGTAGACAAAGCCGAGCCCCTCAGCCATAACCACTGGCCAAGCCAAGCCCATAGTAGCATACCCCGCTGTCGGCCTCCTCCTTGAGGGTAAAGAGGAGGTCGAGGGAGTCACTGAGTAGCCGAGTAGCCATTCGAGCAGTCGAGTAGCCGAGTAGTCATCGGAGCAGTCGAGTAGCCGAGTAATCGTTGGAGTAGCCACGTAGTGGGAGCAGTAGTCGAAGGAGGCAAAGTAGGCGAGTAATCGAGTAGTCGTCAGAGTAGTCGGAATAGGCATAGTCGGAGTAGCCGAACCATCAGAAGCCGAGCAACCGCAGATCTGGTGAGCAACCGCTAGATCCGGCGAGAGCGGTCAGAAGAGGAGAGTGTGCTGAGTAGTTAGACTAGGAGTGCGAGTGTCGGCTGAGAAAGAGGAGAGTGGGAGCGTCAGTTGGGACTTGGGAGAGGAGTGCGAAGCGTCGGCCAAGTAAAAGAAGATGCAGAGTGATTTTGTCAACAGCTTGGCTATGGGCCAAGCGTGGCTGTGGGCTGAGAGTTGAGCTGAGAGACCTCAGCCCTTGGGGTAGTTCTAGCAGTGGGTTAGTAGGCTTTTGTCTAGACCTTAGCCTGTTAGATAGGTTAGAAATCCAACGATGTGGGAGAGGGAAAAAGTTTCAATCTATTAGTACCTTAATGAAATAACTTCTTATAATAGAGCATCTGCCTGTAATGCAGGAATTGACCAGGGTCAAGCCGAAGTAGCAGATTAAGTTGCCGTTGATTCCAGCACTTACTACTACTCAGGCAAGCTAATTCTTGACCACAAACTTAGTTATATCAAATGTACAAATTATTTCTTGTATCATTACGACATACTTGCATTAGAAAAATGTTTTTGAAAAAGAGCAAATGGATCAGAAAGGTTAAGAGTTAAAAATGAGAAAATAAAAGAGAAAGAAAGAGAAAGAGAAAAGAGTATGAGTTAGAGTCCGTGGTCTGGCTGAGAGGAGGAACATGATTGTAGGAGGATGTAAATAGGAGAGTAAAGGGGACATTGAAAAAGCAAAGAGAGGGAAGGTAGGACCCCTTTACATATGATTAGAATATAAGGATCTACTGGACTCTCACTCGGATCGAGGACCATAAATTAAGTGCCAATTATTTTTTCGTCTCAAACGGGCAGAAATTAGTTCCCTATTACGTTATTCATCCCTTCACACTGGGTAAGTTAATATGTGTGAGTAGAGATGGATGAAACTCAAGACCAGTAACGCTAGTTTGGAACTGAGTAAGTCCCGAGGCGCTATATACGTAGATGGAGTGTTGGGCCGGGAGCTGGTCCAACCAAACACTATTTGAAGTCAGAGCCCGGGTGAGGGACCTGGTATACTGATGGAAAATAAATAGGCTGGAGATCAAATTGAGCAACATAACTTAGAAAAAGTTCTATACTTTGAACTTGACCCCACACCAAAGAAAGTATGGAAAAGCCTAGTTATGATGGTTGAGAGTAGCTGTGGGTACAGTGGCGCAAGCCTGTGCAGTGCTAAATAAAACCATAAATTCATGGCAGTCTCTTGGATTGGAGACTACGATGATTACTAAGGATCTTTCTTCATCCGAGTGAAAAGTAGAATCTTTCCAAGTTAAAAGATTGATAATTAATTTGATAATGTTAGTTTTGAGAAGCAAAAGTAGAAACTTTAATCACCCAAGAAGAGAGGCATAAAGTGCATCTTGCTAATATTATGATTGCTGAGTACGTCAGTACTCAGCATTGCTATTATTTCCTTTGTTAAACCCTACACCATTTGGTGAGTACTTCGAGCAGGATGAAGGGACCGCAGGCACAGTCGAGGTGGACCCCTTATACGGTCGTTGGGATTAGTAGGCGACCTGTGGAGCTGAGTAGAAGAGCTTGAGGGTATCAGTTTGTACCTTTTGCCCCTTATGTATTTGTAATTTGTCCATAGCCCTCGTGACAAGTACTGTAATAATAGTACAATTTCTACATTATTGTTTTGCTGCGTGACTTTCGTAAAGACTTATTATTCGTCAGAACAGTGTTTTACCGATTAGCCGTAAACAACCCGTTTTCTTAAGTGTGATTATCTTTGTGATAATTACACGGGCCGCCACAATAATGTACAAACAAACAGTGGAAATTAGCTGTCAGCGAGGGGAGATTAACAATACTAGTGACGAGCATTAAATAATTTCCAATAAATAAAGTTAATGTTGCAATAATTGTTAGACAGAGAATCACTCTGATTAGTTTCTTCAAGCACCGTGGTTGGAAAGAATATACTTGAGTCAAGCCGAGTATCGATCACCTCTGGTCAAAAGGGTATGTAATCATACATGTGGACACTATCGTGCTATTGATACTAAATCCATTGACCATTGCAATTAACTTTGAGTGGTTGTCAAAAGGGAACATGTATCCTTATCTCTTTGATAATAATCGCTCGACGATCATGTGTGAGCAAAAGTCTCGCTGATAATTGCCGTTGACCATGTGCAGGATTTAAGAACTGACAAAGCATCTTGTAGGACCGAAATGGCGACAGAGGGGGGGGGGGGGGTGAATGTCGACTTCTAAAAATTCGTCCCCAAGTACTCACAAGCACCCCGAGTGCAAAGCGACAGAAATGAGACAGAAGCATAATCAATATAGTAAAGCAGTAAAACCCTAATTCTCCTCAAGTGTTCAAGTGGGCATGCAGCCCCTCCTCTCCTTTTATAGCGCTTGGCTAACGGGTCTCCGCCCCGTTACGCCCGCTACGTCCAACGGAGCCCGCTCCCGCTTGTGCAGCCTTGCGAATTTCCCGATTCGCCCCTCCTGCACCTTCCGGGAAGCTTCCGCGCTCCTTGTCTCGCACGCCTCGCAACCACCTCGAGTCCACGTCGTCTTCGACACATCCCGACCGTTCTGACCTCAGCGCCACCTGCGCCTAGTCCGATCCATCGTGTCTCACCACGACTCCACTCGACGTCCTGCAGTCACACAGACAAGAAAACACGTCAAATAACACCGCTCGATATATGAAAGCATAAATACCATCATACTTACCATGACGAAGTCCAAACCTGTCGAATCATCTGAAAATGCATCCTAATCCCATACGACCAAGTTTGACCAAAGTCCGACCGAGCCCGATTGCGCCACGCAACGACTCGACTCCGAACCACCCAAACCAAACTCGACTTATCTAAATCAATGTCAATTACTCATCATTAACATGTGGTCACCTCCACATGGATCCATCACATCTCCTTACGGGCTGCAAATACCATACCTTCGACGCTTTATAAGAAATAGCAATAGTGATAAGCTAAAGCTCAACGGATCGGGCCGAAGAGGGCGACGCGAATTTTCAAGCATTGGCCAAGAAAACAAAATTTGAAGGCGCGTTGGAGATTTTTGTTTGGTTCGAAGGTGCCATCTCGGAGGTATAATGCATATACCTCCTGCCAGCTGGGCACATTACCGAATGACAGCGACGTGGGCTCCATGTTCGTCTCCGGCGAAGGGCCGAGATGAGATCATAAAGGCGATTGGTGCCGTCTCAAAAAAAAAAAAAAGGTGCCGGGTTGGTCGATCGATCGAGTCCCGTTGCAACTTCCAACACCCTAGCTAGAAAAACTGTTGGAGTACTGTGCCATCGAGAGTAGTATTTAAATACGTTGTGTTTCGGTAAATAATACTGTGTTTAATAGATAGATTCGATAATAAGATATAAGTAAAATTGTATAATTTTTAAGATGGTAAATTAGTTAAAACCACTTTTCTCTTAAAAGATAATACTTTGCTTTTCATGTTTATAAACATTTACAAATGAACTTGCATCTACAAGTACAATGATAACATCTTCACACTTCGTTCTATTATGATAAATAAATAATTAGATATTCTAATGAGACTTATTGAGTACGGTTGTATTTATACTTGCTAAAACATCAACAGAAGAAATTTGAGAAGATAATGAAAAAACTTACGAAGGATATTTTGATGATTGTGTAGAAGGAGACAATTATTAGTTCTAGATCTCATCTACACTTAAGCACGCCTGTGAATCTTTTATAAACTTTAGACTTTGATTATCTTTTATGTGGTAAACGTGACAGATATACCATAATCTCTTGTAATAAATATTTGGCTTTTAAGTTTAAAACATAAGTATGATTGATATACACTTATCTATAACACTCTACAATTGATCATTCTAAACAATGACAAAAAAAAAAAAAAATAGAGGACCTCATAAATGAGGTGTTACCAGGCTCGTCTAGTCTAAAACGACGCTGACAGGCAGGTAGAGCCGTAGAGGTTACGAACGAAACACAGAGAGAGGAATGATTGTGATGTAGCTGCGAGCCTACCACACGATGTGTCGTGCACTCCACTATGCGCCGGCCGGCCAGAGGCCAACAAGCATGTGAACCTGCAAAAGCTGGTAAGTGGTTGGTGATCGATTGAAGAGTGGTTGTAAGAAAGAAACGGAGCATGTCGAATCCTTGTCTCGATGGCATAGGACTTCAGTATCTTATTAAGCAGAGTTGAACAGTTTTAATTATAAAACTTCTTAAACTCATAATATTATACAATAGACACACAATATATTAGTATACGACTGAGTTGAAATAACAACATTATTCACTACTTTATTTGTTCTAGCTTGTACCCGATAGGGTCGGCACCATTCAACTTTTATCAGAAATCCACAGACCAGAGTGGAAATTGTGACCCGATGTTGAGTGGATATATTGTTTTGAAGAATGGCAAGTGACTTTACCAGTCCCACGGCTATCCTGAAACTCTTGAATGACTATTTTTTCTGTAGACATTTAATCGAATTGAGCAGTTTACTGGATTAGGTTTGATAGGTCAAACTTTTAGTTGAACAATTTATGTGTCCTTTACTCAATACAAGAGTCTAGCACTTATTTTTCTCAAACGAGGCTATTATCCATATACCAGGTGCATTACAGTACAGTACCACCAAATCATAATAAAGCTTCCACCTTAGGATAAGATCATGGGCACTAACCATCTAGAGGCTTCTCACCAAATAACCTTAATTCGAGTATCATTTAAGATCTGTTGGCATGAAGCTGAAATATTCCTAGTAGTTCGGATAAATCATTTGATAGACTAAATCTACTAATAACTAATTATACAAATATTAATGACCAAGATTGTCAAGGTGAATATGATTTACAAAAATTAAGACATGGCTTTCTTTGTGGTAGGATTTAATTAATTTTTATGTCATTCCAAACTATTATTTTATGTAAATAAAAGTGTGTAAATAACATGAATTAAAATAAAACTATTTAAGTAATATAGGTTCAACATGATTAAAGACATGTGACTTACCTTCCTGTTCGAATTCTTCCACTAGGCCTACGCCTTTTGGATCGTGATTTGCTCCTACGACGGACTAATCGGTGAATCTGGGTGCTATCACAAAGAAATAAACAAATAAGTCCGAGTTTGAAAGAAAACAAGTTGAGAATAATATAAAAATAAAATAAAATAGAAATAAAATCTTAAAAATATGCTTAATGGGTTTTAGGTGAATATTAATAGGTTGGATGAATAGTAGTAGGTCAGCACTATTCCTCGTGGATCGGGTTTTGGTGAATAGTATGGGTTTCGGTTGATTCTAATGGGTTGTATAGTAATAGTCTAAGCTATAAACAATACTAGTTTGGGAATGAATAGTATTGGGATCGAACAGTATGACCTGGCCTGATTGGTTGTCTAGGATGAAAGGTGGATTGGCCTAGCTTTGATAGCTTGTCTACGCAGTCTATTATGCTCAAGGCCCAACTCTCTTCATAGTTGCGCTTATGGTTGGTTGAACAAGAGAGACGACGACAAGCAAAATTGACCAACGGTGAAGGAGATCGGTGGTGAGCAATGGTGCGGTGAGTGTATTTGGGACCTGAGTATTCCATTTTGGGCATGCGCGCATGTAACATCCTAAAAATTTGAATTTAAAATTTAAAGCTTAAGAATTATTTTGCAATATATTTTGTTGAAATTTGGATTTCTTTGGCGATTTTCTAAATTTTGGTGGAGGATCCAAAAATTTAAGAAAAGATGCGAAAAATAAAACTAATATTAATAATGCCATAAAAGGAAATATGCAAATAATGGGAACCCAAAAATTCTAAATTCAAATCCAATAGGGAGGGAGAAACTTGAATTAAAATATAAAAATTTAAATTTTGAAAATAATATTATAAAAGGGGCAACAAAAAAAAATATATGTGTATATATAAGAATAGAAATAAATATAAATATAAATATACGATGTATATGTATACCTATATATACACTGGTATATACACATGTATAAATATACACTAAGTAAACAATAAAGGAAAAAAGAAACAGTGGAGGTTAGACCAGGCCAGTTGGCCCGGCCCAACCCCCATCTCCCAGCGCAAACCACCGGCCGGCCCACCCTTATTCCCCTGCCCGAGCGACACCCCTGCCCACTGTTTATCTTCTTTTCCCCCGAGCTCTCTTTCTCTCCCCTTCCCAGGCCACCGCAACGGCTCCCCCGCCCCGACCGCAGCCCACCCCGCCGTCCCGGCCCGCCTCCGCGTCAGCACCCCCCTTCGGACCAACGGTCACCGCCGCCCCGCGTTCACACAGCTGGCGCCAACCCCCCTGCTCCGCTAAAGCTCTGCCGTTGCCACCCCTGCTGTGCTCTGTCGCATCATTCGGCTCACGCGGCGCAAAGCTGCCATGCGCAATGAGTAGTCACGCGCGCGTTGCCCCGTCACCTCACCCCGGCCAACACCCGTGAGCCGTCGCAGCCTTCTGTCGCCGCCGCCTGACACGGATTGGACCGGACGACACTCGCCCCACCCGGAGTCTACAAAAGTCGTTGAAGCCCGCCATCTTCTTCCCCACGCCTCCCTCATCCTCCCACCCCGCGGAATCAAAATACCCGAGCCCCTAGCCCGCCGGCGGACTCTATCCCCTCCAACACCGGCCGAGCCAAATCTGCCGATTAAAGCCATCCCCGGCCGATTCCTTCGCACAGCAGCTCCACCGTGACACCGCAACGCCATCCACACAGTCTCCGGAGCCTCTCCCCAACCCCAGCTCGCCGGCGCCGTGAGCTCCACCCGCGCCGGCGCCGAGCCTCACCACCGGCCCGCCTCGGTAATTCTAGGTCCGTATCATCGCCTCCCTATGCTTCTACCTAACTCCAGAGCTCCGTTTTGGCCATCTACGGTGCCTCCCCGGTGGTCCCTCGCCGGCGACGCCGTCGGACGTGTGCCGCCCTGAGCTCCCCTGTTTTGCCCCATGCCGTGACTTAGTCTTCTACCTTGCCTTCCCCTTTTAGATCGCAAGTGGGCGGCCGCCTAGATGGTCACCAGCGCCTGCCACCTAGTGTGCTCCCCTGAAGTCTCGGGTTCGAATCCACTCTGCCCCTTTTTCTTCTTTTGTTATTTTATTTTCTTTAGCCATTTACAATGGAAGATAATTAAGAAATAGTCTCAGAAAGCTAAAGATGACTAATTTAGGATCAAATAAAAATTTGCATATGCATCCAAATGTAAAATTTATATGTATAAGAGCAACTAAGTGATTAAGAGGAGTAGCTTAGTATTAGCTTACTAATACTTAAATGATTAGGATCTATGTTGAAGATTTCTTAGTATACAAGTGAATAAACCTTGTGTAGGACCGAAATGACTCAACACCAACATGGGATTAAGACCACATGGTCTCTCACCTTGAAAAATGATTATGTGAGGTATGAGTAATTAACATAAATTTAAAATATAAAATAAGAACTTAAATATAGTATTGGAATAGAGCAATGTGCAAGGTAAGATCATTTGAGGTTTAATAGTGGAATATTTATTATATGAGAATAATTAATACTATTTAATAATTAACTAAAAGACTAAATGCTAATTAAAGACATTGATAAAGAAAAACAACTTAGGATAAATGACCAAATAAAGATTGCCATTAATTAAAACTAAGATATAGGCCCAATATTTAAAATGCTGCCTTATATAAATCCTAATGGTATCTTTTGCCTTATATAAATCCTAATTTTAAAGACTTTCTAAGTAAATGTATATAAGTATCTATATGTATATATATAAGTAGGTGATTAGAGAAATGCGGATAGCACGCATGCAACCCACTAGTAAATATAGCAGTACGGTTCTTGTGTTCACCGTAGACCCTATTAAAAATATATATACATGTAACACTATCATTAGAATACTGCTAATCATGAAATCTTAAATGGTAGCCTTAGTTAATAATAATAGCGGAACATCGTCGTGTATAGCAGGCTCGAGTTATAAAGGGATAAAAATATCCGTACCAATAATTTTCAGAGAGCACTCAAGTCAAAAGGTTACAATAATGTATAGAAACTACATTGTAATAGCCCTATGTTATCAAGCATCAAAATAGTCTCACAAACATATAGATACTTTAAAGTAAACATGTAACCATTAACACGAAGTAATTAGGGTCACATAACATGATACATACTTTATTACTAAGCTCTGCTCAGATAACTAAGTTTAAACTAAAATTAGGGGTAAAAATAAGCCTAATGGTAGCTAAAGTATAAGCAGGATAAAAATAGTGCCATTAGCTAAACCTTAACACTAGCTTTAGTATATAGTAATATTGAGCATAACTATATATATAGCGAGCTGGGACTCGTATAAATAGACCCTAATTCAAATTAAACTTAGCCTAGTAATAAATGGAGGTACATAAAATATCTTATCACAAAATGCTATAAACATAGCCCATAAGATTAACTCTGTAAGCTAAAATTTGCAAACATTACTTATATACACATATATCATATGCCCTGAACAGTAGCACTCGACAAAATATACAAATTCATAGGTTTAAACTTAACTCATGGAACTTCCTTGATAAATACAAAAATGATGAAAGAAATTATTAATAAAAAGGTCAAGCCTCGCTTTTCCCCAATCGGCCACGTATGGCCACCTTCCTTTCCCAAAAGCAGATAAATCCTCTAGGTACATTTTCACTATTGATCCCTCGTATTTCTAAAATTTTCCCTCACGGTAAAGCATTCAGACAACTCGTCCTTCTGCTCAAACCCAGCTACCGCGGTGCTTACAAACACATCAACCTAAATCATCCTTCTATTCTCCAACCATAATAAATGTATAATTTAAAGAATATCGGGTATTTAAAGTGATTGGATTTATTTGGATCTCTTGAGTTATGTGTTTTTATTTGGATTCAGTCACTTATCGCATAGTTAGAAACTGGAGCTCCGAAGAATCAATGGATCAAGCAAGACCAAGATCAAAGTGTAGAAAAGACTAGCAGAGCAACCCCCTCAAAATGAGACAGCTTTGAGAGAGCACAAGACCGCGGTAAACCGCGCTAGGCGAGTCAATACTTTGATCATGTTGAACCTACGTTTTCTGCAAACTACTTTGATTTAAATTATCAAATTGCATGCTATTATTTTATATGCAAATACATGTTAATTTAAGATTTTAGTTATATGCCCATTGTTTGCTTGATTAATATTACACCTCCTTTGAAATGCTCGAATATGTGAACCTTGTCGCCTTAGCAAAATTATAATGGTAACTTTTCCAAAGTAAGTCCGTAATTATATGCCATGCTTAGTTTTGCTTAGATACTCGTGGGCGCAAGAGCGTCCAAGCATCACTTTTAATCCTGAGAAAAATTGGTTGGGCAGTCATGGTGGTAATGACTGGTGTATGTTGAAAATGGTTATTTTATATTCCCAAAAACCTCAAATTGCTTATTTATCTGGGCGGATGGTTCGGGGGTATGGTGCAGGTGTGCACGAGAGTGTGGTTTTGTGGTAGAACCGCCCAGATACCACTAAGGACTGAATCTTGTCATGTCAACCCGTGTAAAACCGTACAAACACAAGTCTGTAAAATACAACTTGGCTTAGTAGATTTACTGGACCCTGAAAGTCATCCTTCCAGGAGGAGGTGTGGGGTAGTGCAAGCGGCAGTCTGTGTGACGGCTTGAATGGGACACTCGCAGAGGGTGAAGTTCTGCTGTGGTGGGCTAGCAGGGGACGTAGCCAGCTGCTAGACGTTCAGAAGGAGAACATCCCGCACAACGTATGGGACCCACCGCAAGAGGGAGCGACCCATAGGGTGAAATGATGGAAGGGGCGAGGTACTTTGAAAAGTCACTGTGATGGTCTGCTCAACCACATGACTAAGGAATCGTGTGGGGCAACGAGTTGATTGTCTCTTGTGGTGAAAGTGTACAAACTCTGCAGAGTCAAAACTATTCGAAAAGCCGTGCCCACGGTCAAGGGCGGACATGGGAACTTAACTAGATATAGTTCTATTTCGAAAATCTTGGTGGGTGATAATGGAAATGGGAAGGACTGCTGATGGTCCTGGTTTGGAATTGTCCTGGGTGTCGTCCCAGTGGTAAGTTAAGCGGCTATAACGCTGAAATATGTTATATGATACAGATGCCATGTAATGGTGGATGGAATCTGTGTCAATTATAAGATCAACTTACTTTACCAATATAAGTCTTGAGTTTAAAATTGCTAGGTCTTAGGGAATTTTTAAGTAATTGTATTCAAAAGCACTCTACGCAAAATAAAATAACCCGAGCCCTCCTTTGATAAGCCATGCATATTATCTACTTGCATTCTGTGTGTTGGCTCACGAGTACGGTGGTTTGTGCTCACACTCGCTTTTGCGACAAATTCAGAAGCAGGAATCAGATCACTACGCTTCAACAATACTTTTGGATCATGATGGCGAAGAAGATGAAGGTGTCAAGAACTAGGCCGCGATCCTCCAGTTGGCTGCCTGTGGGCATGTCCGGAAGGTCCCACCTGTGTGCTTCGTTCTTCCACTGCTGCAATTTATTGATTTCGGCCTAATCGGCCCATGAGTAAGTCTATTACCATATTTACGCTTCCGCATGATATGTATTTTGATATTCATTGCTGTAACTGTGAGCACTATCTACTGATCCAGGGAATAGTGCAGTAAAATCACAGTGGATTCCGGATGGTAAAATCTGGGGTCTGACAGCGCGGTTGAATATTACTTAGATAAGGCTAGCAGTGGTTGCGCTTGGCCAGAGCAGGACCATGGCATGGTGGCACTACGGCAAGCTCTCGATCAAACTAAAGGTAGCTCGAGCGTGTATGGTGCCACTGGAGTCTAGTGGTGGTAAGGGTTCTGAATGGGGTGGCTCATGCGGTGCTAGCGGTGGTGACCATGCATGGCCAAGTGGTGGCGCACAACAATGGTAAGCTAGGAATGGCAATGTGGTACGGGAGGCCGAGGAATAGTTTCACAGGGTTACGACACGTTATAGGCATGGCTAATTTGATTGAAGGCAAGGCTAAGATAAGAATTCGATTCTTGGCCTCATTGGCGGGAGTTCGGCGTCAACGGCGAGGCTTGACCCAAGAGGAGGGGGAAGTTTATGGGATTGAGGTATGGAAGTGTGGTGTTGATGGAGTCACTTGACTTGGCTTTATTGCCTAATGAAGGCGGTGGTGACAGGGCGAAGCGACGACACATTCAACGCGTGGACGGTGGTGTGGCCCATCAAGTTGCTTCGGCACAGCGGCGGCGATGCTGACAGTTGTGCTAGTGGTGGGAGAGACCGAGCTCATCACTGGTGTGGACTCACAAGGTAGAGCAGTGAGCAGTAGCGTGGCACACATGTCGAGCGGCTTGCAACAGAGGTGGTAATGGCGAGCTCTCGTGGTGAGGTGGGCTGGCGTATGGTTTGCGGCGGCTTAATGGTGAGGTAAGACTAGACAACGAGGTGCCGAGGTCTCTATGCTATCATTGATGGGGTTTGCAGTGAAGAGTAGGCGTGGAAGAGCTGGCGGGCACGGATGGCATGTTGGCAAGTGGTAGCTGGAGCAGTGGAGGTGGCGCTGCGGCCCGGGGCACCAAAAGAGAGATAAAGATGGTTTTCCCAAAGGAGGAAGTGGAGAGTGGAGGAAACTTTCCGAATTTGACAAATCTCCCAAATTTCAAATAAATTTGAAATTTTGGGTTGTTTCAAGCCTTAACTCAAATAGGTCCAAAAATTAAAGTTGCCAGGTCGGACTATGGGCCGCATGGACCGCGCATGGGCGAACGGTCAATCGATCGGTAGATGCTCTAAAATTGCAAATCCTTGTAACTGGACGGCTTTGTGAATGAATGTTAGACAACTCATTCAGCCGATGCAATGTGTAACGCCCCCATTTCTAGGGTTGTTAGGATTTCATCGCAACTGTCTAGGATTGTTAAGCTGCGAGTACCGTAGACGAGTGTACATCATTTCCATCACAATCTTAAGCATAAAAACCAAACATTATTACAAAATAAAGGCTTTGCAGCCGAGTTTTACACAGTGGGATGAGCAATACAAAGCTATATTACAATACAAAATAACTCTACAGGCGTGCCTGAGTGTAGAATAAACCCTAACACCAGGCGTCGTCTACATCATAGGGATCTTCAAAGCCTTCCTCAACGGTTCCTTACTTTTCATCAACCAGTTAACCATTCACAAATAAATATCCTAGTGCACTGCGGCATTGTCACTACTAGTGTAAAGCAGTTGAATTTTCTAAACTACCATGGTATATTTTATAGTAATTTATTATTACTAGGGCTTATCAAAGTGAATATGGTCATCAAATAAAATAAGGCTTTTTCATATGGTCGGAGATTTCAAGCGGTGGAGTGGTCGGAGAATCCATGGTTAAGACAACAATTGATGACCATTTATGGGTTCCTGGTGACATGGGGGTTCCATTTGTGGCCTTGGGTGTGGTCAGGGATGGCCAGAGCTTCACCAGTGGCGAGGTGTCTTCGCGACGAATTTTAATGGCAACAGTGAGCTTCATGGCTGAAGGGAATAAGAGCATTAGTGTTTGAGCATCCTTGGGGGTAGGGAAGGCTTGGGTAAGTGGTGGCTCATATCAGGGATGGTTGTGCAAGGCTGTCCATGGTGAGGCCACTCCGTAGGGCAGCAGTTAATGGTGCCAAAGCAACAGGGGGGTTTGAGAGCTTGCAATTGTGCTTTGAGGGTGTTTCTACGAGTACAAAGAGGCTACAGGCCAAAGGAATTGAAGTGCGATTGATTGTACAAAATGAATTGGAAGTAATGCTTACTTTGGGTTTTTAGTGATTAGGGATGAAGCGTCAACTGGCGAAATGAATTGGGGGTGTCTAAATGCTCCTGGACACTAATGTAGGAGAATGGAGGGGCGCATGGGCTTTTATAGCCGGTTTATAGCGGTTTGGCATAGGGTAGGTCCCTCTCGGGAGGTGGCTCGTGGCCAGGGCACGGGAGGCGCTGGATGGTTCAGGATGCCTCGGCAAGAGCGACAGAGAGGTCAACAGGTGAGCTAGCACTTCGTGCACTGAGCTTCTCGGACGGTGGTCAAATGTTACAGGTTGGGGTGGTCAACCGTGAAAGGAAAGGCGGTGATGGAAAAATTTGTCTTGGCATGATGAACGGTTGCTAGGGAGTGTCAGGGAAGCTATCCTCGAGGAGGATGGTTGTTGAATCGAGGTAGCGGCAGATGGTTCGAACAATTGGATGAAGCGACAAGAATTGCCTGATTTTTTCGGGTGGCAACAGTGCTAACGGCCGTGACTTTGATCAAGGGGCGAAGGATACAGTAGGATGTGCGAGTAGATTTGCCAAGGGTGGAGATGAGTATTGGTTTGGAAGAAGAACCAAATAAAATCAAAACTCAAAGCAATTCAAATCCTTTTTGAAATTTTGAGGTTGTTTCAAGCTACCCTCCTTAAAAAGAATCTCATCCTCGAGATTCGGGGAACAGGTTGGAAAACCTTGCTGCAAATCCAACTCCCTCTGCAATTATATTATGAACACTCATTTTCACCTTCTTTATCAAGGCAAGATCTTAGTGATTTAGGAATGTACCGACGATGATGTTGGTGGCTCCTGTTGCTCCTGTGTCCAAAATATGGTTTATTTTTCCTTGAATTGGCTTTGATTTGCCTCTTCCTTTTCCTACTAACATGCCTGTTGACACCCCCGCTGGTGGTAGTGCAGGTGTGATTTGCTGAGGAACAGTTAATGGAGCTTTTGAGCATTAGCTTGAGGTTTTGCCACTTCGTAAGGCAGTCCTATTTTAGGGCACTGATATCTGAGATGACCAGCTTGTCCGCAATGAAAACATGCATCTCCCTTGTGTGGGAAATTTTGGTAATAGTGATTTTCTCCACAAGTATGGTACCGTTCTGTTGTAAGTTGGGGAACTTTATACTGCGGTCATGGAGTAGTAACGTACTGAGGTCTTGGGGTGGCGATGTATTGGGATTTTGGCATAATGACCACTTGTTGGTCTTGTTGATATCCAATTTGTGGTAATACCAGCATTCTTTTCCTGGGTACACCTGATGGTGATGTCTCTTTCAATACCTTTCTTTTTTGGACATCTTTTAACTCATTCCTTGCTTCTTCAGACACAATTAACTTATTCACCATAGCAGACAAATCTTTAAAGTCCATTGCTGAGATGTGATACTTCAAGGACTTTTGTAACCCTTCTTTAAATCGCTCAATCTTCTTTGCTTCGTTCTTGACATCGTTCGGGGCATAATAAGTAAGTTGGTTAAATTGGTGATGGTATTCTATTATTGTTCGTCCACCTTGCTTGAGCGCGAGCGCGAGGAATTCTCAGCGTTTTGCTTCTACAACTCCTATGGGAACATGGGCTTGGCAGAATGATTCTTCAAATTCCTTCCATGATATTTCTTGGTCTTCATGCATGACTTGATAGTTCATCCACCATGCGGTGGCTTGGCCTGGCAATTGATGGGAGGCACACAAAGTCTTTTCTTTATCTGTACACTGCGCAGTATTCAATTTCCTTTCGATGTCCCTAATCCAATCATTAGCTGCTATTGGATCAGGCAACATTGAAAACACTGGTGGCCTCATTTTTAGAAAATCTGATCACTTGGATATGATTTGTGTTCCCCCTTGATTAGTGGTAACTCTTGATGAGCTTCTTGCTATTGCTTTTGCTGTTGTTGCTCCTTGTATTACTATCTGTTCCAAAATTTTGGCTTGTTGCTCCATCATTTTCTTTTGATTTAGTTCAGCGCATGGAATATGTCTTGTTCCATCATTACTAAAATATCAGCCAAACTAGTCTGATTAACTTCCTCAACTCGTGGGCTACCTTGGCCATGAGACCCATTTCCTGCCATCTTAACCTTTGTTACTTGGGTTTTGGAGTTGGTTCTGCAGCGGTTTTGAGAAGGTCAGATAGACAAGTAAGAGTCTAGAATTAAGATGAGAGTAGAAATAACAGGACGAGGATTAAGATGAATAGGGAAAGTAGAGTTTTGAAGGAGGTGAGATATTGGATATTAATAGCAAATAAATTATGGGATAGAAAATATAGTTTTTGTTTATTTTACAGGCTGAACACATACCATGCATATTAGGTACATATTACAACTTGTTTTACACACAGAAGATACTACTACAAAAGGGTTACTTCTATTTTAACGTAATCTTTACGATGTAACCTCCACTACTTTATTATTTTATTATTACTTTTATTTTTTTGAAGGTTACTAGTTGTGTACCATCTGTCCACAGTGTATATTTTGAGGTTAGAGAAGGATAGATATGAATCTTTTTCGAAAACAAAACTGAACTTAAGAAAATTCTAGGATAGATAAGATAGCATTTAGGGGAGAGAAGACATGAGTAATATATTTTGTGAAGATTTTTTTTCAAATTAGAATTTTGTAAACATTCCTAGTATAACTTAGGGTCTTATCCTACAGTCAAGCGAGGTGGCTCTGATACCACTTTGTAATGCCCCCATTTCTGGGGTCGTTAGGATTTTCTCACAACTGCCTAGGATTGTTCAGCTGCGAGTACCGTAGACGAGTGTACATCATTTTCATCATGAGCTTAAGCATAAAAACCAAACATTATTACAAAATTAAGGCTTAGCAACCAAGTTTTACACAGCGGGATGAGCGGCCCAAAATTATAGTACAATACAAAATAACTCCATAGGTGTGCCTGTGTGTAGAATAAATCTTAACACCAAGCGTCATCTACATCGTAGGGATCTTTAAAGCTTTCCTCAACGGTTCCTTCATTATTTTCCTAATCATCTTTTGTTAATAGTTTAGTAAGCGTGAGTCAACAACCATACTAACAAGTCACATGGGAAAATACTATATAGCTACTTGCTAGGATTTTCAAGAGATGGGAATATAGTGGTTTTGTTAAAGTATTTGTGAATGCAATTTTATTTGTAAATATTTTATTTTTAAACACAAAATAACAAATCACAAACTTCTTAAGGAATTTGGGGTTTCAACATCTCAATTGTCAAACTTCAACATTTCCAAATCATTTCCAAATCTACTTATGCTTCGCTATTGGAATCACCCATTAAACATAGTTTCATTTATCGGAAGCACGACATATTCGAATACCACATATTATGACTCTGCAAAGTTTTCCAGGTTTACCCACAAGATTTCTTAACCCTTATGACTGAGTTAAGAAAATAAGATTGCTTCACTGCTCATCTCTTTATATAGCCTCTACCCGATAGACTAGGTACCTCCTGTCATGGAATACGACGGCCAGACAAGGCGTAGCCTACCGTTGTAAAAGTATGATTTTACCATTTCCATACCACATACTTCACTGGTTGTTTCCTTTTTTGGAACAGTATATTATATCCATATAGTAGATATTCAATCGATTTGAGCAGTTACTAGTCCAGGTTTGACAAGTGAACGTTTGTGGTTGAGCGATTACTATGTTCTTTACTTAGCAAAAGTTCTAATCCTTACTTTTTATCAACTAGATAACCATTCACAAATAAATATCCCAGTGCACTGCGACACTGTCTCTACTAGTGTAAAGTAGTTGAATTTCCTAAACTACCTTGGTATATTTTATAGTAATTTATTATTACTAGGGCTTGTCAAGGTGAATATGACCATCAAATAAAACATGGCTTTTTCATGTGGTAGGACATAACTAAATAACATGACATTCTAAATATTTATTGTACAATAAATAAAAGCATAAATAAGATAATAAAAATACTGGTAATTTAATAATTAAAGGAATGTAGGTTTAATTTGATAAAAAACATATGACTTGCCTTGCAGACCAATGTATTCTACTAATTTGTATTCTTCTGAATCTTGAGCTTGAACTTGAGCTTCTCCTTCCTGGGCCGACTGGTCTACAACATCGTGTGCTAGCGTAAAGCAAAAGAAACAAATCAATTCCGCTCTCGAAGGATTGAGCTAGGATTAAAAAGAAAGAAAATAAAGAAGTAAGATCTAGAAAAAACAAATAAAATAGTTTTACGGATTATAGGAGGACTGGTATGGGAAAACGAAGATAAAAAATGGGAAGATGGGTTCAAAACGATCGAAATCGATATATATATATATATATATATAGAGCTAGGATTAAAAAGAAAGAAAATAAAGAAGTAAGATCTAGAAAAAACAAATAAAATAGTTTTACGGATTATAGGAGGACTGGTATGGGAAAACGAAGATAAAAAATGGGAAGATGGGTTCAAAACGATCGAAATCGATATATATATATATATATATATATATATATATATATATATATATATATATATATATTAGGGTTCTGTGAACAGTAACTTGTCCGGTACTGTTCATCGTGGGTTTTACTGTTCACAGCTGGTTTAGTCCTTATCGGGTTGTTGCTGTGTACATGGAGAACAAAGTACTCGGGTGGTCTCAAGTACAACTATGTAGTCGGGTGGATGGTCGAGATTCGACTTCAAGCGTGAAGTCGGCGGAGATTGGATGGTGTACGAGTTGCTACGGAGATCGGACGGCGTCGGAGTAGCTGCGGAGATTGGGTGGTGTCCGAGTGGCTTAAAAGATTAGATGGCGTTCGAGTGCTTTGGGAGAATTGGATGGCGTTCGAGCGGTTTCGGAGCATCGGATGACATTCGAATGGCGTAAGAACATCGGACGATATTCGAGTGGCTTAAGAAGATCTGACAGCGTATGAGTGGTGTTGCTCAGGACTTGAAGCAGAGCGGTCGAAGCTCCTCTCAATTACATGGTGGTCGAAAATTTCAAGCGGTGGAGCGTTCAGAGAATCTGTGGTCGAAATAACAACTGACGACCATGGGTGGGTTCCTGGTGATGAGGGGGTTCCATTTGTGGCCTTGGGTGTGATCGGGGATGGTCAGAGCTTTGCCGGTAGTGTGGTATGTTTGCGATAGTTTTTAATGGCAATGGTGAGCTTCAAGGGCGAAAGGGACAAGAGCATTAGTGTTTGAGCATCCTTAGGGGTAGGGAAAGCTTGGATAAGTGGTGGCTTGGGTCAGGGATGGCTTTGCAAGGCTGTCCACAATGAGGCCTCTTGGTCGGGTGGCAATTAATGGTGTCAGAGCAATAGGGGGTTTCAAGAGCTTTCTATTGTGCTTTGAGGGTGTTTCTACGAGTACAAAGGGGCTACGGGCCCAAAGGAATTGAAGTGCAGTTGACTGTACAAAAGGAATTGAAAGTAATGGCTTACTTTGGGTTTTTAGCGATTAGTGACGAAGCGTAAGTCGGCAAAATGAATTGGGGATGACTAAGTGCTCTTGGACAGAGATGTAGGAGAATGGAGGGGCTCATGGGTCTTTATAGCCGGTTTATGGCGGTTTGGCACAAGGGAGGTCACGCTTGGGAGGTGGCGCGTGGCCAGGGCAAGGGAGGCGCGGGATGGTTCGGGGTGCCTTGGCAAGAGTGGCGGAGAGGTCGGCAAGTGAGCTGGCACTTTGTGCACTGAGCTTCTCGGGCGGTGGTCAAATGTTGCGGCTTAGGGTGGTCGGCCGTGGGAGGAGGAGGAGAAGTGAAAATCTTAAAATTAAAGAAAGAAAGAAAGTGAAATAATGTATGTAAATCATAAAATTTAAAAAGAAGAAGAGGAGGAGTAGTGAAAATCATAAAAATTAAAGAAGAAAAATCAATCAAAGAAAGAAAGAAGAAAGAAAGAAGAAAGAAAGAAAGTGAAATATATATGAGCCTTCTTGAGTCAAAGTGAAATATATATGAACATTCTTGAGTCCGGGGATGACGATGGAATCTCTGGTTGATCTTCTCCCTTCGCTGTCACTCCGCCTCTAGTAGCTAGCTCTAGCGCTTTCTATTATCGAGATATCTACTTTCTAGTTCTATATTTTTCATTATTTTTGTCCATCCAATTTATAATTTCTATATAAATTTAAAATTTTATAAGAGTAAAAGATTAATTTTATGTCAACTTAGTTAAGACCTATAAATAGTTTAGCCCACTCTCAATTTCATTTCTAGCTTTGCCACTGTTTGCTAAGGATGGAGATAAGTATTGATTTGAGAGAACCAAATAAAATCAAAACTCAAAGTAATTTAAATCTTTTTTAAAATTTTGAGGTCGTTTCACAATGCAACGCGCGGTGTAATACCGATGAGACATGGCCGCGCGCGTGGGAACGTACGATCGCTCTCGGTCTCCGGCTCGATCACGTACGCGTTAGCTCGCGCGCGGCCGATCGATCGCACGTGAACCGAAGCTCGTTTGGTCCACGTACGCGCGTACGCCGGTACATGCTTGCACCTCACAGTCGGCGCGTCCTTTTGATACCCGTGTTCAGTGGCGGATCAGGAAAAAATTTTGGAGGGGCTGAAGTACCTTCAGCTCAACCTCAGCCCCTTCTACATTATACATCCATGGCTAAAAATTTAGGGGGGGCTCCAAGGGTCCGGTAGCGGTAGGGGGGGCTCGAGCCCCCCCCCCCCGCCCCACCACTGGATCCGCCCCTGCCCGTGTTTGCTAGTTTCGCTTCCCGGCGTTCCCGCGACATCCGTCTAGGTCGAGATTTTGTTGTAGCTACGTACTACGATGGATTGATCCGTCATGTAACGCCCCCGTTTCCAGGGGCGCGTACGAACACGGCATTCCGCAACTATTCACGCATGAACAGTTATGGAGTGTCGCGCAAGAGTATACCATTGCATGCTTACAACAAAAATTCCAGCATATATTTCACATATGGATTAACATCCATTTTCCAACAGCGGGGCGTGCAAGCCCAAAGTATAATTACATCACAAAAGCTTCAAGATCCGCTTGAGCGCGGCCAAGACCTAAAACCACGGGTCCTCGTCGAAGAAGCGATCCTCAGGGGCGTCCTTGACGGGGAAACCTTCTCCTTCGTCTTGATCCTCTAAAGAGGGGATTAAGCAAGCCGTGAGCTAAACAACCGGCTCAGCAAGCCTCAAAGGGACTCTATCTTACTACATGCACGGATTAACAATGGAAGGGAGTATATTTGGTTTATTAACTTTGAGTGGATGCAGTTTTATTTGCAAACATTTTGATAAAACGGACCCAAAACTACTCCTTAAGATCTCAGAGGTTTTTCATGAAAGGTTAATTAACCAACTGAACAAGTTAAAGCATGTACAAATCTACTTAAGTTTTGCTGTTGGAATCACCCAAGTGACACAGCTCCAATAACCGGGAGCACGGCGTATTCAAATACCATTTATTTGACTCTGCAGAGTTTGCTCAATTTTACCCACACGATCTCTTAACTCCCGCGACAGAGTTAAGAAAGCCAGGTCGTTTCACTGCTCAACTCTTTATATAGGCTCTACCCAGTAGAATCCACTCGGGTCTGGCACATGGAAACTCCCGTCCACTTCGAGTGAACCCTATCGTTGTTAGGTACCCGCAGCACGGCCTACCTAACCTAATTACTCAATCATCTACTTCTCAACACCTGTAGAGTTTCAATCGAGTTGAGCAGCTACTAAACCAGTGTTGACAAATCAACTCTTGTGGTTGAGCGGTCACCATGTCATTTGCTCAGCGTAAGAGTCCGGTCCTTACATTTTCCCCCCGGAGTCCGCAACCCCGGTCAGGTCCGCGACCTTACAACCTAGGGTAAGAGGTGGGCGAAGACCGTCTTGCGGCTCTTTCCCCAACCCTTACCTTAATCTGCACGTCGACAATCTCCTCTATAGGGCACGGTGTCCCATACCACCCTGCCCTAGAGTCAGGTTTTCCAAAGTCTATTGGCCCGCAGCCACGACCTTATTAGTGTAAGACTTTGCATGATAATAATAATCCTACAGTTATCTAGATTAACAGATAATTAATTCTAGGGTTACAAAGGCATGGCTACAAGTTTATCATGGCATTTGTCGGTGGTAGGTTTAACTACATAACAAGTCATTCTAAACATTTTATTTTTACTTTGAACTAACATTTCAGAACTAGCTTAATGCAAATAGCATAATAACATAATTAAATAACATGGGTTGCAACATGATCAAAGGATTTGGGACTTGCCGTTGATTTGGATGTTCTCAGCTAGCTTGAACGAAGAAACATCTGGATCCTGAGCCTGCACTTGAACCTCCAGGATCTCCGACACTAACGCAAACACATAAAATAATTAAGTCTAGCTTGAGACTAATCAAGCGAGGGAAAATAAACTATTTAAAAAGGAGTAAAATACATAAATCCTCAAATTGGAAATTTTAGAATTTATCTGGGATGAATTTGGGAAAGTGGAGGTCAAAAATACGTTCAGGACAGTATTTGGAGCAAAGTGGTGAAATTTGAAAATTTTTGGGATTTTCTGTGATTTTCTAGAATTTATTTGAATTTTTTTGAATTTTGGAAATTGAAAAATGGTTAGAAAATCAGGATGAACAGTAGAAGGCCGGCTCGGAGCCTTAGCGCGGCCTGAGCGGAGAAACGGCCCGCGCGGCCGAACGGCCCGCGCGGCCCATGCAGTCCACTAGCGCGCGCGGAGAGGCGAAGCAGGCCGGGGTTCGGCCCACGCTCGCGCTCGGCCGGAGGCCCGTGCGCACGCGTCCGGCCCGACGGATGGGCGACACGTGGAGGGGACGAGTGGGCAGGATGGCGAGCGGACGGGTGGACGCGATGCGGCGATGAGGAGATCGGACGGATGCGGTGCAACGGGGCGAGCGAAGTGGTACGGGAGGATCCAACAGAGGCGAGGGGTGGAGTTTATGAGGATCCAACGGTCGAGGAGGGCGGCCATCCGACGGTCCGAGCTAGACGGCAACGGCTGGGACGGAGGGCCGGGATGTAGCCACGTCACAAGGGAGGGGGTCTTCTTCCTCCTCCAGACGCTACAGTATTCCCGCGGCAGAGCTACGGTGGCGACGGCGGCCTGGGCGCCAGGGGGCTCGTCTGCGGCATCCGAGGGCACCAGTGGGAGGAGAGGGACACGGGGAACCCATTTTGGGGTCTTAAGAGGGGAGGGAATCAACGGAGGGGGCAGGAGGTAGAAGGGGGTGAATTCGGGTCCAAGGCGGCGAGAGAGGTCACCGACGGCGAAGAGGCCCAAATGGCGGTGATTTCACGGTCTTGGAAGTGTGGTGCTCACATTAGTGGCGGTAGTTTGAGCCGAGGAGCTTCGGAGCGCTCTGGCCACGGTGAGGGAGTTCCCGTCGGAGGAGAGCTGCGGCGGTGGGGTTGCTCAGGCGATTACCTGGCCAACCAAGATCACCACAATGGTTAGGGAGTAGTAGGGAAGCTTCAAGCGAATGCAATTGTGAAATGGAGTAACAGGAAGGGAGATCGGCTCACGGGGTCGCCGACGCAGGGAGGAGCGGCGATGAGGGTTCAATCGATGGCTCCGGGATGTGCTTAGGGATGTTGGGAGACGAATGAGAGGGGTGGAGGAGTCTGGGAAGCAAAGGAGTGCGAGGGGGAGTGGAGCGGGGTTTTATACCCGAGCGGAGGGAGAGGGGATTCGTGGGGGAGAAGGCAACGGGCACGGCGCTGGGGTCAACCGGAGTGGACGGGGCTGGTGGAGGGTCGCCTCTGTGCAATGGAGTGACGCCCGGCTCTGCAGGGGAGTAATGGCGATGGACGGGAGAGGGGAGCAGGTAAGCTTCGGCATGGGCGAGGGCGTGACCGCGCGCGGGAGAGGGAGGAGGCGGCCACTGGCAGGTGGGACCAAGGGGAGGGGAAAGGTGACGCGTGGCGCGAGAGCTTTGCCGGCTTCGGACCGACTGATGTCGGGCGACGCGAGCGCGGGGAAGAAACTGGGGCGCAGAGGCGGTGCGGGAGCGGCGCGGGCGAGTAGTGCGAGCGCGGGGAGGAAATGGGGAGGGAACGGGGCGCCAGCGAGAGAGGAAAGAGGGAGGCGCCGGGAGAAGGAGGGAAGCGGAAAGGAGGAGGACGCCAGCGAGGAGGAAGTGGCGCCCGGCCAGAAGAGAAAAGCGGCAGCGATGGGAACTTTTCCAAAAGGGAAAGTTTCCAGAATTCACTAAAAAATCCAGCAAAAATCAAGAAAAATTTTGGTTTGAATTTTTGGGGCTTTTCACGTCAAGGGTTAGAGGCGACGTAAATGTACAGCGGGATTCGTCTCTCCTTCCGTGCGTACGTACTACAACGACGGATCGATTTGTATAGTAGTGATTCCTGCCGATAATTTTCGGGGATGCAAGGATGAAGAGTTAAATGGCCCTGCCATCCAATCCCGTTATGCACGATAAGCAGATTTACCATGTTGTGAGACCCCGGAGTAGAGACTCCTGGACTCCCTGTGCATTACAGTACTAGTCCCAGATCAACGCTAGTACACACAGTTCAAACAGAAAAGATGATACATTGCCAACAACGCTTTATTATCATAATCGAGATTACAGACCTCGAAGCCTTTATTACAAATGAGGTTTTAAGACCTCACACCAAACAGAAAATTACAGCGGAAGCAAAAAGAAACTAAAGCAAGACCCATCAATACGCCACAGGCAATTGACTGGGGAAACGCAACCTAGAAGTCCGGAAAGCCTTCGACGAATCCATCCACGAAGTAGTCGTAGTCCACCTCTTGAGCTTTGATCTCCTCTGAGAGTTAATTTGAAATGTAGCACGTGAGTACATGAATGTACTCCGCAAGTCTTGGGAAAGATGCATAGATGCAAGGCTTCACAAAGGAAGGCTATATGGTTCTTTTGCATAAATCAGCATTTTATTTCAAATCTACATAATTACTTCAAAGGCCATTTGATAAACATCTTTGTTTTTCATAAATGAAATTAGATAAATAACTTAGTGAAGGTTAAACCACCAACACTAAAATCTCAGGCTATCTGCCAACTTTCAAGACTCAGGTTAAACCACCTGATCTGGTTACACCACCAGATTTAAATCACGAGAGTTACACCACTCCCGAGTTTGACAAACCATTTTATTTTAAAATCAAAATCAAACTTCTACCATGTGAATGCATTCCTTGCCCGCCCTTGACCGTGGGCACGGCTATTCGAATAGTTTTTACTCTGCAGAGTTTGTACACTTTACCCACAAGAGATAAATTATCTTAATAGTCAACATGCTTCCTTTGGCATGAGACCCAGATAAAATATCACAAAGCCTTTCACCTACTCCAGTATAGCTAGATACCACCCGCTAAGGTTTCACCACAACTCGAATCCACGAGTCGGAGCCCCCTCTTGCGCCGTATGAGTACAGTAAACCCTGTCCCTCACTATGAGTAACCAGTACACCCTGGCACTCAATACACCACTGGTGATATCTAAACTACACCTTTATAGGTTAGTTAGCTAGGTCGTACCCATATAGACTTGTGGTTGCACTGTTTTGCTCAGTTTGGACAAACACAAGCGTCGGTCCTTAAACGACCAGGGTGGTTCATTCACAATTCCAAAAATTCTCGTGCTAACTGCACCAGCCAAACCTTCCATCCACCCTTGTCAACTTTTCCCTTTGAACTTCATTTTTATTTTCAAATTAACAGTGGTAACATCCATTACCACTTTTCAAACAAATCAATTAACAATGGTAACATCCATTACCAATGTTCAAACAAACCATTCATCAAAACATTTAGCAAACATGCTACTCATTTGAGCATTATTACATTGATTTGCTACGCTAAGCATTTGCTAGTATTTAAAAATTCAACAGATGTAATACTAACTCATTATTGAGTCAAAGGGATATCCTAAGTTGACAATGGTACAAGGTAAACAATTTTCAATGGAAGGTATAACAAATTGGGTATTTAACTAAATTTTCTAAATCAAATTATCACTTGATATAACATAAGCATGCAATAATTTAAAATAACTACCTAATCATTTTATAAATCATTTGAGCAAGTTGATCAAAGAAAACTTGCAAAACATAGGATCAAAATGATCAAAGGAGACTTGCCTTCTTGAATGCTATTTGGGTCTTCTTGCTGCGACTCGATGAATTCCTCGGTGACGTCGGTTTCTACGCGCGAAACAACAAAATAACCAAATAAATAAATACAAATAAAATCACAAAAATATAAAATATATACTGCAACATAGATTATGATTTTATACAAATTTAGAAATTTGAATCACTGGATTCGGAGATCGGACGAGGGAGAACGAGCGATTGGAAGTTTGATCGGTTTGGAAATTCCAGAAAATGCAAAACGAGGGAATATTCTCTGGAATCTTATTTTGGCTGATTTTTGGGGTATTTTGGAGTGTATGACATGTGGGGCCCGGTTGTCATTGGGTGTAGAATTTTATTTTATTATTGCATGACGAGTGGGTCCCGCTTGTCATTGAATAGAGGTGAACAAAAATTTGGATATGGCCAAACCGAAATTTGCTTTGTTCTGGACTTGAACCCAAAACCTCAAGCATGCATGCCTTAACTTGTCTCCCCTAGCCAAGTGGGCATGTGCTCTTTCTTGACAAAGAAGCAACAACAAATCAATTAAACAAGGTGAACATGGTTGAAGAAGGAATCATGTACGTACGCGGGGGCGCGCGCGGCCGGCAACCTCGCCGGCGACCGGCGGCGGGGCGGCGAGTGGCGGCGGGGGTAGAGGAGGTGGCGGCGCACCTACCGGTGGCGAAGGGGAGGCCCGGGGCGGTCGGCGGCAGCGGCAAATGGAGGCGGAGGCGAGGTGCTGCGGGGTGGCCGGCGGGAGATGGCCGGGCGGCGGCGCACGGTGGTGGCGCACGGCGGCGGGGTGGCGGCCGAAAGAGAGGGAGTGGGAGCCGGCCGAAATGGAGGAGGAAAGGGGAAGAATGGTGAGGGAAGGCCAATTTATAGAAAGAGAAGGGAGGGGAAGAGATTTCGGTTTTGAGAAGGTTAAAGGACGGGGAACGGCCGGGAGATTGATGAGGGTGATTAGGGCGTCCGTTTCCACGCTTTAATCGGGAGTTACGAGGGAGAAACGGGCTTCAATTAAAAGCTCCATTCGGCTCTAATGGTGGAGGAGAGAGAGGGTGGGAGGAGGAAGAAGAAGAGGTTGAAGAAACATATGACATGTGGGGTCCATGTGTAATAGAGAGGGAGAAGAAGTGAAGGGGTACGGGCCGTCGGATTTGCGACACGTGGCAAGTGGATATGTTATGGCTCTTCGATTTTATGAAGGGGTAAGTTATCATGTGTGGCTAGGATTAAAACGTGAAGAGAGATTGATTTAATCTGAGAGCGACACGTGGCGGGCTAGGAATAATTTGATTTTTATTTTCGGAATAAATTTCAGAAAATACTTGAAACTTTATAAACGCTTGGAAAAATAATATTTAAAGTCTAAAAATTCCAGAAAAATCATAAAATATTCCTGAAAGCATTTTAGACTTTAATAAAAATATTTTTAATCTCAGATTTGTACTTTAATAATTTATAAAATACTTTGTAACTTTGAAAATTGATTTTAAATTTCAGAAAATTCTCAAATAATATTTAAAAATTTAGGAGAGGCTAGGAAAAGTATAATTTTCCCTTTTTGGCTTTAATAAAATATTTAAAATGCATTTTCTTGCTTTACATTTTGAAATAAAATCCAGACAATCAAATAAAAGCCAAGTAAAATCCAATTACTTTAAAATAATTAATTTGAATTTAAATTTTTCCAGAAAGCCAAATTTTGGGATGTTACACATGTCTACATGCATCTCTCGTTCTTGCCATCCCTGAAGACAAGAGGAGTCAATAAGCTTTAGGTCCTGTTTGGATCTCATAGTCTAAAATTTAGTTGTCTAAAATTTTGGACTAAACTTTAGCCACTAAACTTTAGTCGAAGGTCCTGTTTTGATTCTGTACTAATGGATAGGACTAAAGTTTTAAAAAGATCATACTACATCTTCTCGTTTCGTGCGTCAGCCATTAAATGAGAGGTGAGAGACCAACATGCATGGGTAAACACGTCTTTGTGCCTAAGAACCAAAAATTTTAGACCACTTTAGTTCACTTTGGTGGACTAATGGTCTAAAGTATTTTTTAGGAGTTAGCTAAAGTTTAGATCTAACTTTAGACCACCTGTTTGGAGACTTTAGACCTAAACTTTAGATGGAGGGATTCAAACAGGGCCATAGTCTCTGTTAATTAGAAGGCGAGAAGAGTGCATATATAAGTTCCATGCACGCATGAGCTCAGGGATGCACGAGTTCCACTTGACAACGAAACTCAGCCGTTGATTGTTGATACAAAGCTCAACTGGAACGGCGACTATATAGTGGTGATCGGTTCGGCTGAAAAGCTTATGGCTGAAAACACTGTACCTGTAAATTGCGTTCCTCTATCCGATACGATCTTCTTTGGAACTCCATGCAGACATACAATTCTTGACATGTAGAGCTCTGCCAATCTATCTCCTGAATAGGTAGTCTTTACAGGTATGAAATGTGCAACCTTTGTTAAGCGATCCACTATAACCCAGATTGAATCATACCCTGACTTGGTTCTTGGTAGTCCTGTTATGAAATCCATTCCGATTTCCTCACATTTCCATTCAGGTATCTGCAGAGGTTGCAAAAGACCGGCAGGTCGTTGGTGCTCTGCTTTAACCCTTTGACATATATCACATAAAGCTACATATTCTGCAATTTCTCGTTTCATACTGGTCCACCAGTAACTTTCCTTTAGATCTTGGTACATCTTTGTACTTCCGGGATGAATGGAATATCCTGATTCATGAGCTTCCTTTAGAATTAAATCTTTTATTTCCTTTCTCTCCGGTACTAAAATCCTTTTTCCAAACCAAAGAATTCCTTCTTCATCTTCTGAGAATCCAGGTGCTTTGCCTTTCTTCATGTTATCTTTTATTTCTTTAACATACTCATCTTCTTTCTGAGCTGCCTTGATCTGATCTTCTAAAGTGGGTTGAACCTTTAATGTAGACAGAATTCCTTCATTTATCACTCCCAAATTGAGGCGCTGAAATTCTTCACGAAGAGTTGACTGACTGTCTTGAATCAACATATTGCTAACATGGATCTTCCGACTTAAAGCATCTGCAACTACATTGGCCTTTCCTGGATAATAGTGTATTCCCACATCATAATCCTTTATCAGTTCAAGCCATCTTCTTTGTCTCAGATTAAGATCGGGTTGAGTGAATATATACTTTAGACTTTTATGATCCGTATATATTTCACACCGATTACTAATTAGATAATGCCTCCACAACTTTAGAGCATGCACTACAGCAGCTAGCTCTAAATCATGAGTGGGGTAATTCTCCTCATGTGGCCTTAACTGCCTTGACGCATAAGCAACAACCTTTCCCTCTTGCATTAGTACACTTCCAAGACCTTGTTTTGATGCGTCACAATAAACTTCAAAATCTTTTCTAATATCCGGTAACCGCAGAACTGGTGCTGAAGTTAACCTCTTCTTTAACTCTTGAAAACTATCCTCACAGGATTTACTCCATTCAAATTTCTTCTCTTTCTTTAACAGCTGGGTTAAAGGTCTGGAAATCTTGGAAAAGCCTTCAATGAATCGACGATAGTAACCAGCTAAACCCAGAAAACTTCTGATCTCGGTTACTGTCTTGGGTGAAGTCCAATTTAATACATCCTTAACTTTTCCAGGATCTACAGATACTCCTTCTGCTGAAATTACGTGTCCCAAAAACTCAATTTCCTTTAACCAAAACGCACACTTGCTAAACTTGGCATATAACTGGTGTTCACGGAGTTTTTGCAACACTATCCTTAGATGATCCTCATGTTCTTTATCGTTTCTCGAATAGATAAGAATGTCATCTATAAAGACAACAACAAACTTATCTAAATAATCCATAAATACTTTATTCATCAAATTCATGAAGTATGCCGGGGCATTTGTCAGACCGAAAGACATCACCGTATACTCATATAGTCCATATCTTGTGGCGAAGGCTGTCTTTGGTATATCTTCTGGTCTAATCTTCAACTGGTGATATCCTGACCGAAGATCAATCTTGGAGAAGACACTTGATCCTTTGAGTTGATCGAACAGATCGTCGATCCGGGGTAAGGGATACTTATTCTTTATAGTTACTTCATTTAAAGCTCTATAGTCCACGCACATACGCTGACTACCATCCTTCTTGTTTACCAAAAGCACTGGGGCTCCCCAAGGTGAAGAACTTGGTCTAATGAAGCTTTTCTCTTGTAATTCTTGAATCTGCCTCTTGACTTCAGCTAAATCATCAGCTGACATCCGATAAGGTCTTTTTGATATTGGGGCTGTACCAGGTACCAGATTTATAACAAATTCAATCTCTCGATCTGGTGGCAATCCTGGCAAATCCTCAGGGAAAACATCAGGGTATTCGCAAGCTACCGACACATCCTCCAACTTTTTCCCTTTTAAGTTGGTTAACATACTGTTCTTCTTTGAGTGCATAACTGCCTCATGTCTTATCTGAATTCCGTCAGAATTGGTAAGACTAATGGCACGATTGGCACAATCTATCTGTCCTTTATACTTGATCAACCAATCCATACCAAGTATTATATCTATGCCATCGGAGTCTATTATAATAAGGTTCGCTAGGAACTTTACTCCATTTATAATTATGGTTGCACTATTGTACTTTGTGGAACTTTATGGTCATGCTTCTTGCGTGGCGTTCAGCTTCCTTCATGATTCTATCTTGTTGTTCAATGCTCTGAGGTATTCCTTTAACTGAGAAATATGGAAGACAACAACAAATCGGATTGGTACATCTTTAGTCGCCTGCAAGCTTTGGGTTAACTTCAATTGCCCTTATCATATCGATTAATTCAGTATTCCACCAAAAGGGCTTAACTTCTAGTGTTCATCCGACAAAAGACATAATTATTTCATCTTTTCAAAGGTGCTTCATTGCAGAATCATATACCACCAATGCACCTCGTTGATCTCACATTGGTTTCCACAAATAATCCCATAACATTTTATTGTCTATACTTATTCGAATTTGACGGCAAACCATAGAGTTCTTCTAATAAGAATCCAATGATGTTGTAATCTGTGATTTTCACCAATACTTTATGATCCTTGTCTAATCCAATAGATTCATAACTCCCATCAGATAACATAAAATTAATCCCACCTTTTAGTAATCATCAATCAATTTTGAGATCAACCAATCAATAATTCAATATCTGGTAATCCACCAACATCAGTCTATTCATAATCATCATTTTCATTCCACCAAATTTGAATGAATCGAAGTATCTCAATTAGTTCTAATCTATCTCCCATAATTAATTTAAATCCTCCAGCTTAACCATTTGAACATCATTAAATGATTTAGTCAATTCATAAATTAAAATCCAATTATCTAACAATGATATGATAAATCCACAAATTTCAAATCAACATATCAGAACCCACTTTTCGATGATAAGATTAATCCACCAAAATCAACTTCTCGAAAATCATCATTTTGGTTCCACCAAATTTGAGTGAATCTGAGTACCACAATTAATTCTTATCGAACAATCTATCTTCCATATTTGACTTAAATCCACCAAACTTAAGCCTTCGATCATCCTTAAATGATATATTCAATCTCATAAATTAAAATCCAGTTATCTTTCAACGATCTGATAAATCCACGAGTTTCAAATCAATATCCCCTTTGCAATGACAAGAGTAATCCACCAGATATCTAAGTGTATTATCTTCCAGAATTGCACTGGTATCCACTCATCATCAATAGGTCCACCAAACTATGATAATCAATTAATTCCACAAAATTTATCCGCTCTTCATGATTCAACCAAAACAGACAAAATTGATGTCATAAATTGTTTATGATAATCCAATCTTTTAATTTCCACCTTTACTATATCAAATTCTTAATATTAATTCTCCAATGATCACAAATAAATCCTTCAACTAAAATCTTGTTTTACATCCAATTACTCCTTTCAATCCAAGATAATAAATCCAAGGCACCAAGTTTGGATACTTCTCATGATCTAATTAGTTCCACCAAGTTCAATAATGTGATTATTTCCAAAATCTATTCAATCCATAAATATTGTAGTCTTGAGATTTATTCATAATCAATTTGTATCCACAAATATACCTTTATTACTTTCAAATCACCCAAATATTATCCAATCTTGTCAATTCTAACTCCAAATATATCACACTAGCAACAATCCTCCAAATTACCTAACTTGACATCTAAGGATTAGGATGACTTTCCTGATAAGAGTACTTTCCGTAAATGTTGTGATCTTCCATATATTCTTGGTTCTCAAATATTTTCCAAGCTTGGACTACAATGGAAGAATTGGAACTTACACCATCTGAAGCAGTAACTAGGGTTAGCACAAGGTAAGAGGGAAGTAGCTTAGATAAGAGGTCGGGGAACAACTAAATAACATCCCAAACAAACACACAAGAGATAAGCAAACTCCAACCAGAAGAAACTTAGCTCAAAAACAAAAATAGTTTTTAAAGATGGCTGTACTACAAGTACACAAAGATTTAGTACAGTCCATCTAACACCAACAAGCAATATACATAAGCGTTCTAAAATCGTAGAGCTTTACTTGGGTACTATAAACAAAGGAACTACTCTTCAAATCTTCATGACGACACGGTCCTCTGGTTGCTTCTCAGACTTGATCTCTCTAACCCGTCTATAGAAATTATAAAGGAAAGTGGATACAATTATCATTCTTAAAAGTGAGTAAACAGATAGATAAGATAGAATATCCTGAAGAAGGTAAGGATAGAAAGAAGAGAAAAGATGAGAAAAGCACATTATTAAATTTTTATTTTATAAAATAAAAATTGAAGCTTTTCTAATAACGGCCATTCTAACTAGGTTACGCCCTACAGTCAAATTGGCTCTGATACCACTTCTGTGAGACCCCGGAGTAGAGACTCCTGGACTCCCTGTGCATTACAGTACTAGTCCCAGATCAACGCTAGTACACACAGTTCAAACAGAAAAGATGATACATTGCCAACAACGCTTTATTATCATAATCGAGATTACAGACCTCGAAGCCTTTATTACAAATGAGGTTTTAAGACCTCACACCAAACAGAAAATTACAGCGGAAGCAAAAAGAAACTAAAGCAAGACCCATCAATACGCCACAGGCAATTGACTGGGGAAACGCAACCTAGAAGTCCGGAAAGCCTTCGACGAATCCATCCACGAAGTAGTCGTAGTCCACCTCTTGAGCTTTGATCTCCTCTGAGAGTTAATTTGAAATGTAGCACGTGAGTACATGAATGTACTCCGCAAGTCTTGGGAAAGATGCATAGATGCAAGGCTTCACAAAGGAAGGCTATATGGTTCTTTTGCATAAATCAGCATTTTATTTCAAATCTACATAATTACTTCAAAGGCCATTTGATAAACATCTTTGTTTTTCATAAATGAAATTAGATAAATAACTTAGTGAAGGTTAAACCACCAACACTAAAATCTCAGGCTATCTGCCAACTTTCAAGACTCAGGTTAAACCACCTGATCTGGTTACACCACCAGATTTAAATCACGAGAGTTACACCACTCCCGAGTTTGACAAACCATTTTATTTTAAAATCAAAATCAAACTTCTACCATGTGAATGCATTCCTTGCCCGCCCTTGACCGTGGGCACGGCTATTCGAATAGTTTTTACTCTGCAGAGTTTGTACACTTTACCCACAAGAGATAAATTATCTTAATAGTCAACATGCTTCCTTTGGCATGAGACCCAGATAAAATATCACAAAGCCTTTCACCTACTCCAGTATAGCTAGATACCACCCGCTAAGGTTTCACCACAACTCGAATCCACGAGTCGGAGCCCCCTCTTGCGCCGTATGAGTACAGTAAACCCTGTCCCTCACTATGAGTAACCAGTACACCCTGGCACTCAATACACCACTGGTGATATCTAAACTACACCTTTATAGGTTAGTTAGCTAGGTCGTACCCATATAGACTTGTGGTTGCACTGTTTTGCTCAGTTTGGACAAACACAAGCGTCGGTCCTTAAACGACCAGGGTGGTTCATTCACAATTCCAAAAATTCTCGTGCTAACTGCACCAGCCAAACCTTCCATCCACCCTTGTCAACTTTTCCCTTTGAACTTCATTTTTATTTTCAAATTAACAGTGGTAACATCCATTACCACTTTTCAAACAAATCAATTAACAATGGTAACATCCATTACCAATGTTCAAACAAACCATTCATCAAAACATTTAGCAAACATGCTACTCATTTGAGCATTATTACATTGATTTGCTACGCTAAGCATTTGCTAGTATTTAAAAATTCAACAGATGTAATACTAACTCATTATTGAGTCAAAGGGATATCCTAAGTTGACAATGGTACAAGGTAAACAATTTTCAATGGAAGGTATAACAAATTGGGTATTTAACTAAATTTTCTAAATCAAATTATCACTTGATATAACATAAGCATGCAATAATTTAAAATAACTACCTAATCATTTTATAAATCATTTGAGCAAGTTGATCAAAGAAAACTTGCAAAACATAGGATCAAAATGATCAAAGGAGACTTGCCTTCTTGAATGCTATTTGGGTCTTCTTGCTGCGACTCGATGAATTCCTCGGTGACGTCGGTTTCTACGCGCGAAACAACAAAATAACCAAATAAATAAATACAAATAAAATCACAAAAATATAAAATATATACTGCAACATAGATTATGATTTTATACAAATTTAGAAATTTGAATCACTGGATTCGGAGATCGGACGAGGGAGAACGAGCGATTGGAAGTTTGATCGGTTTGGAAATTCCAGAAAATGCAAAACGAGGGAATATTCTCTGGAATCTTATTTTGGCTGATTTTTGGGGTATTTTGGAGTGTATGACATGTGGGGCCCGGTTGTCATTGGGTGTAGAATTTTATTTTATTATTGCATGACGAGTGGGTCCCGCTTGTCATTGAATAGAGGTGAACAAAAATTTGGATATGGCCAAACCGAAATTTGCTTTGTTCTGGACTTGAACCCAAAACCTCAAGCATGCATGCCTTAACTTGTCTCCCCTAGCCAAGTGGGCATGTGCTCTTTCTTGACAAAGAAGCAACAACAAATCAATTAAACAAGGTGAACATGGTTGAAGAAGGAATCATGTACGTACGCGGGGGCGCGCGCGGCCGGCAACCTCGCCGGCGACCGGCGGCGGGGCGGCGAGTGGCGGCGGGGGTAGAGGAGGTGGCGGCGCACCTACCGGTGGCGAAGGGGAGGCCCGGGGCGGTCGGCGGCAGCGGCAAATGGAGGCGGAGGCGAGGTGCTGCGGGGTGGCCGGCGGGAGATGGCCGGGCGGCGGCGCACGGTGGTGGCGCACGGCGGCGGGGTGGCGGCCGAAAGAGAGGGAGTGGGAGCCGGCCGAAATGGAGGAGGAAAGGGGAAGAATGGTGAGGGAAGGCCAATTTATAGAAAGAGAAGGGAGGGGAAGAGATTTCGGTTTTGAGAAGGTTAAAGGACGGGGAACGGCCGGGAGATTGATGAGGGTGATTAGGGCGTCCGTTTCCACGCTTTAATCGGGAGTTACGAGGGAGAAACGGGCTTCAATTAAAAGCTCCATTCGGCTCTAATGGTGGAGGAGAGAGAGGGTGGGAGGAGGAAGAAGAAGAGGTTGAAGAAACATATGACATGTGGGGTCCATGTGTAATAGAGAGGGAGAAGAAGTGAAGGGGTACGGGCCGTCGGATTTGCGACACGTGGCAAGTGGATATGTTATGGCTCTTGGATTTTATGAAGGGGTAAGTTATCATGTGTGGCTAGGATTAAAACGTGGAGAGAGATTGATTTAATCTGAGAGCGACACGTGGCGGGCTAGGAATAATTTGATTTTTATTTTCGGAATAAATTTCAGAAAATACTAGAAACTTTATAAACGCTTGGAAAAAATAATATTTAAAGTCTAAAAATTCCAGAAAAATCATAAAATATTCCTGAAAGCATTTTAGACTTTAATAAAAATATTTTTAATCTCAGATTTGTACTTTAATAATTTATAAAATACTTTGTAACTTTGAAAATTGATTTTAAATTTCAGAAAATTCTCAAATAATATTTAAAAATTTAGGAGAGGCTAGGAAAAGTATAATTTTCCCTTTTTGGCTTTAATAAAATATTTAAAATGCATTTTCTTGCTTTACATTTTGAAATAAAATCCAGACAATCAAATAAAAGCCAAGTAAAATCCAATTACTTTAAAATAATTAATTTGAATTTAAATTTTTCCAGAAAGCCAAATTTTGGGATGTTACACATGTCTAAATGCATCTCTCGTTCTTGCCATCCCTGAAGACAAGAGGAGTCAATAAGCTTTAGGTCCTGTTTGGATCTCATAGTCTAAAATTTAGTTGTCTAAAATTTTGGACTAAACTTTAGCCACTAAACTTTAGTCGAAGGTCCTGTTTTGATTCTGTACTAATGGATAGGACTAAAGTTTTAAAAAGATCATACTACATCTTCTCGTTTCGTGCGTCAGCCATTAAATGAGAGGTGAGAGACCAACATGCATGGGTAAACACGTCTTTGTGCCTAAGAACCAAAAATTTTAGACCACTTTAGTTCACTTTGGTGGACTAATGGTCTAAAGTATTTTTTAGGAGTTAGCTAAAGTTTAGATCTAACTTTAGACCACCTGTTTGGAGACTTTAGACCTAAACTTTAGTAACTAAACTTTAGATGGAGGAATTCAAACAGGGCCATAGTCTCTGTTAATTAGAAGGCGAGAAGAGTGCATATATAAGTTCCATGCACGCATGAGCTCAGGGATGCACGAGTTCCACTTGACAACGAAACTCAGCCGTTGATTGTTGATACAAAGCTCAACTGGAACGGCGACTATATAGTGGTGATCGGTTCGGCTGAAAAGCTTATGGCTGAAAACACTGTAGCTGGCTGAAAAAAACACTGTAGCTGACAGATGCTTATTTAGCATAATTAAATTTAAAAAAATTTAAAAATATAAAAAAATATGTTAGCCCATTACGTATAATACAAACAAATACGGGGAAAAAGAACCAGCAAAAAAGCTCAACAAAAAGCCAAAAGTTCAGAAAAAGACGAAACTTATGAATAGTGAAAAATAAGCCAGAAGTCAGAAGCCGAAACCGAATTGATCAGGGTATTTCGTTTGTCCATCCTGTGATCCAATGGTCACGATTCCGTACTTGCATTCCGTAGCATGCGCGACCCGCGTAGCGTTTGTCATACGTGGTAACATTTGTCCGGCAACCAACAAGATTAGGAGGACAGCACAAATCATGCGGGTCTGTTTGATATGGCTGCGACTTATGATTTTTACCTATAATTTTTAAAGTTTAGCTGTTTGCGATAGAGATTACGAAGAGAGGATACTCGCTTGCGATTTTGGTTGATATAGATGTTGTGCTTTTAACGTGTACTACAATTAACTTGTAGACCCCATTTTAAGAAAATACACCATTTAAAAATTAGATACTATAGTAAAAATCAAAGTCGATTTTTGAAGCCGTTAAGAACAAGCCCGTAATGCATGCCTGGATATTGCAAAAGTTTTTCTCTCTCAGTGTGCGTGTTTAGTCGTGCTATAAAAAAAAATCTGCAATGGAGTTGTTTTTGGGCTTTTACAAGCTGCCGAGCATGGGGTCGGTGAGTTTTTGGCAGGCGCGCGCATGTCAACCACATGCACGCATGGGGAAGGGGGACTTGCGCCCTTAATTAGATTGTGATCTTTGCGTTGTCCGTGGCTTTCCAAATCACTCTTTAGGATTTGGTTTTAATTTATACGAAGACTGGTTACTATATAATATTAGTGTTTTAATTGTTTTTAGGTTTATACGTAACGAGTTTTTTTGACTTGAGATGAATATTTATTGTGTATGAATACGTGTCCAGCAGAAAGTGCGTGAGAAACAGTTCGGCTATACGCGTGACGTGTTCTAAGAACGGGAGTCGTCAACTGGAGCGGGCCGCACGTGGAACAAGGAAAGCCATTGGATTGCTAACTGTCAAAATCGTGTGAGAACGAGGCCGAACCGAATGGGATCCAGTACACAGGCTGCTGCACATACTCCTATACGAAAGACGGGGATACCGGATTCGCGAGAAAATTGATACTTTGCCATCCTATTCGGTGGGCTTCGATAAAATGTCACTCCCTACAATGATCACTATAAAATGCCACTCTTAACATTGACATTTTGATTTTTTGCCATTTTGAGGGGTTTTTAGGATTCTTAATTATTTGTTAATTATTTTCAGATTATTTACCATGTGAAATGACATATTTGCCCTTGGGCCATTTGCTTAGAGATGAGATTGCCTTTTCCATTTGCTTCTCCTGGCACACAGAGAGAGAGAGAGAGAGGACACGAGGAGAGACGAGACCGAGAGGGAGGAGGCTCCCCGGCGACGGCGCCGCCCCTCCCCGCCCTCCCCGGCGACGGCGCCGCCCCTCCCCGCCAACCCGGCCACGGCGCCGCCCCTCCCCGGCCTCCCTCGTGCGGCGCCGCCCCTCCCCGGCCTCCCTCGTGCGGCGCCGCCCCTCCCCGGCCTCCCTCCTGCGGCGCCGCCCCTCCCCGCCAGCCCGGCCACGGCATCGCCCCTCCCCGGCCTCCCTCCTACGGCGCCGCCCCTCCCCGCTAGCCCGGCCACGGCGCCGCCCCTCCCCGGCCTCCCTCCTGCGGCGCTCCCCGCCCGGCCACGGCGCCGCTCCTCCCCGCCCGGCTCGCCGGCTTTCTTCCCATCTGCAGCATCAGTTGTCAGGCCCGGTGTCGCTGCAAGGTCAGAAACTGAAACAAAACCCTAGGGTTGAGTGCTTACGGCGACCTGACAGTATGAACTCCATTCCATATGACACTCCCTCAGGGTAAAAGCTGTTACTAATTTGTTCTCTTTTACTATTTTATTTGCATCGAGTTAGATGGAGCTAACTCGATTTATTTGTTCTTTTCGTGTACAAATCGGTTAGGTTGGATCCAGAGTGTGCGTGCAGAATACGCGAAACAGTCCATACAAGCGAATGTCTCTCGAACCAGTCTAAATCAGATATGCTTGGTACTTGTACAAATGAACCTCTACTTCTTGAGTATGGGACAAGTTCAGAAGTAGCAAGTTTAAATGTAGGTATTGGTGAACAATCGGTTGGGGTGATTGATTGGGATAACTTGGAAATTCAGGAAACACAAGATGAGGAAGGTAGAATTCAGATTATGAGCGAGGATCAGTTATATGGGCTTCTAGGTTTGAGGGATGAAGATGAGAGGGCAAAGAGTAGTAAACATGTTGCTGGTCCGAGCAATGTAGCTGAAACAAGTGGTCCTAGGGTCATTGAGGACACCGAGGGGGCAGCCGTTCCTGTTGATGATGCCATACCAGGTGAACTTATAATAAGTTATGACAAGGATAACCCATGTATGGATCTTGGCACTAAGTATCCCTCAATGAAGGAATTCAGGTTAGCTGTGAGGCAGTATGCTATCAACAAGGAATTTGAGCTCGGCACTGATAAATCTGATAAGGAGAGATTTAGAGGGTTTTGTACAGCTGAAGGTTGTCCATGGAGAATCGTTGGGCGTAGACAGAGTGATAAGAAAACCATCGTGGTATTAACTTGTTACTAACTTGGTAGACAATAAAAGCAACTCTAAGCATGACTAATTGATTTCCTTTCATTGCAGGTTACTGTTCATAATGAAGAGCATGATTGTACATCGAGCATGAGGATAAAGACCACTACAGCATCACAAGCCTGGGTAGCTGACAAGTCTTTGGATATTCTGAGGGATTCTCCTAACATGGGAGCGAAAGAGTTGCAGAAAAAATTGCAAGATGATTATAAGCTCACAATTGCTTATGATACAGTTTGGAAGGGAAGGGAGAAAGCTTTGCAAGAATTATATGGATGTTGGGAAGAAAGCTTTGCCATGTTGTATAGTTGGAAGGAAGAGGTCTTGAAAAGGTCACCTGGTAGTGTTGTAGAAATTGACACCAAAGAAGTTAATGGAAGAGTGTACTTTCATAGGTTTTTTTTGTGCACTTCATCCATGCATTGAGGGCTTTGTAGCTGGATGTAGGCCATACCTTAGTGTAGATTCGACGGCACTAAATGGAAGGTGGAATGGTCATTTAGCTGCAGCTACAGCTATAGATGGGCATAATTGGATGTACCCAGTTGCATTTGGATTTATAGACTCTGAGACTGAGGACAACTGGATTTGGTTCATGAGTCAGCTACATAAGGCAATAGGAGAGCTTCCTGTTCTTGCTGTGTGTACAGATGCTTGCAAAGGGTTGGAGAATGCAGTAAAGAAGGTGTTCCCTCAAGCTGAACAGAGGGAATGTTTCCGTCATCTTATGCAAAACTTTGCCAAAAGGTACCATGGTGAGACATTTGGTCATATGTACCCTGCAGCCAGGGCTTACAGGAGAGAGATATTTGAGAAGCACATGACCCCCATTATAACCGCAGCTCCTGATGTTTAGCAATGGTTGACACAATTCCATTCATTGAAGTGGATGAGATGTGCCTTCAACACTGAAATCAAGTGTGACTACATCACCAACAATCTTGCAGAATGTTTTAACAATTGGATCAAAGACTTCAAAGACCTACCTGTTGTTGATCTAGCTGACAAGATGAGAGAGATGATAATGGTTTTGTGGGACAAGAGAAGGAGGATTGGAGAAAGGTTGCATGGTAGGATTCTACCAGCTGTCATGCATCAGTTGAGGGCAAGGACTAGAGGGTTAGCACACTTGAGAGTTGTCAAAGCTAGCTTGCATAGTGCCGAGGTCTGGGACAACAACATTGATCATGGGAGACATGTTGTTAATACCACGATGAAGGAGTGTACATGTCTTGAATGGCAGCACACGGGTCAGCCTTGTCAGCATGCATTGGCCTTTATAACAACAGAGAGGAATGTGGACTTCGAAGCATATGTTCATGACTATTACTCTTTGCAGAAATTCAAGTCTGCATATGAGAGAGTGATAGAGCCAATGCCAGACAAGTCACAGTGGCCAAAGGTAGATATGTCTTTTAGCTTGGGTGCACCACTAGGAAAAAGGGGTGTTGGGAGACAAAGAAAATTGAGGATAAAAGGATGCCTTGAGACCGGTGGCAAACCTAGTGCACAAAGTGATGATAGGAAGAAGAAAATGATCAGAGGGCCAATCACATGCAAAAGATGTGGTGAAAAATGTCACAGGCAAGCTAGCTACAAATGCCCACTTAATGGAACAAAAAAAAGGCAACCCTTGTTTTTTACATATTTTAGGTTTGTTAAGCGTCTTCTAATGCAAAAGATTTGTGTGCATATTTGCAGGAAAAGAAAGCCAAGAAAAAACAACACAAAGTACCCACCTGAATCTTCTACACCAACAAGGCCAATCAACAGGGATACTATACTTCAAGAAAGCCTAGGGATGGTAACAAGAAGGTAATCAAACCTTTTGTTTGTTCTCACATATGAAATCACCATGGTCTTGTTCTCACATAGAAAGTACCCACTGAATTTTTCTATGTATACAGGCGTCTTGCAGTGTTGCTGGGAGAAGCAGGCACTTCTACAGGTGGGGAACCTTCTCATGCAGCCACACCTCAGAGGATGGCTCCAATTAAAAACAAGAAAAAGATTACTCCCAAGAAAAAGAAGACCTAATTTTCTGATGTGAACTTTGTTCCTCATTTTAGATGGTTGGTTGCACGAATTGTATTGATTTTGGATGGTTGGTTGCATCAACTGTACTAAGTGTTGAATGATGTCTATCTTGCAATTATGGTGATTCTATTATTTTGTGAATTTTCTGCTGCAATTATGGATGAAGCAAGTATTGCTTAACAGGTTGTTCATCAATAGTGAAAAGCCTTCTGCTTACAGTCATCTGTTGCTTCCAGGATATCCCAACATGAGCATTGCATTTCTTTGCATCGCACTGTTATATAACATGAGCATTGCATTTCTGTTAATTATCCTGGCCAATTATCCATGATTTCAAGATGCGCCTGCTAATTATCCTGTTGTTAGTACGCCAAATATTTGTCGACATCCAAGAGGTCTTCATGAAATCAGATACTCTTTTCATCCTGGTCCTAATGTCAGCTTCCATCCGAATCACTCTAGTGCTCCTCAGTGTCCAACCTCCTTCCAGTAATTATACTTGCAAACCTTCTGACCCACCCAACCTATCCCGCAACATGCAAAATCCTGGAAATCATGGAGAGAAGCAAGGATCTCCACCAAATTCTTCTGAGCCTGAAGGTACTATAAGAAATATAGTACGTGATTTGGACATACTAAAGACTGAGAAGATATTCCCAACAGAATCAAATATTGCAGACTGTATGCGCTATGGCGAGATGAATTTATTAGGTTTTGATGTTAAGAAACCAACATCTCAGTCATGTCTCACAATCACAAGCATTCAAGAAAGATGTCATCAACAAACTTTCACTGTACAAATTTTCTCACAATCACAAGCATTCCAGAAAGAATTTTGTCACTTGCAAAGCAATTTGTGAAAGCTAGAGAGGTAGCGCTGTGGCCGGGCGGGGAGCGCCGTAGGAGGGAGGCCGGGAAGGGGCGGCGCCGTGGCCGGGCTGGCGGGGAGGGGCGGCGCCGCAGGAGGGAGGTCGGGGAGGGGCGGCGCCGTGGCCGGGCTGGCGGGGAGGGGCGGCGCCGCAGGAGGGAGGCCGGGGAGGGGCGGCGCCGTGGCCGGGCTGGCGGGGAGGGGCGGCGCCGTCGCCGGGGAGGGCGGGGAGGGGCGGCGCCGTCGCCGGGGAGGGCAGGGAGGGGCGGCGCCGTCGCCGGGGAGCCTCCTCCCTCTCGGTCTCGTCTCTCCTCGTGTCCTCTCTCTGTGCCAGGAGAAGCAAATGGAAAAGGCAATCTCATCTCTAAGCAAATGGCCCAAGGGGCAAATATGTCATTTCACATGGTAAATAATCTGAAAATAATTAACAAATAATTAAGAATCCTAAAAACCCCTCAAAATGGCAAAAAATCAAAATGTCAATGTTAAGAGTGGCATTTTATAGTGATCATTGTAGGGAGTGACATTTTATCGAAGCCCACCGAATAGGATGGCAAAGTATCAATTTTCTCCCGGATTCGCCCCGGCTAGTGCCCCCACGTCGGATTCTTTGCCTATACTAGCCGGGGGATTCGCTCCTGTCCAGTGCTTCCACATCAGATTTTTTGCGAAAAGGCCCTTCGACTTTTGTACAATTATGTGTGGGTCCTCAACTTTTGTAGAAAGACCCACCACGTTAGCGTTTTGCGAAAAGACTCTCTACTTTATGAAATTACATATGATTTCTAGATTTTTTTTTCAAGAAGACCCTCTGTTGTGGCTACAGACCAAACAGAGAGAGAGATGGTAGTGGAGAGTGATGAAGATAAGTGTAATGGCCTGGGTCCTCCCCATGGCTTACTCATATATATATATATACACATGAGGAGTGCTTTTACAGCTATACCCTTACATCTGGTTATCCCCTCTGGGGGCAGTTATGTCATTATGCATGGCCTATTCTGGGCCTTATAATCTCCTACCAGGCCTGCTGGGTTTAGGTGGGGGCCACCCCTACGACAGGAGCCTCTCATGGTGAAGGGCTTCACAGGGCCGAAGCCATGTCGCCGAGTCCTTTGGCCCCCTCCGTCCCCTGCGGCCTGTGAATTCCTCCAAGCTTGTGGTTGGGGAGCCTGAAGCCTGGGATGGTGGTAGCGGAGGCTGGCGTCTGAGTCGAAGCAGGCGCGCGCGCTCCGTCCCCTGCCCTTCGAATGGGTGGCAGCGAAGCTGGCGCCTAGTCGAAGTAGACGCGCGCGCGCTCCGTCCCCTACCCTTCGAACGGGTGGCAGCGGAGCTGGCGCCTAGTCGAAGTAGACGCGCGCGCTCCCTCCGCTGGCGCCTAGTCGAAGTAGACGCGCGCGCTCCGTCCCCTACCCTTCGAACGGGTGGCAGCGAAGCTGGCGCCTAGTCGAAGTAGACGCGCGCGCTCCGTCCCCTACCCTTCGAACGGGTGGCAGCGGAGGCTGGCGCCCAAGTCGAAGTAGACGCGCGCGCTCCGTCCCCTACCCTTCAAACGGGTGGCAGCGGAGGCTGGCGCCCAAGTCGAAGTAGACGCGCACGCTCCGTCCCCTACCCCTCGAACGGGTGGCAGCGAAGCTGGCGCCTAGCCGAAGTAGACGCGCACGCTCCGTCCCCTACCCTTCGAACGGGTGGCAACGAAGCTGGCGCCTAGTCGAAGTAGACGCGCGCGCTCCGTTTCCTACCCTTCGAACGGGTGGCAGCGGAGGCTGGCGCCCAAGTCGAAGTAGACGCGCGCGCTCCGTCCCCTACCCTTCGAACGGGTGGCAGCGGAGGCTGGCGCCCAAGTCGAAGTAGACGCGCGCGTTCCGTCCCCTACCCTTCGAACGGGTGGCAGCGGAGGCTGGCGCCCAAGTCAAAGTAGACGCGCGCGCTCCGTCCCCTACCCCTCGAACAGGTGGCAGCGAAGCTGGCGCCTAGTCGAAGTAGACACGCGCGCTCCGTCCCCTACCCCTCGAACGGGTGGCAGCGGAGCTGGCGCCTAGTCGAAGTAGACGCGCGCGCTCCGTCCCCTACCCTTCGAACGGGTGGCAGCGGAGGCTGGCTCCCAAGTCGAAGTAGACGCGCGCGCTCCGTCCCCTACCCCTCGAACGGGTGGCAGCGAAGCTGGCGCCTAGTCGAGGTAGACGCGCGCGCTCCGTCCCCTATCCTTCGAACGGGTGGCAGCGGAGGCTGGCGCCCAAGTCGAAGTAGACGCGCGCGCTCCGTCCCCTACCCTTCGAACGGGTGGCAGCGGAGGCTGGCGCCCAAGTCGAAGTAGACGCGCGCGCTCCGTCCCCGTGCTGAGATCGGAGCTTGGCGCCGGTATGGTTGCGCTCCGGGGCTGTTGTGACCTTGCAGTCTGGTAGTGCGCTTTTAATGGCGGCAGGGATCACACCGACGCCTGGCCTGGCAGAAGTCAGGCTGTCGCGTCGTGAAGTCTGCCATGCTGCAGGTGGGGCACGTGGCGACTCACGACTGGTGCGTTGTGGGATGTGAGCGGTTGCATGACCGCGGCCGTTCGCCTCGCCCCCCGAGAATTTGGACGCGTGTTGAAGATGTAGGGGCGTTGTGCGCTGCTTGGCCACCTACCCGGCACGGGCCTCTAGGTCCCGGCGGTTCTTCTTTCCAAATCTTGGACAGCCGAATCGCTGGGAATTTGATCCGTGTGTGCGTTGAGCCACAAGGCAGGCGAGCGGCCTTTATAAGGTGCTAGTGTTGAGGTGGAGGCACCCTTTCTTGCTTTGCTTTTTGATCTGCCGCTTCGCTTCCGCCCGTGCTAACTGTCACGCCAGTTGCTCCTTTGCCTGCATCTTCTTCCCTTGTCGCGAAGAGTGATGGCTTGCCAGGACGACGCCACCTACCACCCCCGCAGCGGTTCCTTGCCTAGCCAGGGCGAGGCGACCCATCCTTCCCAGGAGTACAAACTGGTGTCGCGGGGGAGCTCGCGCGCCAACAAGTGGTGGAACGCCATGGAGCACTCGGTAGGCTCCTGCTCCCGTGTGCTGGGGAAGAGCCGCATGACTGAAGGGACGCTGCAGCGACTCGTGGATGAGGGGAAGATCGTGGATCGCAATGGGGCTCGCCTACCCCGCCGGGACGAGACGGAGCCGAAGCCCGGGGCCATGGAGGCGATTGTTTTCGTCGCGTTCTTCGACGCCGGCCTTCGAATGCCCTCCACGTTGTTCGTGGGCGAAGTCTTGCGGGCCTACAAGTTGGAGCTAGCCCAGTTGACGCCCCACGCGATACTCCGCCTGGCCGTCTTCACGTGGGCGATGCGGACAGAGGGGTGGCGTCCCAGCGCGAGCTTATTCGCCACCCTGCATGACGCACACTGTCGACCCAGAAAGGTTGACTAGGCGGTGTCCAACTTCGGCGGTGTGGACTTCGTGCTCCGGGCGTCATGCGCGACGTTGTTTCCTGTGCCAGCCTCGTCAGGGCAATGGGCGGCCGGCTGGACGCGGTGGTGGTTCTATTACACCGTGACCGACAAGAGCAGAATGCACTGCCGAGGTGGGCCGATCTCGTTTAACAGCACGCCGAGTCTGAAGGCGGAGATCGACGACACGCAAAAGCTACAGAGCCTTGTCGGTGTCGCACGTCGAATGAGCGTGCGCGACCTAGCCGAGGAGTTCACGATGTATGGGGCGGCGCCACTCTCCTCCCGGGGGAAGTATGTTGGACAGAATGGCCCCCGCGAGGACGGGTTCGACCCATCCGTGTCTCGCCTGCTGCCGCCCTCCGCCCCTTGTAAGTCGCCCCGCACGCTTTACGCGCGCCATTGTCTCTGTTTGGCTTCCGCCTGACTGACGTGATCTCCTGTGCACGGTTGCGGCGCTCCTCGGCCCGTACACGCTTAAGGAGCACCGGGCTCGCGAGGCCGCAGACAAGGCGGCTAAGCAGGGGCGGGTAAACCGCACCTGCGAGGCTGTGGGCATTGCCGTGCCCGAGCGTGCGGTGCCGGAAGAGCTTCCCGCCGGGACTCCGGGCGCTCAGGACGGTGATAGCCCTACGGGGGTGCTATCTTCGCGACGCCGGGCCTGTTCCCTGGCTGCCGTATGCGACCCGGCAGCCCCCCCGGCGGCTAGGCCAGCTGAGACGGGGCGTGCGACCGGCGGTGGGCCTGGCCATACTGCTTTGGAGGGGCGCACCGCCGCGGATCCCCCGGCACCTTCTGCCGACTCCCACGAGCCCGTGCTCGGGCTCGCGGCCATCGTTGAGTTGGAGCTCGTCAACCTGGGGGGTGGCGTCGTTCCTGGCGAGCAAACCACGGTGGAAGGTGCGTTATCAACCGCAGCGGCCGACGAGGGCGTGCCCCCAACAGAGGAAACCGTGAGGGCGACAGTGACCGGAGCTGGCCCTGCCATGGAAGAATCGCCTGTGTCACCGCAGGCGAAACGCCCTCGGACGCAGTCCCCGCCGCCAACGAGGGGTCGATACGCTGTTGCGGGGCCTTGCCGCGGGATTACGGCGTCTGGCGCGGCTGAGAAGACGTACTCCCCGAGCGTCGAGGCGCCCGCCTCCCCCTGGGCGGTCGAACCGGCGCCACTTCCTACCGCGACGAGGGGCACAAGAGGTAGGTGTGAGTCCCTTTCTTCACCTGACTTCGCGAGACTCTCTCCGATCTGCTCGCTCATTCTGCCGACATCAGGCGAGACGACGTCTCCCGTACGTGGCGAAGGATCGAGCAGCGGAGGTATGCGCGAAGTTGGGAGCCTTGTGCAGGATGCCCCGCAGGTGTCCGCTGCTGCTGACGTGGCCGTGGCCGCGATAAATGTGGGCGCGTTGGGGCCGGGGCTCGCTCGCTCGGACTTCCTCCCCCGCCCGGAGATATTTTGCGACCTCACCGCAGCCGCAGAGCGTGCCGACAACGGCCTCAACCGAGAGGCGCTGTCGTCATGCGCGGGGGACCTCCTAGCGCTCGCGCTGCAGGCCTCCGAGATGAGGGTAAATATGTACGCTTCAGTTTGTAAGGTACTGCTGGACGCCTGCTGATTTGTTGTTTTTGCCAGACGCTTGCCCTCGGCCGGTCCTTTGACGAGGCCCGCGTTCGGGAGCGGAGGGCTCTAGAAGCCAGCCTCCGCGAAGCAAACACTGCTCTCGCCGCGAAGGATGAAGAACTTCGCGCGCTGGAGGGTGCCCTGGTGGCCGCACAACTCAAGGCCACGGAAGCTCAGAGCGCCGCGGCTGGGGAGCGCGCCGCCTTCGTGCAGCAGATCGCCGTCCTAGAAGGGGAGAAGGCCCAGCTGGCGGAGTCTGCTGCCGAGAACCGCCTCGCCTTGGAAAATGCGTCCCTGTCGGCATGGCGGGCCATGGAGTCTCTGAACCAGGCCCTCCGAGACCTGTGCGTGCGAGTGCCGGACACTACGCACAGGCCGGAGGCCCTGTCGGAGACGCTCGGGCTGATCGAGGAGGGGGCCGGCGTTGCTCTTCGTGGCGCCAGGACCTTTGGTGAGCACTGCAGCTATGTTGGTGCGTGCTTCGCCCTCGCCCTGCTTCATACTCGTGGGTGTAGGCATACCCATGAGCTAGCGAATCCTCAACTGGATCCTCCCGACCGCCCAGAGGTTATGTCGGACGTCATCCGCTCCATCGGGCCTAGCCTGCAGAACTTCCATCAACGGATCTGGGGCCGCTTCGGGGAAGGTGCAGCGAGGGTCGCCGTGCAGCAGACGTTGCATGGGGAGGGGGACCTCCTCCAGTGGCTTGAAGGGGTCCTTCAGCGCCGCGGCGACGACGGCACGGGCTCGTCCGCACCGCGCCAAGGCTGAGCGGTAGGTCGGGTAGGGCAGGGGGATGATGTACTGGTTCTTACGCTTGTAACCATGTAACCCGTTTGCTTTTATAATGGAACCAAGTAGTACTTTATGCTTGGTGTTACCTGGCACCGAACGCGGAGGGCAGGTCTGCGCAGCTCGTTTATACTCCGTGGAGTGGCGCGTGCGGAGGCGAACCTCGACGCTACGACTTCCTTTATAGTCCGGAGACTCGCGCGTGCGGAGGCGAACCTCGACGCTACGTCTTATTTAAAGTCCTTGGACTAGTGCGTGCGGAGCTAGGCTCGACGCTACGTCTTCTTTATAGTTCGGAGACTCGCGCGTGCGGAGGCGAACCTCGACGCTACGTCTTATTTAAAGTCCGTGGACTAGTGCGTGCGGAGCTAGGCTCGACGCTACGTCTTCTTTATACTCCTTAGAGTGCGCGGAGCTACCGCCGCAAACAATACGTTCACGGAGCTACCGCCGTCCACCAAGGCGCGCCCCACGTCGCATCCCGCGATAGTGACCCGGATGACCAGGGGGTCCTGATGAGGGAAATCCACACCCTGGGCGTCGTCGGGTGTGAATGTAACTTCGTGCTGCGCCCAATCCGGCGGTGCTTGCGCTGGGTATGCCGCCACGTGATGTAGTCTTCACGCATAGGCCTTCTGCTACCGTGCCGAGGCGAATTCCAGCGCAGAGCCTCCGGATATGACGTTAATGATCCTGCGGTAGGTTGCGTCCGGGGCCTGCAACGACAGGAGGCCCTCCCGAGGCTGCTGTACGTGAGCTTGGATCCGTAGGGTGCCTTCCTGGGGTTGCATCCCTTGCGCCTGTACCTGCATAGGGGCCTCGTACGGGAATTGGACGTGGGCCACCGCAGGCGGGCGCGCCTCCGGGTTCCTGTCCTTGGCGACGCTGTCGCGCAGCGCCGCGATGGAGGTGCAGGCGCGGGTATCATGATTGCCCGGCCGTGGACTACGCACCACAGTCCCTGATGCTGGTCGTCGTAATCTCCGCGACCCTTATCGTCGCGGCCCCTGCCACGGCCGCGCCCCCGGCCACGGCGCCCCCGGCCGCCTCGGCCCGCTGGAGCACCCTCGTCGGACCCGCCTTCGATGTCGAGGACGTACCGGTTTCGCCTCGACCTCTGCTGGCCGCGCTTGGGCTGATCGGATGACTCCTTATACGAGTTGTCCCTGCGGTCGGGCGCGTCCCTGGACGACTCCTGCTTACGCTTTCCCTTCGAAGAACCGCCCTTCGGCGGGTCTTCGGCTTTTGCCGAGGCTCCGGCCTGGTTGGTGTCGGAGTCGTCACCTTGCCTTCGCCGCGCGTCTTCCTCCGCCCTGTCATACTCTTCCATCTTGTCGAAGAGCTTCGCCACCGTCTTGATTGACTTTCGCGCGTTGTACTCGGCCATCGGGCCCGGACGAAGGCCCTGTATGGCTGCATTGACGATGGTGGTCTCGTTGACGTCCTTTACTTGACATCGAATCTTGGCGAAACGTTTGAATTAGTCCCGGAGCTTCTCCGAGGGTTTTTGCTTCACGGCAAAGAGTTGGTCCGCGTCGACCCGGTCGACGTAGTTTCCTTGGAAGTTGTTGTGAAGGCGGACGCGGAGCTGCTCCCACGCGTAGATGGAGCCCGGCTCTATGGTAAAAAACCAAGAGAGCGCCACTCCTTGTAGCGCGAGGGTGAGTCCCTTTGCCTTCGTTGTGTCGTCTCCGCCCGCGGCTTCGATCGCGGTTTCGTATACGCGCACGAACTCACGGGGGTCCGTGTCGCCTTTGTACGAGTCGATGGCGCTAGGAAACTTGAAGTCTTCGGGCCATGCCGCCTGCTGTAGCCCCGCCGAAAGCGGGGACTCCGGATCCACGCGCCGCAGCGGCACGCGGCTAGACGTGGGGGCTTCGTGACTGTCCGCCCTCTCCGGCGTGGGCTCGGACGCGATTACTGGCGCGGCCTGCTGACTCCGAGCCTCTTGTATATCTCTGACGGCTCCGCGAAGGTCCCCGAGCTCCCGCTGGAACGCGTTGAGAGCCGCCAGCAGGGCACTTTCCATCGCCAGTGCAGGCGGGGTCGCCGGTACTGCCGACGGGCGGATCGGCGCGGGGACGACCGCGTCGCGAGGTCCCGAGCTGCCGGTCGCTCCGTCGTGGCTACCTCAAACCGCCCGGTCCGCGCCGCCGGCGAGGGTTGCAGTGGGGGCGGCAAGGTCGGCTGTCGTTGCGTCGGCGGGGTCGGTTGTCGCCGCACCCGCGTCGACGTCTTCGACCGCGGGGTCGGCCGCGGGGTCCGTCCCCGCAACGCCGGTGACGGGGCGGGTCGTCGCGGTGCCGGTGACGGGGGCGATCGTCGCGTTGCCGGTGGCGAGGTTGGTCGTCGCGGTGCCGATGACGAGGTTGGTCGTCACCGCGCGAACGTCGACGTCTTCGGCCACCGCGCCTGCGTCGCCACCCGCGTCCGCCGCTGCCGATGCCGAAGCCCTGGTACTCATACGACGCTCCGGCCCGGCCGCCGTCTTTCCCTTCGCCGCCGCTGAAGAAGCTTTTTTCGGTGCCATCCTTCTTCTTCGGTCTTCAGGCTTGTCCTGTCCTCCCCACGGACGGCGCCAACTGTTGTGGCTACAGACCAAACAATGAGAGAGATGGTAGTGGAGAGTGATGAAGATAAGTATAATGGCCTGGGTCCTCCCCATGGCTTACTCATATATATATATATATATACACACACACACACACACACATGAGGAGTGCTTTTACAGTTATACCCTTACATCTAGTTATCCTCTCTGGGGCAGTTATGTCATTACGCATGGCCTATTCTGGGCCTTATAATCTCCTACCAGGCCTGCTGGGTTTAGGTGGGGGCCACCCCTACGACACCCTCTTTTTACAGGATAAAACCCCATGATTTTTCTATTATTACATATGGATCTTTAATTTTTTACCAAAAACCTTAGAAAAAGCCTCTTACAAATTGTTGGCTTTTTTACTTTGATCTATGGTAGCTAACGCAGTGTAACACTGCACTTCTACTGCTGATTGTTTGATGGGACGAGGAGTTGGACATGCATGCGCGCGTCGTACGAACCAAAGAAGCCATCAAATTGCATGCATGCGGCCGAGCCATGCGGAGTAATGCAAGGAGAGAAAGAGGAGACAAGAAAGCAACGAATAATGGAAGTAATGGAAGCATGTGGGCTTGTTGCGTGAGAAAGAAAGCCAGGGAATAAAAAAATCAGAAAAGAATCTGCTAATAAATCCGGATGGCTAATCCTATCAGGATGTACGCTGTTCGTTTTTTTTTTTGAGTCCGTTTCGGTCTCTTTGACTGAAAACCCAAACTGAGTCGGCCGTTAAGGCCTTGTACGTGCACGAGATTTGGGGTGGTCTCCTTCAATACATCATTATCTTTTTATACTATATAGATCAGGAACCAATCTATTATTTTAGAAAGAGTTATATGCTCATTCTTCTTATGGTTTGATACACAATTACAACTTAAAGGAGAGTTGGGCGTTCTCAACCCTATTGTTCTTATGATTCTTTGTGTTTTGTAGGAGCAGCTACACATCTACTTTGTGTGGACAGATAGACGGGATCACAAACGTGTGGTTGGGTAAATTCTTTTGTTGTAGGTTACTGTATTGAGACAGTGGCTGGCGTCATCGGTTCGTCAGGTTGTACGGATCCAAAATTATCTTTGATTCACCTGAGTTCATACCAAGTATAATGGCAAATAGTCTCACGAAGAAGAATTACTGAGATTCGTGATTAAGCATAAAAGAGATCATTTAATCAAGTTAGACATTAGTTCAATGAGAAAATACATGATTATCTAAAGAGATAACATAGCATGAAATAATGCTCAATTTTAGACTCAAGATTCAACAGGGTCAAAAGATACATCCTTACAAACTTAAAAGATTCCAATTACAATAATTGATATCACTTGTAAAATTTAGTTCGAGTTTGCAAATTAAGTTAGCACGGCAAAGATTTAATTATACATAGAAAAGAATGATAAAGTTGGATAAGTAGGCATAACAAGGCAATGAGCAATATCAAATTAGAATTACTCACAATAAGTAATAGTCAAAGTTCATATCTAAATACATATCTTACAATGCAATGCCATGTATGCATGATGAAAAAGGAAGCAAGAATAACAAAAACTCCTAATTACAAGAACTACTTGCAAAAGAAAAACATGAGCTAAAAGCAAGAAAAATCACTTGCAAGAACAGAAAACCTCTAATCCACATGGCCTCTAGCCTAAGGAACACACTGCTAAAATGCAAATCAACCACACTAGCTATCTCTACTATTAGATACTAGTGAAAGAAGAACCGAGCTCAACTCAGACAGGGCAAGATATCCTAAAGAACCTATTAGCGAAGAGAGTTGTCTAAAAAAGACATAAGATAGAAGGTGTGACTCAACACCCTGATCTAACCTAAAACCCTGACTCTCCCAAAAGCTATGCAATACTGATAATGGAAGCAGGAAATTAACAAAGCTCAAGCATTAAACCTGCATCACATCACTTGACAGCCATAAGAAGTGACAACTATCACCGGATAACCACAATGAGGTAGGAGATCCAAAGAGAATGACATGATCGACATGATCTCCTCCTCACCTGAAAAGCCTACATCATAGAGACAGAAGAAGCATGTGGCTCGGTATTGGGATTAGTGAAATATGAACAAGGTATCCAGTACTAAGACATACGACCACTAGGTATAAATGAACCAATATGAGGGTTAGCATGATGTATACAAAGGTTTAAATGATAAGATCCAATGACAAGCTTGGATGCACGCCGTGGGGAGACAACTCGATGAAGAAAACTAGTGTCATCTCTAGAAAACTAACAAATGTCGTTCTTGAAAGCTCCATGTTGTGGACCAACAAAAATACCAAAGAAACTCTGAAGTCCTCACCATGGGTGCGCACCTCAATGGAAAAAACTTGGTCTAGCACTTAGGAAATGGCGAAAATCTTTCCTTGAGGCAGCACATGGACCAAAACTAAATCCATGAAAGATAAGTTCACAATGCCATCCAAAATCACTAGAAAGTGGATGAAAGAAGCCCTCAACAAAGCGAGTCCTCGGGCTACGCTCTTTAATGTTTATGTCATGAGAAAGACTATTAACACATAGAGACTTAAAAGCATAGGATCAATGCATGAGTTTGGCACGCCTAAAGCAATACTCCACAATACAAACATCCTTATTACAAAATGAGCAATAGCACAGAGATCTAGAGGTTGACATAGTCCTAGAGGACAATGTACCACTCTTACTCAAAGGAGAAGGCCCTTGGGACAAGTAAGAAGAGCCACCACCACTTCTAGTGTTTGTGTTAGCTCTAGATGCACACATGCCATGAGATCAGTCCTAACTCGATTCTTGGAGCAAATGACAAGAGGAGAGGAGTGGTAAAGGCTATTTCATGAGAAGAATAGGACACACAAGGGGTTCTAAAAAGGTGTGTAAGTGAGTTGGGGGCTTCCTAGTTGTTTGGGCTAGATCTGACACCTATGGTTGGCGTTAGCACTGAAATGCCCGTTAGCACTAGATATGTCGCCAAACTAACCGGCTAACGCTTTGCTATGGTCGGCTTGGCTGCGTGTAGGACTATAAACAAGCCGAGCTTGAGCGAGCCTAACCTCCCAAGCTCGAGCTCGGTAGAAGCTACAGCCGATCTCAAGTGAGCCTAAGTTGAGGTCTTAGCTTAGACCTAGGCTCAAGCTCGGTTTGGCCCAAGCTCGAGTAAGCTCAATAACAATCCAAACAGTTTAACACACACTAATTTTCAATAATAAGAAAAGTTTAAACTCGTACTCAGCTCGAGTAAGCTCTATAACAGTTAAAACAATTCAACATATACTAATTTTCAAAATAAGAAAAACTCAAGCTCAGCTCAAGTAAGCTCGGTAAGAGTTAACATACATCAATATTCAAGCTCGAATCGAGCCCTAACGAGCTATTCGAATTTGGCTCGTTAAAACTCGCGAGCTCGAGATCAAGCTCAAACTCGACTCGTTTAGAGTTTAAGCCGAGCTCGGATCAAACCTAGAGCGAGCCGAGCTTGAGCAACTTGTGGGCCTCAAGTTTTTTTACAGCCCTCGTTGCATGTGTGCCATAAAATTATTTTGTCCATGCAAACAATGATATACTATTATACCCTAGGCCTTAGTGGCGCTTATGAAAAAAGTTTTACCCAGGCCAAATTGAAACTTAGGGTGTGCGTATGAAAGAAGGCAATATGAATACCTTACTTCTTGAAGTAGCTCCTCTAATCCTCTTACTCCCATCTTGCTTCGAGAATAAGGTAGGCGGTTATGAGTGCATCACGCATCCTACTCTTCTCACTTCCGTTTTGCGCATGCATCTCTCTTACTTTTTCCAGTGTTTGTTCACTTCCTCTAAAAGCTATTTTTTTTTCAACCACTACTATTTATTTTCAGTTAAAAGCCGCGTAGGCAACACGAACACCCCTTAATTAGGCATATTTTATAGGAGTCATTTCGCCAAACTTCTATTGGTTTCTTGCGTAGGTATAAAGGGTGTGTGCAGATACCGAACCCCACGGTCATAGACTCATAGTACTTCCACTTGCTACTGCCTTAATCACCAGCATTGACAGAAGACCGGGTTCAATTCGCAAAATATAAAGGCCGGGGTCTGCAATAGAAAGACGTACAGAAATGAGGACTTCGGAAGAAATTCCTCGGCGGCAGAACAAAAAAATGGTAGAACACAACGACAAGTCATAATTAACATCAGTTCTTCCATTTAATTTCTATACAGTGATGTCCATTATTACTTATTAGTGACCAACGCATATCATTGTGATCAATCGACATAGTGCTGCAAGGCCAACTTATTATGCATTGAATCATAACAGGAATAATTTCTTAGCTCGCAATGAATGAATGCATCATTTCAGAAGTTAATTATTTATCTCAAAATAGGCACACTGAGCATGTACTACATGTCTACATGTACATATAAGCATTTAACAATATTGGAGCAGCTAGCGCATGGACTCTACGTTCAGAATTATTTTAGTTCGTAATTCTGTAATACTAATTAACAACACAACTGCTACTACTGCAAGAATCTTTCAGGTACCAACACTACTACAAAAGAGGTTATACTGGACGCTACATTACAGACGGTTTATACGGAACCGTCTGTGATTAAACTTTCACAGACGGTTTATACTCGCAACCGTCTGTGATATTTTCACAGACGGTTATTAACACGAACCGTCTGTGATAATTGAAACATCACAGACGGTTTGTATTAAGAACCGTCTATGAACTTTCACAGACGGTTCTTAATACGAACCGTCTGTGATAATCTGGACAACACAGACGGTTCGTGTTAATAACCGTCTCTAAAAATCACATGTCACCAATAATTGGCGAATACCCAGGATTTCTATCTCGACCGTCCGTTCTCTCCACATCGAATGGCAGGCAGCAGTTTCACCCACTACTCAGCCCTTATTAATAACCCCATCGACCTTTCCAGTGGTACTAGTCACGCGTGAGTTCATCCACTAGCTAGCTTCCCCTCCGCTGTGAGCTAGCGCCTCCGTCACGGCACAGCGGGCGGCTGGACAACACACTCTTGCCGTAAATGTCGTAGTGTGTCTTGTTCAGTCGCACCGTTGTGCCATGAAGGGTTCGTTAGCTTGTTATTCTGTAATAGATCGATCTGAATGTGTTGTTGTGCTTCCTTCATGCATCTTCCCTCCGCTATGAGCTAGCGCCTCCATCGCGGCACGACGGGTGGTTGGACAACACACTCTTGCTGTAAGTGTCGTAAGTGTGTCTTGTTCAACCGCACCGTCGTGCCATGAAGTGCTAGTTAGCTTGTTATCCTGTAATAGATCTGAATGTGTTGTTATGCTTGTGTCTGTATTTTTTGTTCCTCCACAACGCCGACTACTACCAACACACTCTTGCCGTAAGTGTGTCTTGTTCAACTGCACCGTCTGTAGACGGCAAATCACAGACGGTTTTGTGAAACCGTCTGTAATGTAAACTATTACAGACGGTTTTAATTTGAAGGCCGTCTGTGGTATTTGTGGCGGGAAAAAGGAGTATCACAGACGGTTCTTATTTCTGAACCGTCTGTAATAATCTGATTATCACAGACGGTTTTTTATTAAAAACCGTCCGTGTTGTGTTGACTATCACAGCCGGTTGTTGTTAAGAACCGTCTGGGAATGTTCACAGACGGTTTTTCACAAGAACCGGCTGTGATGTCCCTTTGTCTGTCATATTCTAGATCAGAGGTTAATATATAAGTACACATTGCTTCTAATAACTTAACTACAGAACTACTGAGACAAGAGATCACAAATTAAAGGCAAATTTATTAATTTCAATTAGAGGCAAATTTATTACAAAAGTCACACAGGTAAAGAGTTTCCCAGATTGTATTCTTTTGGGCTTCGTAAGCTTCTTCTTCAACTTGGGGACTTGGAGGATCAGCCGGTAAATTCTCGAACGCCGTTAAGATTGCCCTTGTCCTCAGCACTTCCTCCTGCAGCCTGGGCAAATGATCAGCAGCATCCATAATGTCGTAGAGGATAGCATGAAAAGATTCCTCAGAATCTGCCGTTTCTGCTTGATCGGAAAGGCTATTCATCAGTCTCTGCAATGCGTGTAGAGCTTCTTCGGCATTGCGCACATTGTGGAGAAGAACCAGGGTGAGTGCTGTTTCCCTTTCTTGAGCGGCAGCGAGACGCCTCCATCGACGGCGGAGGATCAGGTCAAGCTGACGGATGCAAGAAAATCGGGGAAGGAGAGCAGGGCGGGTGCGGAGAAGCTGCTCCAGATGCAAATTGCTGGCCGCCTGTGTAAGGTTCCGGCCGAACAATTCGTGATGAACAGATGAGAGGAAGGAGATGATCACAAGAACAGTAGTAGAAGCCATGTTGTATTGTATATTGTATTGTACGTACGTAGAAGCTAGAGACCTGGATTAGGAGCGCATATTTAACCTTTAGCATAAATGGTTCGTATACCCAAACATGAATGATACAGACGCTTCGTATAACGATCGAGAGACATTAATTAGACGATCGAAACACGAAGCGTTCTGGCATCGAAACACGCGCGAAGCGTTCTGGTATGAAGCTTATCACAGACGGTTTTTAGTTAAAAACCGTCTGTGATAATGACTAAGGCATTTATTGCGCTGCTCAGACCGCATCTGTCTTCATTTCGATCCAGATCTAGCCACTGCTGCGCACTTTTTCACTCGGGAGGAAGCTAGGCGATTTCAGGCCAGTTAATTTGGTGGGAAGAGACAGAGATTGAGCTTTGAATTAAGATTCAGACTTTCCTGGTTGCTGTAGATATGGTTAGCAATGAAATTTATTTATTTTTAATTGCATTACAATTTAGGTGTAAGTAATCCATGAGTGGTTATTGAAGATGGTTAATTTGCAAAATTATTGGTTATATAATAGCTATTGTGTTTGTAATATGAATTGAGCTAGGAAATTAAGTCTCAATATAATAAATGTGGCCGGTATATATGTAGTTATAATTAGTTATTCTAGATTTTAATACTAAGTTGTTATATATGTACGTAACGTAGGACCGAAGCTGGATGTATGCCGCGAGCCGTGTGAGTGAAGAGTACATTAATGGCGTTTCTGCTTTTATAAGAGCCGCCGAGGAGGATATGTTGAATAAGGGGTGGAATATATGTGCTGTCCATGCACTGACTGCGAGAATTTGAAGATGTTTAAGAACCGAGGGCAAATTGAAGCGCACTTGATTCGGAGGGGTTTCAAAAAGGATTATACGTGTTGGACCAGTCATGGCGATGTGAATGATCATATGCCGCCGGATGACATCGCCGGTGAAGTGAATGATATGCCCCCGGATGACATCGCAGGTGAAGTGAATGACATACCGCCGGCTAATGTCGATTGTGGCTCGGATTCGGATAGGTTGCACGATGATAATCTGGATCAGATGCTTCGCGATGTAGAAGAGAACTATGATGAGAGAGAGTATGTTAAATTCCGTGGCTTGATGGAGGACTCAGAGAAACCTTTGTACACGGGCTGCAAGTACACGAGGTTGTCGGCCGTGCTTGAACTGTTGAAATTGAAGGCAAGCAACGGTTGGTCCGACAAGAGTTTCACGGCGCTGCTAGGTCTTTTAGCGGACATGCTTCAGGAGGGAAATGAGTTGCCTAAAACCACGTATAAAGCCAAGAAGGTTCTTTGTCCGTTGGGAATGGAAGTAGAAAGAATACATGCATGCCCGAACGACTGTATCATCTACCGTAAAGAGTATGCAAACATGCATGTATGTCCGGTGTGCAACACATCCCGATACAAACGTAACAATCAATCAGATGATGGCGAGGGAACAGAGGCGAAGAAAGGACCTCCTGCTAAGGTGGCATGATATTTTCCTATAATTCCCCGTTTGAAAAGGTTTTATGCAAATCCAAAGGAGGCAAAACTGCTGCGTTGGCACTCGGAGGAGCGCAAGAAGGATGGAATGCTAAGACACCTTGCTGATTCCGCGCAGTGGAGAAACATCGATAGGAGTTTTGCAGAGTTCGGTGCAGAACCAAGGAACATAAGGTTTGGACTGAGTATAAATGGAATGAATCCTTTCAGTAGCATGAGCAGCCGACATAGCACATGGCCCGTGACTCTCTGCATCTATAACCTTCCTCCTTGGTTGTGTATGAAGCGAAAGTACATTTTGCTGTCGATACTTATCCAAGGGCCAAAACAACCTGGGAATGATATCGATGTGTTTCTAGCACCGTTGGTGGAAGATCTAAAAGTACTGTGGAACGAAGGGGTACAGGTATGGGATACATACAAACGAGAGAACTTCACTCTGCGCTCCTTATTGTTCTGCACCATAAATGATTATCCTGCCATTGGTAACCTATCGGGCCATAGTATAAAAGGTGCCAAAGCTTGTACTCACTGTTTAGATGGTACCGAGAGTGTGTGGCTGAGACACTCACGCAAAACCGTCTACATGCGTCACCGCCGGTTCCTTCGGTTTTTAACTCCAAACCGTCTGTGATTATCAGCTATCACAGACGATTTTTAACTCCAAACCGTCTGTGATATCTGATAATCATAGACGGTTCAAAAATCGTCTGTGATGACCGTCGATTATCACTGACCCATAAATACAGACGGTTCACAAAACCGTCTGTGATGACGATTTCGAACCGTCTGTGATGACATTTTCTGTAGTAGTGCAACAAAGCCATTTCAGCACTTAAATAACAATGCTTGAGTACTTCCAATGACTATCAAGCAAGATTTAACAACTAAATATCACGATCTTACCTAACACTACAGGTATTTTCATATTAAGCTTCTATTTCTAACTTCTGTTTAGAGAAGTCAGAATCCAAGACCCTCTTCTTTTCAGTTTATAAAAACCACTTTTCTACAATAAAGTATTTTTCTAAGGTAACTAGCTTTTAAATTGAGTATTTTTTCTAAGCAGAGTCTACAAGTCAATTGCAGTACACACTGCAGCAACTTCATTTATATCGGCTAAAATTGCATATGAGTCTTGATCTCTCCGTACTATCTCTGGCGAATAACTAAAAGCCAAAATCCGCAGCCCAAAAGAACAGATTTACCCAGCTTCTTAATGTAGCTTCTCCACTTCTCACTCTCCTGCCTCGCTCCGGAGATAAATCAAGGAGTCACGGACGTATCACACACTTTACTCCTCTCGCTCCTATCTCACACACGCATCTCTTTCTCACTTTCGCACCACTTGCACCCTCCTTCTAAAGCCACTTCTTTCGGCCACTATTATTTATTTTTAGCCAAAAGCCATTAGCTACAGCCAATGGGTGTGTTATTTTTTGACTGTAGCTGATGGATTATGGTTGTGGCTCATGATTTTTGGCCCTAGCGTAAGTACTTGGGCGAACAAACCAAATGCCGATAAGCCACTTCGAAAAAATATCCCAATAAGTTGTTTTAAAGTGATGGGGGAGAAACCATTTAATTTATTTGTTCGGAGAAAATTAGTAAGACGGGCACAAGGGTGTCTGTGTGTGTATATATACAAATCGACTGCCTCCCAACTTGTGAGACAAAAATATTCGATGTCCAAAATGCATGATTGATTGTTTGGGTATAAGGAGATCAAGAGCATCAGGAAGATTACAAGGCTCATATACTATCTTATCTAAATCACATGTTTTACTTATAGCACTACTATGCTGTACAATCATGCATAGTCTGGTAGATAGAAGAGGAGATCCCTGCTTCTATTGGCCACCCACAGCCTAGAAACACACATTTTTTTACAGCCTCAGCAAGGAGCACAAGTGTGGTTTGGTACTCCTATCTGATTTGTTGAATAAAGAACTGGTTAGTACACTTTTTTTTTTACAGAAATCTATACCAATAGCAAGAGACCATGCCCATTGCCGGACTACAGTACACAAAGTTAACTCCTTATATTACTTGGACTTAGTTAACTGTCAGCATCCAGCAGGACCAGCACTAGGATACCCTATGCTCTGTATGGTGTTCTTTAGAACCAGATATTAATTGTAACAATAGTAAAGCCAGTGGGCAGATAGTTGTGGGCTTGTGGCCACCCCCGGACAGCGCCAGCACCAGCCACACTCATTTTGTTGTAAGCTCAAAAGCAGGCTTTATTTTGAATTCTTATACAATCATTGAAGTATATAATTTTGAGTTAGGCAGCTGGATGCCTGGATATATTAGGGCCTGTTCTTTTTAGCTGAGCTTTATGGTTTTTAGCTGCGGCTTGTAACTTTTAGGCTGTTCGTGTGACAGATTACAGAGTAACAGAAATTCACATGCAGTTTTTGCCAATATAAATGAAGTCGGTACAGTATATACTACAATTAACTAGTAGACTCCATCTTAAAAAGACTCCGTTTAAAAGCTAGTTACTGTAGAAAAGTCAAAAGCGAAAGTCAAAAACTAAAAAAGAACAGGAATTTAGTTCCTTTTCAGAAAATCCCTTAAGCCAAACTGTTTCTGAAACTAAAATTTATGATTTCTCATATGAAAATAACTAAGTAGTGTTAAAAGGTACTCCAGATTATCGTGTGATTCCTCTGGAAATAATGGATGCTCAACAACAATAACCGCTACCATAAAGATCACCATATAAATTCTGCAAGGACCACCACACTGTCTTTGCACCAAAGGAAAAGGTAAACCATGGTTAATTCCCATCCATGTGTGTCCCCCCAAAAGAACTGTATTTTGAGGCAGCAACACGTGACAGGAAAGGCACTATGAAATTGAGTGCAAAGAAAGAAGTATTAAACACTTTATCTTTTAGTAGAACACAGCTTTTCTATATACACCAGTCCAAGTTATAGTAGTGTGAGGGAGACAGTTACTTGTTACAGTGGCACCTTGTAATTTTGGGGCAACAAAGCTCGGCAAGAATCCATGGCGCACGCATTGGTGTAAAGCATGAGCACAAAAGGGGAGATCGCATATGGATAAGCATGAAGGGGTTCTTGAGGATCATTTACCAGTCGAAGAAGCAGGGATCAAAAATCACAGGCAGAATGATGGTCCAAACTCGGAGACATTGTACATTCACAGGAAGAAGCAACGCATATAAACAGCACCATTAAGATCCCAACCGTACGATTTGAAGGGTAGTAGATGATGAGCACATTCTAGTAAATATTTACACGTAACCAACATAATTTAGTGATCATTTGGGCTTATTTTTGGTGGCATATGACTGAAAAGCAATATAGTTGATTAAAAAAATACTGTAGCTGACAGAGGCCTATTTAGCATAATTAAATTTAAAAAAAATAAAAAATATAAAAATATGTTAGCCCATTATGTATAATATAAATAAATACGAAAAAAAGAATCGGTAAAAAAACTCAACAAAAATCTAAAAGTTCAGAAAAAGATGAAATTTATAAATAGTGAACAGCTAGGCCATACTCAGTACGCGCGCTGGCACATGAAATCGGGACAACAACCAATAATGAGTTGCTTAATTGCCTAAGCATCTTTCTGTCTGGCAATTCGGCTCCCTTTTCGTATGCTTTTGTTTCTTCCACTTCATTTTGCGTAGGTTTTTAGACGTAAAGCACGGCATCACGCTAACATCATAGCCTTGGATTCCACAGGCCGGAGGTTGTGGCCGTTTGAAGGAGCTAGACGGCACGTGCGACTGAATCGAGCCCCACATGGGGCCTTATTTGGGTTTAAAAATCTTTTTGCATTGTAACGGCTGAATATATTATTGTAACTGCTGATAATTTTTTAATTTAATCAAATTTAAAAAAATTAAAACAAGTTATATTGTCACGAAAAATTAAAAAGAATAAGGGAAAAAAGAAAAGGCAAAAAAGTCCAAAAAACCATATCATCAGAAAAGACGAAAGTAAGAAATTATAAACCAGAAGCCAGAAACAGAAACTCTAATGAGCAGTCAATCAAATCTTGGGGATGGCAAAAACGCTCGTTAGTAGGGCTCGCTGATTCGGTTCAAAATTGCTTCAATTATACTTGTTAATTAGTTAAATATTCAAATGAGTTTATTTCAAATGAATTTGAATTTTGCTCTAGTTCGGCTTGTTAGCTCGTTTCTAAAAATGCTTCCAAATTATACATAAAATGATATTAAATCAAACTGTGTTAATTTTGGGAAAAGCTCGATGAGACGAGGACTTGGCTCGATATCTACCCCTAATCGAATTTGAATTATCCAGCTTCCAAATTCAGTTGGTAGCGAATATAGGAGGCGTACATAAATGCATTCTATTGTAAAACGAATATAGAACTATATAGTATTTGATTTTTTTCCCGGATACGAATTCAAATGTGGTATGCGAAATACAATGCTAAAGTATACAGATACAGATATTATTTGGATTCGAATGTGGTATGCGAAATACAATGCTAAAGTATACAGATACATATATTATTTGGATTCGAATGTGGTACGCGGAATATTTGACATTTGATCTCCAAATTCGGCATATTATATATGCATTTCAATCATCTTGATGAGCCCATCATCATGGTGGACTCTAAATTGGTATTTCATGTTTTTCATTTTGTCCTATCCCTCAATAAAACTTTTTACATGCGCTTTTTAGTAAATTCGACATGTTTATAACTGATTTATTTGCAATATATCTAGAATTAATTAGAACTAGTGGTAAAATGGTGCCAATGATCAATGTTTATATGATAAATTAGAGGAAAAGCAAAATAAATATTATTATAAAATCGGTGTCAATTTGCTAAACTTCATTGCGTCATAGGATATTCACATCCGACTGAATTGAATAGGTATTCGATTCGTATTCGTTATAATATTTGACTCATATTCGTATTTGAGCATATTCGAATTCGTATTTGTATTTATTTAAAAATATGAATATAAGAAGACCACTATTCAATCCATTGAGACCCCTATCCATAGCCCCTTTTCCCACCTACGAAAGCAAAGGATTTGCAGGCTTGTACTTGCCCTCACAGTACGTCTGGCTTGGTGAGAACTGTTCATGAAAGTAGCAGTGTAGCATTTTTTTTTCAAAAATAGACATCAGACATCTGTTTTTGCAAAAATGGCCCCTCTTTCCGAGGTCTTCACCAAAACCACACCAATTCAAACTATGAAATCCCCTAAATCGTGGCAAAACCACCTTGAAAAACTAATTCTAACTCTCTTCTAATCTATCTTTCTTTCCTCTCCCTCGTCTCTCTCTCTCTCGCTCGACAGGTAAGATACTCAACAGCACGTCTTCGGATGAGATAGCGGAGAGGGATGTGACCCATTTATGTGCGTGGGGAGGTGTTGTCAATTGATAGGCCCACAAGGACACACGTGGGGTAGCACCAAGCCCAGTCAAAAGGCACAGGAATCACTGTCGAGCGTGTAGCATCATGTCATGTTGTGTCACATCGTGGTCACCTGGTCGGCCACCACCGCACCTGCTGAGGTAGGGCAGCTCGATAGGGCTATTACCGAGCTAGGGGTGCTCGATAGGAGCTGCCGAGCTAGGGTTTCTCGGTAGCGCCAGCTGCCCTGCCTCCTGTCGTGCCTGGCTGCCTCCTGCTGTGCTCTCGTGTGTTACCGTGGGTGCCTCGTCCTGCTGAGCTAGGAAGCACAACGGGTGACAGGTGTTGTCTGTCGCACCTTGCAAGCTCGAGAGGGAACCATTTTTGTAAAATAGGCATCTAGGGACCATTTTTGAAAAAAAAAATGCTGCAGTGCTACTTCTGTGAACAGTTCCCATGGTGATGCGTAAGGTGAGATGGTTTTCTTCTTATTTTGTGTCAAGCCTCAAACCTGTAGTGGAACTCTGATCTACTCAAAACATAGAAATTTGTAGATATAAATTATTTCTAAATAAGAGAGGGCTTAGTTTTATCTCAACATTGAATCGAGCCATACAATATGTGAGACCATGCAGAGGTTCTCCTATGTGTGTGATGAGTAACTGACTCTTTATTTTGATCAGATTTGTTGTTTTAAGTTTGTTTTTGCAAATAGTTAAAAAAATCAAGGTTGTTTTATTTTGTATCGGATTATCCGAGTAGGGCGCATAATCTGGGTCGGGCTTATCATTGGGGTGTATCATTAGTCCAGAGAGTTTTCCAAGATGAATCATGTGAGGGCCAGATGATCCGAGTTGGCCAGACCATTGGTTTAGAGAGTAAACAAGTTGAAATTTAGCTAAGGCGGATCATCCGGGTCACCTGTACCATTGGAGTGGATCATTGTTCCAGTATGCACTTTTTTATGTTTTGAGTTGTTTCTGAGTGTTTCATTGATCCAATGGCCATAAGGCCTTAACATCTTTTGTAGACAACTTTGAGGTGAGTCTATTGATGATGTTTTCAGGGTAATTGTGTGTTGCTTATGATGGGATCATTCTATAAAATAGTTTTGTTGCATGTAGGTGTCTATGTAGCAAAATCGGTGAGAATGATAAGCTTGGATAGGATGATGGCTCTAGTGCATATGTATTGCATGATGCATAGTTTTGACTACCGTAAGTTAAGTGCATGGAACTTATGCTTAGGATGGTTGCTTGGTCTTTGGATATACAAGTGCTTGGAGAACGTTAGTGGTCAACAGCAATTGACCAGAACTAGGCAGGAGAGCTGAGATCTGTGCGGTCAAGTAAGTTTGGGTGAGACTATGTGGCTCAAGTGGAAAGCACAGAAAGACAGGGATCATGAAGAAGTGAGTTAGTGCATGTTGTGCGCCAAGTGACTTAGGCTTCTTCAAGAAGAGGTGATCTGGGGGAGGCGAGATGCATGAAGACTTGTCGTTAAGTCATTGTATGCCACGGTCCATGTGTCAAAGTATGTAAAAATGCTTTGATGTGAAGACTTTGTTTTAGAGATGCTTCAAGGAGAAGAAATGAGAAAAGGTCGGTAGAGGGGAAATTTCGACCTTTGCCTAATATCGAAAAGTAGCAGTATGGAAAACCACGGTATTGGTCTAAGTGGTTTAGGTCAAGCCAATAGAGGGAAAGAGTGTGGAGCGGGTTATTGGAGTATCAAGATGAAGAGTGCTTTGAAAAGCATGCTCAAGTGATGAGTTAAGTGTAAAACCCATTGTGTTGTTGCATTATCGGGTTAGCCCATGTATAAGTGATAGTATTCACATATGTGGTTCAGATCTAGGGTTTAGAAGTGAAGTGGTTGGTTTGGCCACCACTATAAATAGAGAGGTGGAGGTGGCTTAGTGTCAAACCCCAAAGCAATGCCTTTAGATCCTCTGTGTTAATCGCACTATTCCAGAATAAGTTAGTGCACACAATGGTACAGGGATACATATCGAGTACAATGACAAACTTTTCTTAAATAAAGGGTACGACCTTATAGCCAAAGTTTACATCATCAATGCTTATTGGTGAAACAATATAGGAAATAACAACAGAAACAAGTAAACAAAACAGCGAAGCCCAAAGAGCCTACCCACAGGCAGACGACAGTAAGATGTAGCCTACTCATCTTGATCCTCACCGTAGTCGAAGTCGTCCTCCTCTGAGTAGAGATAGCAATGGCGAGCACAAAATTGTACTGTACAAGTTACATAGAAAAATACAATATTAATGCAAGGCTAACAAGTGAAGGCATATAGGGTTATTTGAGCGTAAAGCAAAATTTAAAGAAATATAGTAAGTAGATAGGAAATTACTAAATTTAATACAACAAATAAATACAGTAATTTAAGCAAATTAATACCATTAGCATAGACGCTGACCTAACACTAACCTAACCATGGGTATTCCACTCGGACCATCTTTCTCCAAAAAGATTCCACATCCAAAACCATTTATGAAAAACAAAGTCTAATTCATGAAAAAGTATACTCAGCATACCCGTGACCGTGGGCATGGCTATCCAAGATAATTTATACACTCCACAGATGTGGTACAAGTTTACCCATAAGATAATTAACTCATGATGTCGACCACTAACGCTTCCATAGGCGTGCGACTAAGTAATCATAACAAGACATTTACAAAGCAAAGCCATCAACCTGGCCACACCTCCACTAAGGTTTCACCTCAATAAGAAATCCGCCAGATCAGGACCCCTCTTATGCCATGTGAGACTTCTCGCAGTCTACGCCATGCTCACATTCAGCCTATAACGAGACTCAGATTGGGACCCGCAAAATAGTCAGCCAAGACTGTTTCATATTAGTCTTATGATAGTACGATATAGGCTTTGTAACAGTATCTCAAAGACCAGTCATTAATTGACTTAGACAGACATTCCACATACCCCTTGTGCCTAGCCCCCACGTTGAGCCACCGAGCAACAACGTATGCTAGTAAGCACCCACCACCTAATCATTTGCCTAAGTCTAAACCAAGTTTTATACTTTGTTTTGAAACATTTCATAGACCTTTTTGACTCACTGAAGTCAAGAATACATTTTAAAATCTTATCATTTTATGTGAAAAAGTTATCCCAAATCTAAGGTTATTTCTAAGCATATCTAAGCATTAGCTATAAAATTCTCTAGCCATATTAGTGTACTAATTAGAGTTTTGTTCTAGGGTGACAAGGTATAGGTACTTGCAATGTTAAAGGTGTCATAACAAATAAGCATTAACTAAGTTAAAACTAGAATTCAAATAATATGAATAAAAGTAAGCATGCAACATAATTTAAAATAAGTTAATTTTACTTGCAAACTAGGATCAACTTGGTCAAGGTGTATAACTTGCCTTGCTCTACAGATTGGTGTGAATCGTTGTAGAAGAATTCCTCGGAATCGTCATAGTCTACATGTGAAAATAACCATCCAAACTTAAATAAAATTCAAATAAATTCAAATCAACTCCAAAAAATTTGAAAACATGGCAGCTTTTGATAGATTGTGATTTTAAATGAATATAGAAATTTGAATGAGCTCAATCGGGGCTAGGATGAAAGAGAACGAGCTCTTGAAAGTTTAATTCTAAAGAAAAAGGGATTTATGATGTCAGCAAGGAATTTATAATTTTGGCTGAATTAAATTCTAAATGAAATACAGAATTATGACATCATATCGACATTGGCAAGAATTTAAATATTTTTTTGCACAGAGATTGACATGTGGGCCCATGTACAGTGGACCAGGTCCACGACTGATTCTTGGCTGACGTGGTGATGAGGAGGGTGGCATGGCACCTGGGTGCTAAGATGGCATGCACGCAGCGCCATGTGGTAGCCACATCGACCTCCATGTCAACTCGTGTTGACGTTGCTTTGCCGGCCGGTGGTGGCGTGTGGATCTCGATTGTCGCCGGCAATGCAGCACATGGCGGAGGGTGACAAGTGGCGTAGAGGCAACAAGGAGGTGAGGGGAGTCAATTTTATTGAGGCTTGGGGCACAGGCGATGGTGGAGGTGGCCAGCGATGTGCAAAGGCGGCGGCATATGGACTCCAGGGAAGATGGCGCTCTGGCGATCTTCCTTGATGGCGAGGTGGCAGGGAGTGATCGTGGAGGCGCGATGAAGATCTCTAACACGTTGGTGGTGCTCGAAGGGGCCTGGTTCGCCGAGAATTCCTAATCGGTGATGCTCACTAGTGCAGAAGAGGGAGGAGATGGCGTGGGGACAGCTCGAAGCTCAAGGGAGGAAATGGGAAGTGGGGCGAGGTAGAGTGAGGAGAGGGGTGTCAAGGGGGCTTTTATAGGGTGTGCTGGTGCAACAGTGAGCTAAATGTTCGCCAGAATTCTCGACGAGTGGTGGCCGATGCAGGGAAGATAAGGGGGAGGTAGGCGTGAGAGGGGCAAAACCAGCGCGAGGCATGCAGGGCAAGAAGAGGGAGAGGGTGGCCGACGCAGTGGCAAGCTAAGTGCTCGCTGGAATTCTTGGCAAGTGGTGGCTGGTGTAGGGGAGATAAGGGGGAGGTAGGCACAAAGGGGGCAAAGCTGGTGCGGGGTGTGCAGGGCAAGAAGAGGGAGAGGATGGTCAGCACAGGGGGGGAGAGGCGGAGGAAGAAGTAGACCGGTCAAATGGCCATGGCGGCTCGGGGGGGGGGAGAAGGAAGATGGGGGAAGAAGATGATCGGTGAGGCCCAGCGTCGGTGAGAGAGAGGGGAGGGAGAGAGAGGCGGGCGGGAAGGGGTCAGATGGCTGACGCATGGAGACCGAAAAATCTGGGCCGTGCGCGAGGAGTGAAGGAGAGAGGGGAGGCACAGGCGCGAGAGATGGCACCATGTGGTAGTGGAGTTGAATCCCGTCTAGCCATGTGTCGGCCCATGAGAGGAGAGGGATTTTAAAATTTGATTTCTTTTTAAATAAAGGCCGAATAAAAGAGAAAAAGGCTTGGAAAATAGCAAAAAAAATCCAAATAGTGTCTAGTTGCTGAGTTGATTCTAGTTTTGGTTATGAGTCATGGTGATGTTCATGTAGTTGTTAGTCATGGTGTGTTCACCCTCACTCCTCTAACCCGTCATACTTGATCCTACACGGATAATATTAAAGGGAAGAATTTTTGAAATACTTTAGAAAAAAGTTAAGAAAATTTTGAACACTCATATTCACCCCCCTCTAATCGCTGTCCACGGTCCTACTTTACTCAATGTAAGATGGGCTTGGTGCTTAGCTGTAATTTTCAATCTTTCCTTTTGACTCGTAACAAAATGTATGCGTGTATACTTCTATAGCGAGTAAACCGCATGTTTGTTAACCATGCGCGCCAAAAGTAGTGGCCCTGATTTGCTCCGTGGACAAAGAAGCCCCCACAAGTTCGGTTAAGGTTGGTGCAGTTGTTCTCGCGTGCAAATAATTGACATATATATCCAGTTATATCATGGGACGGATGCGATAATATTTATATATGTGCCAAAATGAGCTCGTCTTTACTGCCTTCTTTTCTGCTTCCTCTTTCGTGTGGGGATAGAAAGAAGCTAGCTAGTGTGTGAGTGATCACATGTGGAAGGAAGGAGAGGATCGGGTCACATGGGCTGGGAGGGAGAGCATGATGGCTGCACTGGCTTTTCTGGACAGTTTCAAGGGGAATCCAAAAGAAGGCACGCTTTGAGTGCAACCACGGACCAGCTGATCGCTGCGCCAGAAAGCCTCGGGCCTAATTGCCCAATTGTCGCATGGAAAAGATGAGCGGCGTAGTGTAAAAAAATATATATTTGGGCTTGCTTTGTGGCTAAATCACCTGCCTGCTTTTGGGAGCTTGCTGTGAATGGCTTCACCGCTGCCTTTTTTGTTTTTATTATTACTTCCAAACCAAGTCGTTTTGTGTGCCTGGATTGATTAAATAGCGGCGTGCGCTTCTCCTTGCGTAGTGTCATGATGCATCCCCTGATGGATATGGAAGGCATTGAACACAAGGAGTTGGTGATCTGTTGGCCGCAATCATAGCTAGCATGACGAACAGCATCTCCTCCTCTGTGCCGGAACGTCCCCGTGCTCGGCGCGTAGCACGAACGTGTCGTGCCCGTATTGGTGTTAAGTCTGATACTCTGAATGAAAAATAATGCGAGGTCGAAGTGACCCGGGACCAGAAGCCTAAGGCCAGGGGCGTAGCCAACTCGGGACTGGGCCCACTAGAAAATTTTTAGTTAAGTCTACAATAAAACATTAAGGAATTTATTAGCTGGGCCTATAACCATTGTCCCGACGGTTCGAGGCTTAGCTCCGCCTCTGTCTAAGATCACTCGTGTCTGTTTTGGTGCTTTTATTATTCTCTACCGCTAAGGTGCTCGTGCATAAGTATAATATATATTATCAAATGCGATCCCAAAAACTTCAATTAAATAGTGAACATCAATTTTATTTTATAAAAACATGTATCAAACAAAGCATACATATCCAAACTCGTAAAGAAATCAAGTTAGAAATAGATATTCATATTTAGTAACTCGTAAAGAAATCAAATTAGAAATAGATATTCATATTGAGTAGTTGGTGTTGTTTCTTTTTCAACATGAGTAAAAATAAAATACATAAGATATCTAGAATGAAAGAATATCTTTTATAGATGATATTCTCGGTAAATATACCAGTAGAATCGAATGTTGTGCAATGTAGGGTGTGTTACACGACACCAAGCGAAAGAAGTGAGAGAAGACGCAGATGAATAGACAAACTTCTATATTATATTAGAAGAGAAGAACAAAAGAAAAAAGTGCGAGGTCGGGGTGGCCCAGGCTCAGATGCCTAAGTTCTCCTGGCACTTCCCCGGGCCAAAACCATACAATATTGGGACGTTGGTCGGCCGCTTTGCCCCCGCTGACACGGCCCCTTGATGAATGAAGTTGCATAAAAACGCTGTAGCACGCTACTACGCTGTCGTTCGATTCGCAAGGCTTACAAAACGAATCACTATTCACTACACACAGAAGCCAAGTGGAGTAGGTTAGGGAACAGGAACATGAGCAACTACTACAAAAGAAATGCTGAGCCGGTATTCCTGTTGCTTGTGAAAACTTTACACTTGCGCCAATTATTACATTATTTTGTTCAGTAAAACAGAGGTGGACAGAAGAGAATCACCTTCGCTTGGATCCTCTCGATTTGCAGCCTGTGTCTCTCGTAGGCTTCTTCGTGAATCGTGACTTTGGATACGTCACACTTGGGGCACAGCCAGTCGTCCTCTGGGACAGCTTCCAGGGGAGGGTCGCAGCAGTGGATGTGCATACCAATCCCACAGCCGGCAGCGCCGTCCTCGTCGCCACAGATTAGCATCACTTCTCCCCGGTCCGCGCGCCCGCACGCCGAACAACTCGGGTCGTCAGGATCGCCGTCTTCAAATGGCTCCGGTTTATCCGTGGCCACCTCTTGTTGGTTTTTCAGCAGTTTGTCGAGGGACTTGTTGGCCAGATCGTTTGTCTTGAAGAGAACATGCCTGTCGAGGGCATACCCTGGCTTGCAGACATACTCAACCAGATAATCGGCGCTGACACGGGGTATATTGTGACTCATGAATTCTTGAACCCATGCGTCTGCACTGAGCATGCTAGCTGATACCACAGCGAAATCAACACCAGAGTTCAAGAACCGAGTGTATGGTGGGGAGGTTGCTAAGATGGTGCCATCGCCAGCCCGCACCGCACGCTTCAGCGTATCCTGGTAAGAAAAGAACATGAAATTTAGAAGATGGACTGGGGAACGGAACACAATGGGACCTCCAGATAAAACAGGCATTAGATGGGTAACCTACAATGTGGCATTGCTTTCTTTAGAAAAACTGTACCCTTGTGATGTTGTCAGGTGAGTTGATTGAACAAACAAATCTTACCAGTGACGGAGAAATTAGCTGCCTATAGACAATTACCTGCATTCCATAGAAGGCACCATGGCCGATGCCTGGGAGCCTCAAAGCTGATTGTTTCTCCGTCATTAAGGCCCGTACCAAACCATTCAAATGGTTCTTCATCCAAGAACTTGCCAGCCTCATTGCAAGAGGTCAAGTAATCACTCAGCATCCACCTATTTTGAGAGGAAAGTAGTTAACATTCCGATTTGTGAAATGACACCGTTTAGCAAGATAACATGTAGATAAGACAATGGGGTGTTCAAATCAGCTTAGACTTGCCTTATGCTTAGAGAAGCTGGAAGCCGGTTTGAACACCTCAGTTTCTAAAAGCGGCTTCCAAAAGGCACCAGCCAGTCTCCATCGCCTCCACATTTTAAAGCTACTTCTTCCAGCTATTACTATTCTATTTCAACCAAAAGCCACCGGCTCTAGCCTATTAAAACACCCCCAAAGTGCAAGTCAAATATGTAGCGAACAATGGTAATTTGTTCAATTAAGCAGTACATTTGCTTTCTCATCTCTCGTTGAGAAAGGACCATACAATAAACTAGTTATTAACTTCATCAAAATGAAGTCTTAATAATCTAGATCATTTTTTACCTGCCTGCGGTAGCAGCTGCAAATAACTTTTCGGTTCTCCTGACAGGGTCCGGGGCGATAAAATGTGTTGCTTGGTATGACCAATGATGTGAATCCCTGCACACTCGTCCCTTCAGGAGTCTTAGTATTGTCCGATAGTCCCTTCTCTGTTGACGATGTCCACTTAAAATAAAGCGTGCAGGCTCCAACATGATCAAGGTTCCAGCTCCATTTCCTTTTATCCTTCTGTGCTCACTGAGCATATCTGTGCTGTTCTGCATCGATTTTGAATCAAATTTGGAATTCAAACTGCCAGTTCTACCATTGGCTTTAGAACTGCGATTACCAGTCTTGTCTGTTCTCTTTTTCTTGGTCTGAAGCCAGAGCTTTATTTATTTTGCTGCATCTCAATTTAGAAACGTGCAGTCCTTCTGACTTGTCTACGGTGACAGTATCTTTGCAAAACACTCCAGATACATCGCTCGTTCCATCCTTATTGGCCTTCTGGGAGTCCTGATCAGCAGTTACTTTGTTGATAATGCATGAACTTTCTTCAACTCTCTTTGATGAAACAGCTTTAGCTGCAGACACAATGGCACTACCAATTTTGCCATGCTTGCTGCCTGACTTGTCTTCTACAGCTTTGATTTTTTCTTTTAGCAACCACTTTCGTAACTCTCGCAATCGATACGCTCTTGGGGAAAAGTGTTTCACAGCCATCAGCACTTGCACTACTTGAAAGCTTTTTAGGGCAATCTTCAACATTTTCTGAAGGAAACAACTCATCAAACAGTGACTCTGCAGCCACTGTTTTAATTTTACCAACTGACGATTTAACAGTCAGATTGGTGTCAGATTTCCGAGACCTCTTGGCAACTGTATTCCTCACTCTGGTTCTTGGGTGAATTTCTTTGATGTTCATCAGCACTTGCACTGTTCAAAACCTTCTTAGGGTCTGTCACAATATTTTCCTGAGAAATCACCTTACTCAACTCCAAATTGGAAGCTACCTGTGCATCACTAATGTGAACATTGTGTGACCTCTTGGCAATCGTATTGCTCGCTTCACTGATTGGAACTTTCGGAGGAATTGTTTTGCATTCTGTTGCACTTGCACTACTGGAGCCATTTTTAGAGGTTACGCCAGCATGCTCGTGACGAATCATTTTGTCCGGCTCTGACTCGGAAACTACTGCCCTACCATGGTTAACCACTGACCCATCAACCTCCATGCTAGCACTTCGGGTCCTCTTGGAACCTGCATTCCTTGATCTAGGAATTGCTACTTTCTTTGGATAACTCGTTTCACATAGAACATTGCTTGAAGTACCCGGAAGCTGTTTAAGGCCTGCTTTCACATTGTCAACAGATCCCATCTTCTCAAGTTTGAAATTTGAAGCCACTGCTGCTTCATTTTTGTTGACATCAAGGGCACCAGTCATCTTGGTATCATCGTTTCTAGAAACAAGTTGCGAATTCCTTGCACTGTGCAGGATCATTTGACATAATCAGAGAGGGGTGAATGATTGTCTCCACTTTTTCAATCTTTACGTAGTCGATGAAGAACCCGACAACTCGAACAAACACTTGATGCTCAGCTTTGCTCGTAATCGTACGCGTCACCCAAACAACAATCACTAGAAATTACAAACCAGATTGATTCAACATGTTTTTATTGCTGAATTTTCATGGATTTATAAAGTGTCTTCATAAACACCCCTAAAAACCCTAGCAGAAAAAGCTACCTGCAAAAACCGCGACTAAAACTCTTAGGCTCTACCTGCTTTTATATGCTAAAGCCCTAAACCGTGTTTGACTCAAACACGAACATAGAATCATATCTCTACCTCAAATTAAGGGACCCGAAACCCTTCCTAACACGAGTTTTATCCAAACACTCAACAATCTCAGTTATGGATTCCATCCATAATTCCTAACTCATCTCGTGATGAAGCCTCCAGAACACACCTCCCGTAGCCTCATCAACTTTCGTGTCGAAACCTCCAGGACCACACCACTCGTAGTTTCTCCACGCATCACCACATTTGATCTCCACATGCTCAGTGTTAGCCTGACTACCTCACGTGACATCCTCAACCGTCTGGACCTTATATCTCCCTATCCTAGTCTCGATCCTTCTTGTCACCGACCATGATCGTCTACATGATCATATGCATATGCAAAGGACAAACAAAGTTTTTCCAACACAAGTTCTTCACAACTTGATCGTCATCAGCACACACACTCGAAACACAACTTGAACCATCTACCAGTATCACACAAGTCGTCCACGACCACGAATCCCATTGCTATCCAGAAAACAACCTTAGATAACTCATTACAACCGCTGGCTCAATGAGTACTTGAAAACAATAAACACTCGAAATTACCATCGCTTCGCTCAAAACACTCAGGAAAAACAAGCATCACTACCGACCACATATGCATCGAGTACCGAGTACCAATCGCTACGACTACCGATCACATACCACAAGTCTCCAACAACCAATCGCAATGCTTACGACCGCAAAAACCACGACTATCGAGTATGAAGTCCTTCCGATAACCAAGTACCAAGCACTACCCATGACTACCGTTCACCAAGTACCAACCTCGTTCGCCAATCACCGACAGCCATGCACCAACCAGTCATACCACTGGCCTAACACGAGTACTCGAAATACTCAAAGATCACAAGGATGAAGCACTCGTATCGACCAAGAAGTCTACGAGTACTGATCGTGAAGCCAACGGCAACCGATCGCAAAGCCTTCGTATACCGATCGCGTGGTCTATGACAACCGACCGAAAGACCAAAGACAACAATAGCAGACCACGAAGTCTATGACTGTGACAACAATCCTCAAAGTCTACGACCATCGATCACTAAGTCTACGACTATCGAGTATCGACCAGTTACTGTAGTTATAACCATGGATGTAGCTACGACTATAAAAAGCATTGTAGCTATGACCATGAAAAGCATTATAGCTACAACCATAAAAAAATATTGTAGTTATAATTACCTTCAGTGGCCGTTCTATTGTGGTCAAAGTCAAAACTGGTCGAAGCCAGACGTATTGAAGTCGGATATGATCGAAGACTGACGTAGTCAAAATGTCATGGTTGAAGTCTGCAGTGATCAACTTAGCGTGGTCATAAAACCATTCGGACCTCCGATGGTACTCGAACACTATCAATCCTCCTGGACCACTTGAACACCATCCGATCCTAGATGATGAAAAAAGTGATCACTCTATCTTTCGAACTAGTCCGAACAGTTGCAACCAACCGATTCACCCGATCGTAAATCAACGGTCGAAAAACAAGTAACTCTTCAGACTACTCCGTTCACGCGAGCTGGTGTTCGAATAGGTCAAAACGTTCTGACACTGATCGGACCATCAAAACAACTTAGATGAAGATTGAATGGGCTGAATGTCTTTGCTGATCGAAATGGTCCGAACGTTCCGACGCTGATCGGACTGTCAAAATAACATAGATGAAGATCGGATGGTCTAAATATCTTCGCTGATTGGACTGCTTCGATCAGCTTCTTCTTCGCAACTTAAAACCACTCAAAGCCAAAATCAATTAACTACGATCGATCGAAATTTTCACAAACACAAATTCTAAAGCAATCCAAATGTCAATTACTCATCATCACTTTTAATCACGACCACACATGGTTTAACACACTGTGTAGAGACATGTCGGGTCCTGGATTTCTCTTTCCATCTTTAACACTAGCTGAAAGGCTTGTTTTGCATTTATTTTCTGCCACTGCCTTGAGCGATGCTCTTGCTTTCAACAGAGACTCCACATTCCTATCACTAGTGGAATATTCTGGAAGCTTGGCTCCATCAACAGGACCACCATGCTTGACAGAAGTCCTCTTATATCTTGATTGTTTGTGTTGGATCGAAATCGGCAATAGAGAGGGGTGAATGTTGTATCTTAAAAGTATCCCCACAAAGTATCCAAATAAAATGTTCTTCTCTGATAGCAACAAATGCTATGAAGAAAAAGAGTTAGGCACACTGGAGACTCAGGTACACAGAAGGAGATAGCAAGGCAAAACCTGCTAAAACAAAGCACCAAGAAAACTCATCGAACATCTAGCATCAGCTGCCAAACCACCTGGCCGGTCTGACCGGTGTGCAACGGCCGGTCTAACCGCCTGCACACCGCCGGTCTGACCGCCGTGTGTGGGCCAGTCTGACCGGCCGGGTCCGGTCTGACCACTTTCTTGGTTCCGGTCTGACCGCCGGTATGAAACTAGTCTGATCGGGCATTGATTTCAGACACCAGTAAGGGCTGAAATTCAGACTGCAACTCGAGGACTTCACACAACTGAGAAATTAGAGACTTTCCTCTTGTTTTCTCTGCCTAGAAAAAGCAAGATTGCAACCTAAATAGAGAGACAAGACTAGGGAACCAAGGAAAGCCCACTCAAGACCAAGAATTAAAGTTTTTCACTCAAACTTGAAAATAAGATGGTGAAGAAGGAAAAATCCAAATTACTCATTATTCACCAATCCTTTGTTCATGAGTTTTTGCCAACAACTTAGCAACTTTCTCAGGACTTCAAACCTCAAAACTTAAGCCATCTCTTGACACGAAATTAAAGGGGGGCAATAAACCCTGACATAAACCCTAGAAATGCAGAAAACAGAGGAAGTGAAAAAGGAGAATCTTTGATTCATTTAATTTGCTCTTGGGAAAAACCAATCAAATGATCTTGAGACCTATTCCCATCACAGAGCAATCCATTTTCCACCTTCTTGGCAAGAAATCAGCTCAAACACCAAAAAGAGGAATTGAGACAGTAAGAAGATCACGAAGAAGAAAACAGGAGACAGGAGTAATTCAAATCAAATTGATTCATCCCCATGAATGATTGAGTACTGAGGAATGATTACATGGAGTATAGGGGTGCAATCGGTTCGGATTCGAACGGATATTGCTTAAACCGTATCCTAACCCATATTTTTTCCCCGGATTCGAAATCGGATACGGTAAGACCGGATACGAATACGAATTCAGAATATTCGGAGTTTCGAATACGGTATCATCGGAGCGGATATATATCGGTTACAGAGCGGAAGCGGATAATATAAGCGGATATCACGGACGTACAAGAAGGAACATTTTCAATAGCGATTCAAACATAGCAAGGTCACCAAGCAATGCAAGATAAAAGAAAAACAATGTATGGAGAAATCAGAGAAGTGCCTCATTCGGTCATTCCAGCCAAAATAATTTGCGCCACAGATGTTAATGCAAAGCAGTCGAAGGTCATATCAATATATCATCACTTAACAGATAGTATGCAAACTCGTGAATCTTGCACTAACTGGTAATTTGCGCCACAGATGTTAATGCAAGGCAGTCTAAATGAACAATCTGTGGTTTCAAAATCCTACTCCGCTATCTAATTTTCACTATCTGTGCTACTACTGCATCTGCGGATCTGCCTGCCAACAACACAGAATCAACGTTCTGTCTGTATCATTGATTCCTACAGAATGGAAAATCACAATATTATTAACCAAACCAAAGCGATTGAAATGAGAGAGAGATCTACCAATGCTCTAATTTATCAATTCTACCTGAGGGAGAATAGCGCCTATCAAGGATGCTATGAGAGCAAGAACAACACCACTGGAAATAACATACCTACATTTCAACAGACAAGTACAACAGAGTAATGCTCAACACTGGCACATATACAAAATGTGCTAATATTCTCTTTAGTTAGATGGTAAGAGACCGCTAGAATCCTGAAAATAAATCTATTTATGTACCAATCATCCATGCAGTCAACACTTACACAGGGAATCCTATGCTCACTATAGAGGCACAGACTACATAGTACAGAACATTTCACAATTAACAACAAGCAGCGCGTAATGCCATTTTAGTTTTACTGATTGTGCAATGTAACAGAACTTATGGCATTTGAGAACTCAACTAGAACTACTAAATACATGATCCATGGTAATACCCAGGGGCAAGGGCCATACGTTACAATGACAGATCACCAATGAGAGCAAAAACAGCACCACTGGAAATAACATACCTACATTTCAAGACAAGTACAACAGAGTAATGCTCAACACTGGCACATATACAAAATGTGCTAATACATTTCCAAGAATAATGCAGTGAGCAGTGGATTAATATAAGCTGTCAGTAAAAGAATAATGCAGTGAGCAGTGGATTAATATATACAACCAAACAGAATAAAGGTTACCAAAAAAAGAATAATGTAGTGAGCAGTGGATTAATATAAGCTGCCAGTAAAAGAATAATGCAATTAAGAATTATATAGTCAATTCTTGGAAAAGGTTACCAGAAACTTAAGTAGTAAACTTCAGCTTCACTTGGTCACAAGCACACCTAGAGCTCGCCATCACTAGCTACTTCTTCGTCCTACAAATCACCAATGAGGCAATGATGGATGCAACTTTGCTAAATAAGAGTACAAATGTGGACATGGCAGATGTGGACATAAAACTGAACATGGCAGATGTGGACATGGATGGACATAAAACTGAACATTTGATACCTCCCACTATCCCAGAGCATAAAACTGAACATGGCTGTAAGCCTGTAACTGTGCAAATGATGTATATATCAATAGTTCAATACAACATCATCATTTACTAGATGTTGAAACAAAAGTATATGCTTAGTGGGATTCCAACATCAGGTATTGCAGTATATGCTAGCTAGTTGGATGATCTCTGTTTTCCAGTACCATGTAAACTAACTAAGCCACATGCCATTGCAGCTATACAAATACAAGCAGAGCAGGTGCTAATTTCGCCGGTATCCATCGACTCAATTGTGCAAGCCTAGCTCCCTGTTGCCTCCAATTAGCAAGACAGTGAAGACTCAAGAGCACTACACTTGCCATCCATTCTTCACATCAACATCTTCTCCACGTATGATATGTTTCTCTTAATCTCTTCAGAGCAAAATGAGAACAACAAACCATTCTCAAGGAAATAGTAGTATAAAAAGCGAATATATGAACAACAAGACAAACAACTGAAATAGGAGGCACGCACAAGCAAAGGCGCACCTCGGCGGCGAGGTAGACGGGGGCGCCGGTGTCGATGCGGCCGATGGGGAACTGGAGGCCTTGACGGAGCGGGAGACCTTCTTCCGTTCTTCGGCAGTTCGGCACACCGGATGGGGACTGGGGAGGATGGCTCTGGGGATCTCAGATCCGGATGGGGAGGATGGCTGGGGGCTGGGGCCTAGGGATCTAAGATCTGGATGGGGAGCAGCCGACTGAGCCGAGCAGGGGAAGCCGGGAGGATGGATTGGGATTGGGGATCGCCAGATCGGGTCGCCGACGAGACGAGAGCGTCGAGAGGAGGGGCAGGTGAGTCGTGAGTGGAGAGCTGCGGGCCTGCGGCTGCCGCTGGAGCCTGGAGGTTTACTGGAGATAAAGACCGATCTGCCCGTCCGCCGTTTGATTTAGGGTTAGTGGGTTCGGATATCCGACCAGATACTATCCGAATATCCGGCTACCGAAGCAATTCGGTCGGATATTTGTCGTCCCGATTCTGAAATCGAATCCGACACATAATATCCGAATCCGGTATCCGATCCGACCGGATTTTCCATTTTCTTCTCAGTTTCGGTAAAAATCGGATTCGACACCAGATCGGTCGGGATTAACCCAACCCATTTGCACCCCTAATGGAGTATCAACTCATACCATCCCTACAACCCCATACATGATTAGAGAAATCAAGAAACCATACACCTCACATAGGGAAGAACATAAGCAACAGGCAAGAATTCCTCTCCTGCTCTCACCCACTCCTCACCAACTAAAGAGAAAAGCCTAAAGCCATCAACCCCTCATCCAAGACATACAACATACAGGAAACACTCCTCCTTTTATACCCTCTCTTAATGGGTTCACCACATGCTTTGCCCATTAAGCTTTTTCGCTTTACCCACTAACTCTAGTGCTTTGTCCACAATCTACTTCCTTTAGTGCAGCTTTGCGTATTCACCAAAACGCCCATCGTGCACCTTCCAGGAAGCTTCCTCATCCCTTGCCTTCCAAGCCTCTCAGCCACCTCGAGTCCTCGCCGTCTTCGGCACACCTCGACCGTTCTGACCTCGGCACCGCCTGCGCCTAGTCCGATCATCCGTGCCTTGCCACAACTCCGCCTCTACGTCCTGCAGCCATCACAGACAAGAAACACATCACATAGCACCGCTCAACATAATGTAATCAATAATAGCATTAAGAGTAAACTTAAGCATAAAACAGCCAAAACCTGTCGAATCAAGAGAATAGGCATCCTAAACACTTCAACCAAGTTTGACCAAATCCGACAGAATCCGATTGCACCATGCAACGACATGGTCCAAACCAAACTCTACTTTTTCTAAAACGGATGTCAATTACTCATCACACACACGGGGTCACCTCCACATGGTCTATCAGTTTGCTTTTAGATGAGCCGGAATTTTGCTTCCCCAAATCAACATTAGTAGCTTCAGTGGGATTTGTTCCCATGGATGAGGTAATTGCTAGTTCAGATGTGTTACATAGCCTACTCACAAGCGGAGAATTTAAAGTACTTGTTCAACGCTAGCCGTGGTCCGCCCCTGTCCTTTGCGCGGGGAGTGCGGCAGGGGGACCCGCTCTCCCTCGCCTTATTCATCTTGGCTATGGACATCCTACAGGCTGCGGCGAGATGAGCCACAGGTCAAGGGTTGCTAAGTCCAATCAGTCGCCTTGTGACAGAGCCACGCGTCTTCATCTACACAAACGATGCCATGCTCTTCTTTAGCCCTTCATCCCAAGATTGTAAAATGGTGAGGGAGTTGGTGTTGATCTTCGGAAGGGCTACTGGTCTCACCTCAAACCTGGCTAAGAGCTCCATCACGAGCATTCGCTGCAACAACGAGACCGAGACGGCAATCGAGGCTGCGTTTCAGTGTCGACGGCTTCGTTTCCCGATCATGTACCTGGGTCTCCCGCTCTCAATTGGCTCTCTCAGGAAGAGCGATATTCAGTCGCTCGTCAAGTTCTAAAAATAGTTAGCTAGGTGGAAACCAAAACTCCTAACTCCAGGCGATCGTGTCGTGCTCACTAAGTCGGTCTTGATGGCACTACCGATTCACTTCATGACGGTCTTCAAGCTTCGTCAGTGGGTGATCAGGCTATTAAACCGTAAGTGTCGTGCTTTTGTTTGGAAAGGGTCTGACTCCATCAACGACGGTCATTGCTTGCTGGCCTGGTCAAAAGTCCGCAGACCACTCCGATGTGGGGGGCTAGGTATCCATGATCTAGTGTCGTTCAATGTTGCGCTTCACCTCCGTTGGCATTGGAATAGTTGGGATCTCGAGCTAAAGCCATGGCACATCATATCGACCGGCAAAGATACTAACATGCTGCCATGTTCAGGAAATCCACGACTATTTGGCTGGGTGACTGCAAGCATGCGCGCTTCTAGCATGATCATTGGATCGAAGGCGGGCGCTCAGTTGCTGATGTGGTGCCGACCCTATTCTACTTTGTTAGAAAAAAGAACAAGTTTGTCCAGAGGCTTTCGCTAACAATTCATGGACTAAGGACCTGAGAGGGGGCTTGTCACTACTAGCATTGGCACAATACTTGAAGCCGCTCCATGTCAGCAGAAGAGATGAAATTACCTAGAGACACTCGGTCAATGGCAAGTACTCGACTTGTTCTACCTATCAGCTCTTCTTCGCCGCTTCAACAACCTTCGCTTGTCACAAGTTGCCCGCAACACGTTGCCATTGTCGTGATGCCCACCAAGCCGCCCTGACAAAGGGCCAGCCAATCCCGACCGCTGTCGTGGCACCCGTGTGCACCCTCGCGTGGCCACGATGGGCTGCACCATTAGCGGTTGACTCGATGATGAGAAGCGACCCAACCAGAGAATTCCGAAGGCAGGGATGTCGCCATTGGCCTAGACATAGATGAGCAACACTGGCGGCGTTGATCAAGGCCGATAGCTTGCTCTCACCCTGCTGGGGAGGGTGGAGTGTGTCACCTCCTCCCTCGCAAGACACCGCCCCCTTGGCATTCCCCTCACACCACCAATCTGGCAAGCCTTCAATTGCCGCTGTTACCACAACAGAGCTGGCGACGACAGCGAAGAGAGGACACTCGTGTCGACCTCCCAACACCCGCATGGCTAAGGCCTAGTGAAGGTAGCAAACGAAGCGGAGGAGCTCAGATCTAGCTACGTGGAAGACTTCAAGGCAGCGGACGGCCGTATTTGACCAAATCGAGCAGATGCGGCAAGGAGTAAGCATGGGGATAATAAAGTCGATGATGACAGCCGCGTGGGGGCTTGAGGACAATAGAGAGGCACTGGATCCACTGGGATTCAGGGCTAGCGGTGACCTTCGATGGACACAGCAGAGCGAAGGGAGGGGGGAAATGAGAGGAAGAGGAGAAGAGGGGGCTGCTATGGAAGGCCTCGCCTCCGCCGGTGGCAACGGCCGCAGCGGCGAGGGAGGGAAGCGGTGGGTGGGGCCTCTTGGTGGCTCGGCGTCGTCACCCCTTGAGTCGCTCGGGGGAGCTGAGCTCTCAGGAGGCCATGAGATGGGTTTGACCAACGCCAATTCATGTTCGGCTAGCCCGAAGCAGTCGCTGCCGTGCATGTTTCCGCGCTGCCAAGTCACCGTGCTCCTTCTCCACCGTCAGCATGACAACGATCGGAATGGACGCATAAACTCGTGAAGCAAGACGAAGCATGCATGTTAATTCCCTGGGGATTCTTAAGCACGCTTTCGATGTCTCGCTCGCGCGCGAGTGCAAACAGAGCAACTTCTAGAAGTTTTTAGCCCATAAACAATGAAGTCAGTTTGTACCACAACTGAACGGAACACGAATCCAACTACCAGTATCAGTATCACCAAATCCGGCGAAAGCGAGAGTGCACCGCGTCCAGTCGAGTCAAACACGACAGCGCCCCTCCGGTTTTTCCCACCAAACGGCGCCACATGAACTTCTGGTCCGGCCCAACCACCACGAAACAACGGGAAACTTTTGTGCATTTCTACCGCAAGCGGCAATTCCCAAGTGGCCGGCCGCTCAGTTCCCGTTGCAAATCGTCCATCTCTGCTATTTTTTTGGCATTCCGCTCGCTCTCTCAAGTCTCAATCCAGAAGCAGCAGGGAAAAGAAGAGAGTGAAAAAAAGGAGCTGCAGGCAGGTGCAGGTAGGTCTGAATTTGCCGTTTCTTCTTCCCGATCGACTCGCTCCCATCATAAATCACCCACCATGGGGGCTTAAAGAGATCTCGATCGCCACCCCTTCGCCGATGGGCCTCCCCGCACGCCTCAGCCGCCGCTGGTGCCACCTCGCGGCCGTCCTTTGCCTGTGCGCGTCCTTCTGCAAGCCAGGTGCGCGCGTCGATCCCAGATCACAAATGCACGTAACGAACGTCGCACTGCAGCGTGGCATGGCGGTGCTAACGCTTCGAAGCTCATGTGAAATCTCTACATGACAGATGACGCACCGATTGACCCTTTGCCGGACGTGCCAGCGAGGTCGCTGCAATGCTTCGAGGACGGCCAGGTAAGTACGTGCGTGCGTGCGTACGGTGTCGTGTGAGGCTGTTTCGAGGCGTCTCTTACCTTAAGTCGCGTGTGGCCTTGCATGCTGTTCTGGTTAATTCGTTCGTTCTGGCGCGCAGGTGTACAGCTGCTGCGAGGGCGCGTACAGGCTGAACCCATCGGGGATCATCGGCGTGCCGCTCGGGATGGTGGACTACTACTGCGGCGGGGAGTGCGTGGTGGAGACGGAGGACGTGCTCAACTGCGTGGCGAGCGCGCTAGACGGCTTCAGGTTCTACAACGGCGCCTCCGTCGAGGACGTGCGCTACGCCCTCAGGAGGGGATGCAGCCACACGCCCAGAAGAGGTCCGCGAATCGGATCGGCTTCTTTAATTTCTTGGCGCTCGGCTAAGAGCACTTGGCTTAATTTTACCGTGCATCGCTCGTGCGTGCAGGGGACTTCAATGATTTGGAGCCACAGATAGGCGACTACCCGGACATCTACGACTACGGCGACAACGGCAGTGATGGCAACAAGGTTACTGCTGCCCTCAAGCTGCTCGCGTTTCTCGGTGGCGCATGCCTGCTGGTTCTTGGTCGGTGAAGATAGTAGGTTTTCTTTTTGGAGAAGTGCTAAGAGCACTTAGTGTTTTTGGAGTTAGAGCACTCAGATTTTGAGATGTTGCATCTTCATCCAATGCATCCTTCATACCTCTCTCCTCCAAAAAAACGAATCTAGGATGTTGGATCTCCATCTAACGGATCTCTCATAACCCACTCTCTCAGAAAAAAATATAAGTACTCTGAATCTTGGACGTTAGATAGATGTCCAAAAAGTCTTAGTATTTCTAACCCTTAAAAACACTCTTGAGTGTTCTCCTGACACATCCTTCTTTTGTACTAATGTTGCGCGCAAATGTGTGCTCCTTTAGTTTTGGAGATTTTTTTTTCTCGTACCATCTAAATTACACTGTCCTACGGAACTATATGCAGCCGTGTGGTCTACAGCGATCAAATCCTAACAGTGAATGCACCGTTGAACTTACGAAATAATGATAATTACAGACACCAGGGCAGCAATCAGGTGTACAAAATTATTTCTCCGGTGCATATATCAATCTGAGAAATTTTTCCCGGTATACACATACGACAGCGTTGCTTGCTAGCTCCAAGTTTACGTTCAGACCATCCCATAAAATAGAACTGTTCATTCCAAAAGAAAATGAAAATTTACTCCTTGTTAACAAAACGCAAATGGATATTCGTCATGGTCGACTTCTCACATGTCATCTTCAAGGGTTCAAGGAGAATCTTAGATGAAAAGTTGTAACTTCACTTGCAGATAAACGCGATCAAGCAGACTTCCAGACGACTACAAACGGACCAGATCAGAGGTCAACTATCTTCACAAGCTTTGTATAGATAATGTGATTATCCCTTGCAGAATTGCTCTCAGCAAGGGCGGCTTGAACCAAGTCCTGCAAACATGCCAGCCTTAGGCACTAATGAGAAACATGATAAATCTGATCATATCAATACAATATCAAACAGAAATTGGATGCTGCCAAGGGTACAAAAATATCCTTGCCGTAAACTTCTTGAACGAAGCTCAATGCTTGCAAAACAATAATAACAAATAATCCTCTATGTTACGTTGACAGTTCAAAACAGTGTGCATGTTGTAGACAAACCCCAGAAATAAATTTAGACCGAAGTTTAATCATTAGTTATGTTAAAATGTAATCCAAATTCTTGCCGGACACAGGCACAGACCCGAGCGGCTCTAGGACACATGTCGAGCCGTGTTAGACGTAGCACAAGCCGACGTAACTAACTTTGATTTAGTTTTTTTCTCTGTTTGGGACTCTGATCCCGAGCCTATGTATGTATCCATGTATTCACATAATTTAAATACGCCGAAGTTTTTCGTGTTTGTAATTTCTCTTTATGTTTGTAATTTCTCTTTATGTAGTGATTTCGCTTTTGTGCGTCAATGGTTTTTCCCGCAAGGGTATCCCTTTGATTATCTATTTTTGCCATGCGTTTTTATGAAGAAAGACAGACAATTCACTTATACTTCAACACTTCCCCTTACGTGTAGGCTTCCTTAGGCCTAAGACGCGGAATAAAAATGGGTTACAATTGTTTTTTTTTCAATTGCGCCAATTAGGTCTTAAACTTAAGATCTCTTGATTTTGATACTATATTGAGTTGCATGCATCAATTCACCTAAAAACTTAAACTACAAAGAAACGTGAATAATTTATTTATACTATAATATGTAAAAAGTTATGTGCCTAAACAATCAGGCGTGAACACATATAATATCAACCTCGAACGTGTTTACCTCCACTGGTGGACAGGACAAAACTAAAACACAGTTATGTTGAACAGACAAAGGAACCACTTTAGTTTGCGACCTCACACATAATACAAAAATCCAGAATGGAAAAGGATCGGATAAAAAGAACAAATTCCAAGCAGGATATCCCAGAGATTATGTAGCTCCATAATCGAAAATAACAAAGGCCTCATGAGAATCTACAAGTAAGGTATCTGTCATCATGTCAGGATGATCTACTATCTCAGGTATACATATGGCGTAGACTCCAGATGGCGCTAGGGCAGCGGAAGCTCCAACACTCGGCGGTGGAAGCGCAAGAGCTGCCGGAGGTGCAGCGATCTGAGGCGGCGCCAACGGTGCAGGGTACCAGTAGTACCTGGCATGAGGCGCCGAAGGTACCACTGCAGGAGGGGCCCAAGCCGGAGGATAATGTGGCACTAGAGCATCCTCCAGCATCTGAATTGAACCCCGAGAAGGTGTGGCTGAAGACACCGTTGGAGCTGGCTCCCACTTGATGATGTTAGTGGGATTCTGCTGGCAAACCCGCTCCATGTGGCCTGAGCTACCACAGCGGTGACACTCTCCCTCTCAAGAGCACTCAGTAGAGCGATGATCTCTACTAGGACGCAACACCTATGATGCTGAAGAAGGGGAATGGTGCTGAAGCAGAAGACGACCTCTCTTGAAAAGGCCAAGTCGTCGATTGAGGACGTTGTCCCCTGGAACCTCTACCCTTCAGCTAAAAGGCCACAAGGCATACCTTCTACTGAGAGATCATTTCCAAAACTCCAAATTTCCTCTCCATATAGTGAAGCTAATCCACTGCTTAGACCGGTGTGCCCACTCCATCGAAAATGTCCAAATGAAGCGACATCCACTCGCGAAGGCTCATCCTAACCTCCGATGGAGCTGGTGCAGCACCAGGGTCAACAACAAGTGCCCCTGTAGCGGGAGGAGCTGCCTGCACCTGCTGACGAAGAGCTTGGACCTCCCTCTGAAGGTCCCGCAATAGGGCGGCTGTTGCTACCTGAACACTAGCGGCTAGCTGACTACTAGGGGTGGCAAAAAAGCTCGAGGCTCGTGAGCTGGCTCGGCTCGTGGCACAAACGAGCCGAGCTGAGCCAGGGTTTCAACTCAATCCGTTAACAAGCCAAGCCGAGCCGGCTCGCAAGCCGCTCGCTAGGCTCGGTCGGCCTAGCTCGACAGCGTCTTCGGCCCATCACGACGTAAACGGCTCAGTACAACAGTAGTAGTATGTATGTATGCCAATTTTCACACCTCTTTAGTCAGTGAGAGGTATTATTAAAGTACACGTTACTCTTTTCTCTGTTAATTTCACCTATGGAAAGGAACCATCAGATGCCATATTTGCTCATACTGGAACTGGAGTTTTCTTGACAAGTTTTTCTTACTTTATTATGAACATATTACATTAGATGCTTTTTCCTTTTTGATATAATTTCAGCCATAGGATTACTATTGTATAGGTTTCACTGTCACTCTAGAGAATCATAGAAGTTATCATTTAGAAAAACAAATCTGAAATATAACAAATCTAAAATATAACGAGCCTAACGAGCTGAGCCTAACAAATCATAGGATTGATGCAATTTGCATATTCCACCTAACGAGCCGACCTCGAGCTTTTCAACGAGCCAAGCCGAGCTTCTCTTTTAGCTCGTTAGCTTAACGAGCCGAGCCTTTTTCCTAACAAGCCTTCACGAGCCGAGTCGAGCCAGCTCGATATCCACCCCTATGAGTAGCTGAAGCAATCTCCTCACCTGCCTCTGCAACAACCTCCTCAACTGGGGGTGGTGGCTCCGCCGAACCATGCCCATGCCACGCCCATGCCCACAACCATGGCCTCCACTACGTCCACAGTCTCTATCTCTCGCCATTACTGATCACTAGAAAGAATAATTAATAGTTCAACTCAAGCACAATAATATCAATAAATACATGAACGTCGGAGACAGGGAAATTAAATCAACAGCCTAGACTATACTTGAAAAATACAAAGTGATATCTTGACTGCTAATCAGACCACGTATTCACAAGTTACAACCTTAATGCCACCGATTGCAGAGTTCGCTCATTTCTGAATTTCAAAAATGCCCTAGATTTCAATAAAAATGGCTGGTGAAATCTAACACGAGATGTCACAATATCAATGAAAAAGAGGGAAATAAATAGGCTTGATAAAGATAGACTGTTATTAAGGAATTTACCTCAAGAAAAGATAAGATAACGCATCACATTCTGTATTGAAGCATTTCACTGAACGACTCAGCAAACAAAGAAAGCTGAAAAAGAAACGGAAGGAGCACATCAATGTCGAGCTATATGAGCACACCACATGAGATACATAAATTTCTTCGAAGTGCAACACAATCACAATTAGGGTAACAGTCATATAAAATTGCAAAGATATTCATTTATTACAACGGCAAAAACAAAAAATTACAGCAGCCAAAATAGAATATAGACCTCAAATACTAACTCTGCATCATTGGTTGTATCGTCTAGTAGGCCATTTAATGAAAGGGATATTGAACGGAGCTGCAAAATAGAACTGGTCCAGTAAAATCTCTCGTACAACTTTTAATAACTCCTATAAATCACAATATTATGTGAAACAAAAAAGGAAATTACAGAGCACATTAGGCGTCCTTTAGATTCTTTACTCCTTTTGGTCTGCAGAATGAATCCTGGATGTTTAAGAGGTTCATCAGATTTCTTCTTTTCTTTGGTGCCAAGTGACTTTTGCTTTGGATCCTTCGTCGGGTCTCTATTCTTTTTCTCTGTCATCCTTTGTCTTATATTTCTTTCCATTTTCCCCTCTTTTTCCGTATCCTTTTGTTTTGCTCCTTCCTGCTCGCTAAGGTCGATGTGTGCCCCTCTACGTTGCGCGGATACTTTACAACACTCACATACCGGTATCGGATACTGTACCGGATACGGCCCCGATACGCGCCGATAGTATCCTGCACGTATCAGTGATTTACTGATTTTTCAAAAAAAGAAAATAATTCCCGATACTTCTCCGATACTCCTCCGATACTTTCCCGATACTTGTAACCTAATATTCCCCCCTCCACCCCCACTCCACCCCCACAACCCAGATCTATTCCTCCCCCCGCCGCCTGCACGGAAAAGATTCCGCTCGCCCCCGCCTCCGGTCGCTCGCTGGCCGCTGCCTCCGGTCGCCCGCCGCCTCCGCTCGACCCAGATCTATTCCGACCGTCGCATCCGCCGGCCGCCTCCGCCCGTCGCCTCTGCCGGCCGCCTCCGACCGTCGCCTCTGCCGGCCGCCTCCGACCGTCGCATCCGCCGGCCGCCTCCGCCCGTCACCTCTGCCGGTCGACCGTCGCATCTGCCGGCCGCCTCCGCCCGTCGCCTCTGCCGGCCGCCTCCGACCGTCGCCTCTGCCGGCCGCCTCTGACCGTTGCATCCGCCGGCCGTCTCCGCCCATCACCTCTGCCGGTCGACCGTCGCATCTGCCGGCCGCCTCCGCTCGTCACCTCTGCCTGCCGCCTCCGCCCGTCGCCTCAACACTCGCCGGCCGCCGCCTCCAACCGTCGCCTCCGCCTGGCACATCAGCCGTCGCCGCCTGCTCTGCTGCTACTGCGTATGTGCCCTGCTGCTAGCCAGCTACTGCGTACTGCTATACTGCTATACTGCTATATTTTACTGCTATACTGCTATTTAGTATTTAGTTGCTATTTGTTGATTGAATGTCTGAATGTATTGGATGACTCAGTAGGGGCAGTGATCAGATTATTTGTTGTCAATTTGTCATGGCATCTGGTGGTGGATTATTTGTTGTCAATTTGTCATGATTTGTGATTCTGCTATTTATTTCATTATTTGTGTACATGTGCTTATCTATTCTGTTATTCTTCGCAGATGGTTCATTATATTAGTCTAACAATTAGGAGGCCAGGAAGGAGAACTGAAGTACCAAGCAAGTTGCTACATGCCTACATCAATATTAAGGTATTCTCGGTTTCTCAATTCTTTATAAGAATTCATTAATTTTTTATTTTTATTATATATATATACACACGTATCGCCGTATCGGTGTTTTTAGGAAAATGGCGAATCGCGGTATCGCCGTATCGCGTATCCGTATCCGTATCGGGGTATCTGGGTAACATAGGTGCCCCTTCTTCTCTGCCTTTTCTTCTTTCTTCTGATTTGAGATCTCTTCAGCAGAGTTCTTGACCCTTCTGCTAGCTTACTCTGTGAATTCCCAGCATCAGTCAAGCTTTCACCATTCTTTTCCGGTTGAGCTTCCGCTTCTTGTTTACTTCTTTCAGTAGGTACAGCAGGGGCATTCAACTTGGATCCTGAAGCAGAAAAAAATTCTTTTAACAATCCTTCGAATTACTTTCTTCTTCCTGGATTTCTTGGTCTCAGACTGCTGATTGATGACAGCTCCATCCTTTTTCCCCCCAATATCCTCAGTTGTTTGTTGAACCTGTTCTTCTACAGTTTGTTCGCCGTTGCTGCTACAACAGTCTTGTCCACCTGAGATGTTTGTCAGCTGAACTGCTGAAGCCTCAGCAGTTGGCTTTTCGCGAACAATTTTTTTCACAATTTTTTATTGCTTTCCTTCTAGTGGGCTTTTTATCCTCGACAGCATGGCCAACAAAGGTGTCGGCTGAGGTATTTCCTTGAACATCCCCACTCTTTTCAACATGTTTGTCAAATTGTCAACTTTACCAAGCTCTTTCCCATCGTTCTCAGCAAGGTTCGCATTTCCATCTTTGCCCTGCTGATCAATTTTAGTATCAACTTTCTCGATTTTGGCGTCATCCTGGCCAATATCACCCTCCCTTAAATGGCCATAATCTGCTCCTTGTCAGCTGTAACACAGGATCACGGCAAGACAACGGACAAAAACTGAATTCAGCGATTCTGCACTTTTGCCGAACAATGAACAGTACGTCAGGCAAAAGAACTGAACCCACCGAGAACTGCAAACAGAGGAGAAACAATGCCGATTTGGTGGTGCAATCACACAACACCTTTTCAAGTTTTTCTTTCCTTATATAAGTGCTCAATTTGCTAAACAAAACCTAATTTTTTTCTTACACGGACTCTCAACTGAATTAGAAATAAAACTGACAAATCAAACCGAAACTTAAACTGCTTCAGACTATTACTCTGAAACAGAAAACAGACTACCGGATAACAACCAGTTTAACTCAAACATTCACCTCCCTAAACAGGTTATTTTTTCTCCACAACCTGCATGCCGATCTCCTGTCTCATTTCACAGAATTTGAGCTTGCTTAATGGCTTCGTCAGTAAGAGTGAAGGTGCGAAAGTACCGCTTTGGGGAGCGGTAGCACCGACATGATAAGTGTGGTATTACCGATCTTCTCTAAAAACGGGGTTTTGGGATTTGAGTCATGAATTGAGTTGCGATGACCTGGGTCATTGGATTAATGTTGCATGTTACATGTCTTGGCCAATATAAGTCAAGTTGTGAAGAACTTGTACTTGGAAATGATTTCTTTGTCTTGGATGTGCAGGGTCGCTTGGAGTCAACTGTGGTCAATAATAATGATTGGGGCTAGGCTCATGGAGGAATTAAGGCCCAGAATGATCGAAAATGTTGGGTAAGATGGTAAGCTCAAACATGGCATAAGAAAGGCAGGAAATGTTGAAGGCGAGTTCGAATGACAGGATGGTGCCATATGGCTTGCACGGGCCAAGTGAGCTGTGGATCGGTGGAACTGGGATAAGAGATACTTGGCAACACATGACAAGCTAGTGGTGCACCTACACGTGGCAGGCATGGTGATTGCTTGCAGTGGTTGGTGATGACTGGGTCAAGGAAGGATATTTTGGTAGTTTGATTAAAAAACTAGAAACCATCTTGGATCAAAACTGCGGTGCATGAACATAGCGGTTTAGCTCATGGTAGAGCTGATTTGATCAAGACAGATCAAGATCAAGGCTAAGGATTTAGTGGATGCACACTTATACGCTTTGAAAAGCGTGTATAAGTGAACTTGTATGAGTAAAATCTGTGTGTGGGGTTAACGGGTTTTTCATTATAATAGTGGATAGTATCCACTAAGGTGAATAGGTAGCTAGCTGTCTACCTATAAAAGGGGTTAGGATAGAAACATATGAGGTTAACCATCCAACCCATCTAATGTGCTCTCATCCCTAGGGTTAGGGTTTGAGAGTGAGTGCCTTGTGTGTTCTTTGTCCTCTAAGGTGGAGTGATTGTAAAATTTACCTTCTCAAGTAAGCAATACATCTCCACCCATCTATGCACTTTGATAGCAAGATTCACGAGAAAATCTGGTTTTGCTTTAGCCTCTTTGGTCCATTTCTTGATCAAAGGGTTTTTGGCTTGGTTTCTGTGGTGATCTAACTTGATGTGATATGTGAAAGTACATCAAGACCCTTGTTGGTCATCATCATCCCACGAGCAAGTTGTGTTCACTAATTTTGGTTTTGACTTGGTTTCGGTGTACCTTTCCTTCAAACTGAAAAAGGTCTCGACTTTGGTCATAATTTTCATGATCATTTATTGGAATAGGTTTTTGATAACCTAGAGAAGATCCCTGCAAAATTTCATGTCATTGGATATTCGAATCAAAAGTCCCATCAATTTTAGTGTTTGAACTTTGGTTGATTTTACTGTTCATCGAGGAAAGGAAGTACCGTAGCTACAACAAAGGTACTTCTGATTTTTAAAAGTACCACATTTATAACAAAGGCACTTCTGATATCCCTGATTTTTCTCCAAAATTTTAGATGTTTATTTTGCTTGTTTGGTGTTGGTTTCTCATTTCAATCTTTATAGCTTTGTAGCTATTGGAGTGAAGGAGTGTTGAATACTTAGGAGAAAAATTAGAAAACACCATTTCAATCTGTTGCTATATTCGGTCTTTCAGTATGTAGCCTCACTAGTATGACCGGTAATAGATAGATCCATCCATCGATCTTTGCGATATAATGTTGCTAGCTAGCGTAGCTTATTTCCGGATTGTAATTAAACATCTGTCTGAATCAGACTTCGCGTTAGATTCATAAGATTTGCTTAATGGATGGAGAAGGAAATCTGTCACTATTGTTGATACTAGGTACAGTTGATTCGATCGATCCATCGGTCAATCGATCTTCGCCACCCTAAAACCCTACTCCTCGTACTAATCATGATCAGCATCTATCAATGCGTCTACCCTTGTACATTGTCACAGCGAACACGCATGCAGTCGAACAACCATGAAGTCATTTATGACCACTCCTCATCGCAACAAGTCGATAGTCGGTTGCGACTTACGACCACGAGTACTCGTTACGACTACGAGCACTCGTTTACGACTTATGAATTACAACTTACGACCACGAGTACTCAAACATTCAGGGATACACATGCAACACTGAGGAGAAACACGAGAATTTTGTGCTTGTTGTAGGGGTGGCCCCCACCTAAGCCCAGCCGGCCTGTTAGGAGGTTGTAAAGCCCAAAATAGGACATGTATAAAGACATAAATGCCCTTGAGGGGGATACTTGGGTGTAAAGACATAATTGTAAAATGCTCCCCATGAGAATATATATAAGACTATCCAGGCCCTGGGGAAGCCCCCAAGCATTGCTCATCTAACTCTCCACTACCATACTACCATTTCTCTGTTTGGTCTGTAACCACAACAGTGCTGCTCGACTTCCTCAACCTTTTCTGAGGACTCTATTCACGAATTTAAGCAACAAACGAATACTGGTCATGGCCAACATGGCCCCCCTATGCGCACACCATGACCTACACGATCTGTGCTATCCCACGAATGGGCCATGACGCACGACTATGAACTAAAAACTAACAAAAAGACGCAACCATTCATGTGTGAACGTAGCACACATCGAATGTTTGACACGCATGACCAAAGGCCTTGCCCAACAACTGAACTCGCTACCAGTAACTTGATCAAACCGTCTAACAATCTCCCCCTTGTTCTAGTTGCCCTTCACATTGATGACTCCAATCTTCTTGCGCGAACTCTAAAACTTCATCCGCCTAAGAAGTTTCATTAGTAGGTCTGCCAATTGCTCGTCTGACTTGATGTAATTGATAAGGACCTTGCCATTTTCAATGCATTCCCTGATGAAATGGTAACGCGTCTCAATGTGCTTGCTCCGACCATGGTACACCAGATTCTTGCATAATTGAATTACAAACTTGTTGTCCACAAGTAGAGTTGCCGCACTTTCTTCCACATTGAACAGGATGCTGAGCAACTCCCTGAGCTAAATCCATTGGCATGCCGCCATTGAGGCAGCGACATACACAGCCTCACAAGATCACAGAGCGATGATCGTCTGCTTCTATGATTGCTAGCTCACTTGGCTCCCCCCAATGAAGAAAATTATGTCGGAGGTACTCTTCTGATCGTCGACGTCACTGTACCTAACAAGCTTGGCCGCCATTGTTCCTCTAGCATACCGACACCCGTATTCAATTGTCCTTTCCGCAAAGCATAGTAGATGCTTCACGACACTGAGGTGCTCAGTGGTGGGCGACTCCATAAACTGACTTCGTAGTCAACTACGAACACAATCTCTGGCCTTGTGTGTACCAGATAGCATAGGCCTCCAACGATGCTGTGGTAGAACGTGCCATTGACTGGAGGATTTGAGCTTTCCTTGCTCAATTTTAGTCACGGTTCCATTGGGACTGTAGCACCCTAAGAGCATCTCCAGCAGGGCCCCTACTTGAGCCCTCAAAACCAAATTTGAGGGCTTGAGGCAAAAATAGAGGTCCAGCAGGGCCCCTACTAGAGCCCTCAAATTTGAGGGGCCCCTTAAATCCCCCCTTCAGCCCTCATTCCTAGGGGGCCCCTACTCCGGCCCTCATTTTTCAGCTTTCCTCGTTTTTTCCCGTACGAGTGAAACAAATTTAAATTCGGAACAAATTTGAATTTAAATTTGAATATTCGAAACAAATTTGAATATTCGGATTAAATTTGAATTTAAATTTGAATATTCGGAACAAATTTAAATTCAAATTTGGATATTCGGAACAAATTTGAATATTCGAAACAAATTTGAATTTAAATTTGAATATTCGGAACAAATTTGAATTTAAATTTGAATATTCGGAACAAATTTGAATTTAAATTTGAATATTCGAAACAAATTTAAATTCAAATTTGGATATTCGAAACAAATTTGAATTGAAATTTGAATATTCGGAACAAATTTGAATATTCGGAACAAATTTGAATTTAAATTTGGAACAATAAAATTCGAAACAAATTTGAATTTAAATTTGAATATTCGTATTTGAATTCATAAATTTAAATATTGTCCCTCATTTTGAAATCATAAATATTTTATTGTGTATTGTGCTTTTGTCTCATACATATGCATATAGTGTGTGAGGAAATAGAGTAAATTGAGAAATAGGGGCCCTATTTTGAGGGCTCCTGCTGGAGTGCAACCCAGAAAACAGGGCCCTCAAAAGTAGGGGGAGCCCTCAAATTAAAAGTAGGGGCCCTGTTTTGAGGGCTCCTGCTGGAGATGCTCTAAAAAATAGAAAGAGAATAATAGCGTTTTTTTAAAATCATCTCTCTCTCTCCTATCTCTAACTACATATATCTCTTTACCTTATCTATCCATCCATATCTCTCTCATCTCCATCTATTCCATCTCTCTTCCAATCTCTCTTTGTCTTTCTCTTGAGGAGGCGTCGAGTGTGAGGCTGGCCGGCGGTGGCGGCGGTAGCACCACTGGAAGCGACGGAGGTGTGGTGGTTGGTGCAACGCAGCATGTGGCAGTGGCATGGTGTGGCGCGCAGCGGCGGCATGGCACTCGGGTGTCGATGGCTAGCGCGACATAGTTGCAAGCGGTGGTGTATGGTGGTGCGTATGGTCAGAGGAGGTGTGACGGTCGGGGCACTGGTAGGCCGTGCGGCTAGCAGCAGTGGGTGCATGGCTGCAGCGTGGCGCAGGGGTGGCGACATCGTGGTGGTAGCAGCGGCAATAGCCGCGACGACAGTCGGTAGGGGCTGATTTGGCCATTCAACCTGGTAGTGCAGGTGGCCTGCGAGGCCATGGCGGCAGTGGCGGCTAGGAGCAGCAGCGCACGGGAGGCGCACGGGCGACGCGGCTACCGTGGTGGGCGACGTGGCCGGCCGGCGGCGGCGGGCACACAGTCAGGTTGGCCGGAGCATGGCCGAATGCAGTTTCGCACTGGAGTACGGGACGTCGTTCGTTTCGCCGAACGTGGTTTGCTCGACCGAACGACGATTTGCACGGTGAAATCCAGCGATCGCGATTCCTTCCGACCGAACGATCTCTTTCTATCCTTCCATAGTTTATCTTGACCCTCGTCTGATTCGCCTCCATCTCCTCCTTGCAGGTTCACAAGTGGCCTTTGAGGAAGTGTCCGGGCAGTTACGCACCTTGGATCCCTCGTGCAGTGTGTCCATCAAACGTGCTCAAGGTAGGTACCTCGCAGTCGTAACCTTTCCGTTTTGCAAACCACATGTTTCCATATTACATGTCACCTTGCCATTGAGTACAATTTTCATATCACTAAAATAACCTAGCAAATATTATATCGCTAAAGTTACCTGGCTAATATCATATCGCTAAAGTTACCTGGCTAATATCATATTACTAAAGTTACCTGGCTATTATCATATCACTAAATCTCACCTGGTTATTATCATATTACTAATGCTTGCCTGGTTGTAGACTTCTAATACTGTATTTATACCATGATGTTGTAGGTTATCTTATTTCACATGCTTTTAGATTTATTAGAATACTTAGTTAATAATGTTCTAGAGTTCATGCTTTTAATTAGTGTTTTGGAATTAATACTTAAATCATTAATGGGGGTAGCATATGAACATGTTTCAATTTAGATCTAAACCACCAACACTCTTTTAATATTAGGGTTGCTATGCTTTATATTTATTGATATCTTGATCCACTGCTTGTATGTTGTTGTATGTAAGCCATGATAGATTTATATATAATACCTGTTAATCCGATAATAATCATTCATCACGTAATTAAACTTGGATGGTCACCAACCCTTGTGTGAGCTATGTTATAATACCTCTTATAGAGTAATTCCTAGGCCATTTTTGCTATGTTATCATTTTACATCTCCATCTATCGGGATCTAATACTTCTCCATTTTAAACCTTTAGCGAATGCTTTCACTTATCTTAACTTTATCTTAGCCTTCTCTTAGTTTCCTTTAATTTCACACCATATAACCGGTTAACAATATAACAGTTACCTGGCCTGGGGTTATCCACATATAGGGGAGATTTTCACCCACTTGGTAACGTACGAGGGTCGTACACTTTCGTTACTTAGTATATTACACCCCGTCTGCTGTTATTCAGTTGAGGACAGCGTTGTGCCTAACTATTCTTATATAACCGGGTATGTGGGAGTAATCGCCAGTGCCATTTACATAACTCACTGTATGACATACCCTTATTTCCACGGTTCCTATTATCTTGATCGGAATCAATGTTTTCAATAACCTAGTTTCATTGCAATTAACCGGCGTCAATTACTTTCTTACATTACTTGTCATTTAATCACCATGTTGCGCCTATTATTGGGTACTTGCTGAGATTCTAAATCTCACGCTTACTCTTTCCATCCTCATGTAAAAGGCCTGATGGCTTGCCACTATTTATGTTATTTCATTTATTCTCTTTTGATTAGAAGTGGACTGGTCCTATTTTCAAACATTTATTTTAACTTTCGGTAGGATGTATCGTCCATCCCTCATGGGCAGCCATCGCCACAAGGGCTCGTACAGAATCAAGACGCGCCACGGGTGTGAACACCTCATCGAAGTCTACGCCAGCATGTTGAACATATCCCTTGGCCACCAGACGTGCCTTGCGCTGCACGATCTCACCACGGGCGTCCTTTAGCTTGAACGCCCACTTAAGATCAATTGGGCATTTTTCGGCCAAAAGATCGACGAGGTCCAATGTCCGGTTCTCCTTGATTTAGTTCATCTCTTCCTGCATTTCCATACACCATTCTTCATCAGCCCGAGCCTCGATGACAGAGGTTGGCTCTTCCATCGTCAACATGTGCAATTTGTCGAAATCGAGCTCTTGTGGAGGGGCGTCGTCAATGCAGTCTTGCACCATGCAGAACCTTCAAGGAGATCTTTCATCATTGAGGTCAATGTCTGATGGAATGTTCGATGGCGGGGATGCAAATTTGCCCGTCAGAGCACCGACGCAAAGGTCAAATCAGTGGGGTGCTCACCCGTTGCCGCGGTCAACTTGCTGATGCCAGCATCGAGTGAGCTACCTTCAGGTCTTGCCACCGGTACAGAGTAGGCCAAAGTGAAGTCATCATGGCCACTGGCTTGTTTAGATTGCTCCCATTTCCAGCTTCTCCCCTCATCGAAGACGATGTCCCTAGAGATGTGCACTCGGCTTGATGAGGGGTCGAACATCTGGTACGCCTTGGAGTGGTTGTTTTAGCCAATGAACACCATGGGAGTACTCGTGTCGTCTAGCTTGCCGACGTGCAGCCATGTGGCTTTCACATGTCCTACGTAACCAAAGGTTGGAAGGAAGTGCACAACTGGCTTCACACCATGCCAGGCTTCATATGGGGTCTTCCTGCTCACGCTGCTTATGAGAGAGCGGTTCAGGACGAAGATAGCCATGGTTACGGCCTCCCCCAAAACTTGCCGAGCACCTTCCAGTCCTTAAGGATGCACCTCGCCATTGCCATCACTGTCTAGTTTCGACGCTCAATAACATCATTTTGCTGGGGTGAATACGGTGCTGTGAGCTGCCAGTGTACTCCTTGCTCGGCGTAGTGCTTGGTGAAGTCCACCGAGGTAAACTCCCCCCGGCCAGTCTCAGTCTCAACTATGGCCTAGAACTTCTTGATTGTGCCGACGGCCTCGTCCTTGCCTCGGAGAAGAATGAGCCACATGTAGTGACTCATATCATCGATGAGCAAGAGGAAATAGCGCTTACCTCAGTGTGTCGCCGGTGTGACGAGTCCGCACAGGTCATCATGCACTAGGTTGAGGCGGCCGTTGGCGCGGTGCTTGGTCTCCAAAGGAAAAGGCACGCGCCATTGTTTATCAACAAGGCACCCATCGCAGATTTGATTGACGTGGTTCACATGAGGAAGTCCACCCACCTTGCCCTTGGGCGACATCTTCCGAAGCACGTCAAAGTTGAGGTGCCCAAAGTGGGCATGCCAGCGCCATGCCTCGTCGTTGACCTATAGGCTCAGGCGGACCGGCTGCACCACACTCAGGGTGATCTTGTACAGCCGGTTTGGTGATATATTCACCTTAGCAATGAGATTTCACTATCGATCACGGACACACAGAACGCCGTCTTCAATCAACACGCTGCAGCCGCCCTCATCGAGCTGGCCAATGCTGATGATGCTGCTCCAAAGACGCGGGATGAAGTACACATTGGTGAGGGCAAGGTGTTAGTTCCCTTTTCCCGTGAATAGCACGGTGTCGTGCCCGTGGATCTTGATCACCGAACCAACCCTGAACTTGACCGAGCCGGTGATCCCGTGATCGAGTTTGGAAAACGCTACGCCACATCCCATCATGTGATTTGACTCTTCGGTATTAAGAAACCAGGAAGTCTTCTCGTGATCTTCATTGAGGAAGATCGACCTGGCACGCTCCTCGTCGAGGAAGACCTGCCCGCTGATGTGTTATGGCTTGGCGGGCGCCTGGGTGATGTCCTCTTCCACCGCTGTTACTTGGGCCATCAGGAGAGACGCCTCGTCATCGTTGTTCTGCACTAGATACACCTCCTCCCTTTTCTTCTTGTGGTAATCGTGAGCCCAATGCCCCAATTTCTGCAGTACCTGCACTCGGCCCTCTTGGGGTTGTCGGGCCCACTGCGAGAACGAGTCTCCTTCCCATTGCTGGAGGAATCTCGCCCGCACCTGCCACGCGGCCTACCACGGTGTGCGGAAGAGTTGACGCTGCTGGACATCAATTCATCCCGATCACATGCCTGTGCCCATGCCTGCCACTCCTCCGCGAGGAGCAGACGGGTTCCCTTGTCATTGCGCCACGGTTGGAGTAGCACTGCTCCACCGCTTGAAACCGACCAGTCACCTTCTTGATCGAGAGGTCGCTGACGTCGAGGAGTGTCTCGATGGAAATGGCCACCTGGAGGTAGTGATCCGGGGCCACCTGTAGGAGTTTCTTGACCACCTCTTCCTCTCGGATGGGATCGCAGAGCAAGTGGAGGTTGTTGGCAAGCCTAAAGATCCTCATCGAGAAATCATCAATGGACTCACCATCTTTGAAGGAGATACCGTCAAACTCCTTGCATAGTTACTGGGCGTTGCCTTCGCGCACGCTGTCGACGCTCATACGCATGGTCTTCACGGCCACCCAGGCATCCTTCGCTGCGTGCTTGACGATAAGAGTCGACAGCATCTCAGCCGGCACGGCACGGATAATTGCTGACAGCGCAAGCCGGTCATCATGGTAGTCCGCGTTGCTGATTTAGATGGCCCCCCAGAGACCTTGCGCCTGGAGGTTGACTCGTATGACCAATGCCTAATCATTGTGGTTCATTCGCATGAGCATGGGGTAGACAACGGAGCCTGAGGCCTTCTTGAAGACACGCTTGACGATGAGCACACGGCCACCGTCGTCACGGTGCTGTGGTCGGCGCGGAGGAGGCAAAGGCAAGCACGAGCAGCCTTGCCTCGGAGGAGTCATCGACTGCTTTCCTAGCAGAGCCCACGACGAATACATGTCTTCCAGCTGATCAGCAAACACTGGCTCTGATACCACTTGTCGTAGCAGACACGCATGCAGTCGAATGACCACGAAGTCGTTTACGACCACTCCTCGTCGCAGCAAGTTGATAATCGATTTCAACTTACGACCACGAGTACTCGTTATGACTATGATCACTCGTTCATGAATTATGACCATGAGTACTCAAATACTCGGGGATATGCATGCGACATTGAGGGGAAACCCGAGGATTTTGTGCTGCTTGACTTCCGCGGCCTTTTCTGATAACTCTATTCACGAATTTAAGCAACAAACGAGTACAGATCATGGCCAACATGGCCCTCCTATGCGCACGCCACGACCTACACGATCCGTGCCTTCCCACGAATGGGCCATGACGCACGACTGGGAAATGAAAACTAACGAAAAGATGCAACCATTCCTGCGTGAACGCAGCACACGTCGAACGTCTAACACGCATGACCAGAGGTCGTACCCAACTACTGAACTCGCTACCGGCAACTTGATCAAACCACCTAACATACATTCTCTTCTAGCCTCTAGCTAACCTACGAGCTGTACGTACCGCAGGCTCCACTGACCTTGATCAAAAGTAAAGTAGCAGGAAAGAAACATCATTTGCTAGCTCAAGCTAAGATTAACTGTTTCTGTTGTTGAATGGCCTTCAACCGGAGGAGAAGGGCAGATGTGTGTTGATGCTGTGGCGGACTTGGTAGGTACGCAATGATGTTGTTCACGCAAATACGGCGGTGTCGGTCCTCGGTTCCATCAAATTTCTTGAAGACTATTGGGAATCACTGTTCCACATCCGACAAGTGAATGCCGGACCGAAAAGGGAAGAAGCCTATTATTGTGGCGTGCAAATGAAGTGCAAATGGCGACCTCCTGATCCTGGCTGGGTGAAGATCAATGTTGATGGTTCCTTATCTGAACAAACGGGTGCGACTGGAGTGGGAGTAATCATCCGAGATGAGAGGGGAGAGTAACCCTCCTATCTTCCAGGAAGAATCTTCCTGGTGAGCTATAAGGCATGGAGGTGATGCAGTGGAAACTGAAACCTGGGCATATCAGAAGGCGTCAGTTTAGCAGCCATATGGATTCGTAAGGATGCTATGCTAGAATCTGATTGCAGTTCTGTTGCGAACCTGCTACTCATTCCGAAGGCCTAGAGACCTCGGCTCACTTTCATCATTTCTGAAGTCCTGGATGCTGCCCAGTCACCAGCATTCTTAATTCGGCATTCGAGGAGAGAGCAAAATGGTGTTGCATATGAGCTCGCACAATTGGTGAAGCACACGAACTGTTTGGAGGTGAGCATTGCCCTTCTTGTGTCGAGCACCTAGTTGCTCAGGATTGTACCTTAAGCAAGAATCCTTGAGCAATCTATAAAGCTCTCTTTTCCTCGATTTTTTTTTGCTTGAGCCTTTTCTTCCCATTGTGTCCATTCATGTGTGACGCCTTTTGCAATTATTTTGCGATCGATCGTTCTAGCCACCGGGACGCAGGTACTGTTTGCATCCAATGGCCAAATAATTCTGCGTGCGTACGAGAGAGTTGGGACCAATGCAGCGGCGGCAGCTGAGCACAGCAGCAGCGCTCACGACGCGCTTGTCAGCTTGCGGACAAGCGATGATCGATCACATGCGCTCACATGAGCTAGCTGCATGCCACCTTTTACCTCAAAACCTTGTAGTGAACAGGGGTGGAGCCACACCTCAGGCAAAGAAGGCTTCAGTTTAGATGTGGAAAAATATCTAATGGGCAGCCCGAATAAATTCAGTTCAGTCTGGATAATATTTTTATAGTCCAGATAAGATAGTCTAAATCATTTTACTATTAAGCTCGAGATGTAACTAAATCCTAACTCGACAGTGTATGTATGGTTACGATGGATGACGATGTGTTGATGTACCAGCGACTGCGCTAGCTTCGTGTCGCTAATACGTGTTTTGTTCGTGCCAAACGATCAGTAAGCGAGAATTATTGGGGCCATCCGCTGATGGACGAGTTGGATTGCTCACCGGCCGCGCACGACTGCGCCTGCGCGGCGTCATGATGAAAGTTTGTCCGTTGGCGCTGATCACGCAAAGAACTCATCGGCAAGCTGTTCAGCGAGCTAGCGTTTCGGGTTTGGTGTTGCTATCCTGTGGTGCATTGTATGCGTCGTAGTGTCATGGACAAAGCCTAACTATTAAACGACCGCTATGTACTAACCCGTTGATTGAGAGTGTGCCTGAAGTTTTAGATCTAAAAGTGCGTCTTCTTCAGAGTTTCTTAATAACCGGGGTAATGACCCACGAGTACCTGAAGAGCGATTTAGTTCCTCGATTTTCAAAGGGGCCAAAACAAGTCTCCGAGTTTGCATTTTAGGTCAAATTGGCCATTGGGCTGACATGTTATTAGGGATGGCAATTGTGCCCGTTTACCCGTGTACCCGTGGGTAAATACCCTAATAGAGCCGGGTATGAGATGTATTTTCTATCCACGGGTATGAAAATGGGGGGAATTCTCTGCCCATCGGGTAAACGGGTACGGGTATGGGTAAGCTCTACCCGTACCCGTCTTACCCGTTTACCCGCCATCTAACAAACCCTAACCCTAACTCCAGTCTCCACTCAACCCGACTTACTCAACTCCTCAGCAGCCGCCGCCCATTCAACTCCCACTCCCAGTCACTCGGTCCTCACCCAGACACCCGTCTCCTACTCTCCTCCGATCTGCCGCCGTCCTCCGATCTGCTGCTGCCCCCACCCGCCGCCCCCACTCGTCGCCGTCCTCTGATCTGCCGCCACCCCCACCCGCCGAGCCGCCGCCCCCACCCGCCGCCGTCCTCCGATCTGCCGTCGCCCCCACCCGCCGAGCCGCCACCCCCACTCGCCGTCCCGCCATCTTGAAGACATCTTGAGGCCTGATTTGGTCTTGCCACTAATTGAAACTTTGCCCATTGAACAGTTGGCAACATATCTTCCAGAGGTTTGTATTAGTTATACTGGCTTTCAGTTCAATTGACCCTTCTACTCATTTTCTGGTAATTTCTCAATTCCAGGGTTCGTGGACTGCTGGTGATAGTCTTGAACTACTGCAAAGTCCTTCTTTGCGACAGCAAGTGATAATGTGATAATGTTTCAAGTGATAATTTGTTATGCTGATTTTGGTGTTTGCTTGTATGACAGGTGCTACGGACTGGGCAAATAGATCTAGCTTAATTTGGAGTTGACCCTAGTAAATGTAATCCTTTCAATTTTTCTTTACAGACTACAAGTAAAGTTGTCATTTATTTGCACTAATCGGTTTTGTTGTACTTAGGATGTAGCAATCTTGAATATGTTGTACTAAAAGTTGAGCTGTGCTTCAATATTTTGTAGCTTTTCAAACACTAAGTCTGAGAAGTGCTTCTTATATGCTCAATCGCGAGCAGTACACAGTAACACTAAGCCTGCTGAATGAAACAAACTTAAACATTTACATGATGATTTTTTTCATGGTTCGATTTTGACTTCGAGTTGTTGATCTGAATCATTTGATTCATCTGAAAGCCTCTTTTTTACCACAGCATACTGCACCAGCAGTTCGGTTGTTTTTTATGTGTGATGCATTGGTGATGTTTGAATGTGTGATGCATTGGTGATGTATTTCGCGGGTAAACGGGTATGTCGGCGGGCGACGGGTACCCGCAGGCGACGGATATGGGCGAGATTTTTTACCCGTAGTCCTTCGCGGGTATGCCCGCGGGCGTAAATCAGGGTCGCGGGTATAGTTATGGGCGAGTACTACCCGTACCCGCTGCACCCGATTGCCATCCCTACATGTCATTGCCACGGGTACGGTGACTCGGCATCTTATCGCTTTCCCATATGCAAAATGACTAAAATGCCCCTAGTGAAGAGCACTCTGACTTTTTTCTTGAAATAAACCCTGGTTGTATTAGAAACTTGAACAATGCAAAATGACTTTTTATAAAATCTGTTTTTCGACTTTTCTACAGTAATTAGTTTTCAAAATGAGCGTGTTTTCAAGGCGGGGTCTATAAATAGATTGTAGTACACATTGTAGCGACTTTATTTATATCGGCCAAACCGCATGCCAGTTTTTATTACTCCATACTCTCTCTCATGAATATTAAAAGCCATAAATCACGGTTATAAGTTATAAGACGAAACAAAAAATAGGTTTTGTGGCAGCCACACCATTACAAATTTGCCCTCTGGCAAAAAGAAAGTTACATTAGTGCCGTGGAGGACAGGTGTAAGATAGCTAAGTTGCACATCTTCCACGTGTTGCCCGTAGATGAAGGATGGCGACAACATTTTGAAGAGACCAGGTGGGACCGTGGGAGGCGTTGCTAGCCCAAGTGAGCCGCCGCGGCCGGCGACGCCTGATTTAGCCATGTGAAGGCTTGACATTGAAGAAGCTGAGCCGGTGGGGGAAATGGAACCAAAGGGGAGATTGGAATCTCCGGAGGCGAGGCCGATGGGAAGATTAAAAGGGGGAAAGAGGGGGATCCAGAAGTAGGTCTAGATCTGCATAGGTCTTTTATTTAGGCATGCCTAGACGTCAAGAAGCTGGTCGGCGACCTCCGCAGCTAGGTCGGCAGCGATAGCCTTCCCATGTAGGGTACTACTCATAAGGAAAACTGATTCTCTAGTAAACTATAGACTATAATGAGACTAAACCCCTTCCTCTCTCTCTCACTAGCCGGTGAGGCGCCGAAGGTGGGGAGGAGAGATGCCATAGAGGGATAAGGAAAGAGGGCTTAAGTTTTCGTGAGAGCCAGAGAGAGAGAAAGGGGCTATCCATCCTGACCGGCACAAGGACTCAAATTCGACGGACCAAAGTGGCTCTTCTTGTAAAAGTTCAACCATCAAATAGTAGTAGGTCATTAAGTATTATCCTAATTAACCTCTAGCTTCGTACATACAGAGCACCTCTTCCCAAGGACCAACGTACGTCCAAAACAGGATACTACATCAACACGGCGCGGACTCTCGTAATCATGCTTAAGGGTTAAGAATCTCGATCGGTGTCAGGGACGCACGTAGCCATCACGATCGATGGACCAGATGGCGCCCTACGCTTCGGCCGCGCCCACACGTCGGCGAGCAGCCGGGGCGGCACGAGTAGGCGCAGATGAGGTGGGTTCGTGTCGCGCGTTCCGGATCTCGAAATGCCCCCATGATGTGGCGGCAGCGCGAGGGAGGACGACGACCCGGACAACCCCGCCGACACGGCACGTGCGAGCGCGAGGCCCCTCCACCCATGTGTGTTGCGCCCATTTATCTATGGGCCTACTGCTGCGCTACGGCTACGAGTACTGCCCTGTGTGGGAGTACTCGTACATGCTTGCAACTAATCCACTCCGTTCCAACCCAAACCCATTGCATCATGATGAATTGATGATGATGATGGCGGCGGCAACACCTCACCGTTAACACACGTCTTGAGATGAGAAAATTATCCATGCGTGCCCTGCCTGCTGGTGGCTAGCTGTGACTGGCTCGTGTGGCTTGGGGGTGATCGGTTGGGCTTCAGCTTTTAATTTCCGATTTATTTTTTACTATTCATAAATTTTGTCTTTTCCTGAACTTTTGGTTTTTTGAGCTTTTTTGCCGGTTCTTTTTTCCCGTATTTGTTTGTATTATATATAATGGGCTAACGTATTTTTTTATATCTTTATATTTTTTAAATTTAATTATGTTAAATAATCATCTATTAGCTATAATATTTTTTCAGTCAGCTACAATATTTTTCGGTTATAAACCACTAAAAATAAGCTCAAATGATCACTATACGGTGGTACGTGCGTGTGATCTCTTTGTTTCGTACTGGTTGGGAAAAGAGGGAGATCGGCGTAAAGGAGGTGAAACGATGGATGGTTGCAGGACCCGTACGGCTCTCCAAAAGCAAATCAAGCACCGCGGAAAGCTCTTTTTCTCGAATCATACAGATACTAAACCCGGGGATTCCCGGCCCCGGGCGTGTCCACGTCGCCCCGTCCATGTGTCCGGTCGACGCGTGGCGGGGCAATTTCTGTACGGTCGGAGGAGGTAGTTTCCTCCAATTTTTTGGAAATTATCGTGCCACGGGAATGCATGCACTATGATGTGGCGTAGCATTACCAGCTGGGTACGCTGCTATGAAAACATGCTGTACAGTCCGTAAACGAAGCAAGTGTACAACCAAGGAGTAACTCGTATTGCAAATTTGCAGTAGCACTAGTAGTACATGCCTATACTTTTGAAGATACCATTCACACAAAAATAGCACCATGTCATGTTCTAGTCGATGTGACCAGTGACAAACCACCTCCGAACGAGGGAGGAGAGGAGGATGACTCACACTGCCTGCCTGTACATTATACAAAACATACGCAAAAACGACGAAAAAAAAAGTAGTAGAAAACTCGCATGCAGATGGGACGAATGCTACTAATTATAATTAACCGGCACAAGCAAGAACTTTTATTAAGCTCTTCATCTGCTCTCCGTTTTTCTTTTTCTAGGGATTTTTTTTGGAGTGGTTTTCTTTTCTTTACCGGGAGAAGACGGGGTTGAGGGTTTCAGTGAAACCGTGGAGCGCGCCGTAGCCGCGGGAGCTGAAGCCGAGGCAGCCGAGGAGGCCCTGCCGGTACGGCAGGAACGTCCGCCGCCGCATCTCCTCCGCCTGCGCCCTGTTCGGCGCCGCGTAGAGCCTCTCGTGCGCCGCCGCCACCGTCGTCGAGCGCCGCCGACCCTTCCCCCTCCCTCGAACACGCGTCGTCCGAGCTTCTTCACCCCCGCCGGCTCTACCGCTGTCCGACGCCGCCGCCGGGGGTGGTGGCGTCGCTGCGCGGAGCTTTGCGGCGACCTTGTCCCTCGACGCCCACGAGGGCGAGAACGGCCATGTTCTTTCGGGCTTGGCGGCGACCGCGGGGGCGTCCTGCGCGTGGGCGCCGCCGGGCTCGCTTTTGCTGCGGTGGAGGAGCATGTCCTTGAGGAAGACCCACCGCCGGGACCTGCGGGCGGACGACGAGGAAGACGAAGAGGAGGACGCCGAGGAAGACGAGGACGAGCGTGACGAGGCGGTGACTGGCGGCGTAGCCTCCTGCGCACCTGCCGAGTAGGAGACCGTGCCAAGATCCGGCGCGGGGACGAGCGCATTGAGCAGCTTGAGCCGCGGGGACGCGCTGCGGAGCGGGGACAGGGACCTGGTGCGGCGGTGCACGGAGCCGCTCCGGAGAGTGAGCTCGCGGCCGCGCGCCGGCGCGGGACGGCGGTCGCCATCTTCGTCGTCGCTGCCGGGGTCGAGATCTGGGAGCGGCGGCAGGGTGAGCGGCCGGATCTGGCCGTTGTGGAAGAGCTCGTCGGCGGAGATCATGGGCCCACCGGGCCCACCGAACTCGAATTCCGCGTCACCGACGCCACCGTACCCCGCACCAGACACGGCACCGGAGGCAGCCGAGGACGACGAGAGCAACAGGTGGTGGATGGGGCTGGCCGGCGCGCTGAAGAAGTAACCGCCGCCGCCGCCGCAGATGGCGGGGGAGCGGCCGGGGCTGGACGGCGCGCTGGCGAAGGGGGTGGAGCAGGTACTGTCGACGTCGTCGTCCATGGCGCGGGCTCTCCCCAGTAGTTCGCTTGTTTCTTAGGAATTTTGGTTGCGTTGTGGTGGTGGAAGATAGAGCAGGGAGTTGAGCTAGGCTTATTCATACCAGCCTAAGGTTCGGTTTGCTAAGTACGGTACGGACATGTCATGTGGTGGACCGTGCCGATAGGGCACAAATGGTGGGTTGAGCCGACCTGTTGGCGGTATGGTATGGCAAATCGAGCTGTGCTCAAGCCAGCTCGCCCCGACGAGCATGGCCGACATGGGGGGCATGACCAGCACGCCAACGCTGACAGTCGCTCGGGCCTTGGCCTCGCCTTCCATCGCGGTGATCCCCACAACCATAAACCATCACAGAGCAGAGCGAGTAGAGGGGGAGAATTGAAGGAGCGTACTGGAGTAACCGAACTATTGAGATGGCCCTGATGTTAACGGCGGCGTCCTACGCGAAGATGCCTGGCGACAGTAACTCGATGAGTGAGCCGTTGATGACGAACTTGTTGTCGGCGCCCTAGTCACCGCTCAGCCATTCGTCGCCGGTAGGCTGGCTCTCAGCGTAGTCGAGGTTGCGGTCGTCGTCGCTCTAGCTCTGCGCCTCCGGCCTCCCCCGGCGCCGCTACATCGCTGTCCGCTCCGCCACCCACACCGACACGCTGCCTCCCACCCGTGCACTTCGCCTCTCGTGAAGGGGAGGGAGGCGGACAAGGAGGGGAGGAAGGCTGCTGGTGGGGGGAGGGGAGGGAGGCTGCCAGTGAGGGGAGAGGAGGGTGGCAACCAGGAAGGGGAGGGAAGGGAGGCGGCCGAGGAAAGGGGAGGATCATAATTTTGGTGAAATAATTATTGTATTTTTTAGCTTGTAAACAAGATAAAAAATCACAAGTCAAGTACATTTATTCTCCTCTCTTCTGATGCAAGCATGCATGCAAGTTAAATTACTATTTTCTAAACATAAAGTTATCATCGATAATACATCAAGTTACTATCTCCTGAATATAAAATTATTATCGATTGACTTACAGATGACAAAGTTACTATCTCATGCACATAAAGTTATCATCAAAACAAGAATGCACCAAGATGCTCGTGCGCGTAGCCAGCGACCAGTGTGTAGCATGCGCGCACACGCTGCTTAGCACAATTGTGTGTACATACATATATGTATATGTATATATACACATATACATACATATATAGACACACACACGGCTGCGCTGTGCTGCACTTACGCGCACTGTGCGTGTCAAAAGTTATTATCGTGTGTGAGTGAAGCTACTGTCAAATACATGTAGAATTACTGCCAGTTGTGTAGTGTTATAACTAACAGTAACTCTACATATATTTGGCAGTAATTTTACTTACAAATGGCAGTAACTTTTTGGCGTGTATTTTACACCTGCACGCAGAATAGTAATTATACACACACATACACATATGTATACTATATAGGACGCTGAAATTGGGCACCATATTGCCTAGGCACCATCATTTCAAATGCGCAAATTCAACTCAAAATAGGGTGTATTTTTTTAAAATTCAGTTTTAGAGTATATACCCATGTATAACAATTCAAATGAAATGTATACCTTTGAAAAAACAAACTTGATTTCAAAGTTTTGAATAATCAACACATACCTACATTCAAACTATCATAAAAAAATCAACTATAATTTGAATTTCAATTCAAACTTATTTGAACTCGTTAGTAAACTAGTTAAACTTGACATCCAAAAAAATACAAATTTTTCCGCACATGATACATATGAAAATACCTATTTTAGATCATAGTGCCCAGGCACCGTGGTGTCCCAATTAATTATACTGTGTGTGTGTGTTTGTTTATTTGGATATGTGTATATATTTATGTATATATGTATATGTGTGTGTGTGAAGTCTTTTGATACTCTTAGGAGTACATACTTACACTTTCAATATACCACTTAAATGAAAAGGTTATAATTATTTATCACTTTCAATATACTTAAATACTAATTTTAAGATACTCCAATGCGATTTGGTTAAAAAATCATCGGAGTCCTTTATTTTTTCTATATACCTTTTTTCCATATTAAAAGAAATATATACATAAATTATGTGACGAAAAGTGGATTTTGATAGAAATTTTTTGTAAACTCACCTTGTGTATCTTATAATCAATATTAGAGTATACTCAAAAGAATAAAAGGGTATAACAATCTTATTTAAACAATATATAAGAAATAGAAATACGTACTCCTAGCGGTATGGAATCATTTTTTCCTCTCTATATATATGAACAATAATGCAGACAGTATACGGTCCATGGCTTCTTGCGCATACTATACCATACCAGGCCATGATAATAGAACACGTCCAGTTTGACCTGTCGGCACACCATGAAAGATCTGATCGTGTTATAATGCAACCGGTTTTATGAAGGCCGCATTATACAGGTCCATTACTCTGCAACGTGTGAGGCGCAAATCGCCTCCCTGGTAAATCTGGTTGCAGCATATACAGGTAAGTTTTGCATTGAATTAGCACAGTAGATTTGGTCAAATGCACAATTATGAAGTTGCTATGACAAAGGTAACTTCGGACGTACAGTTTGGCAGTGCTTCAGACTTCAGAGCTTATGATGAGTTATGACAAAGATGTAAAGCTCCTGCAACCATCTTAACCATGTAAGGCACGTTCGGTATTTGAATTTTTTTTTTTTGATCCCGGAAAGCTTGTTTCCATTAAACACTATCTCCAGCCAGGTCACTGGAGACCAAGCTAGAAACAAAGGTGGGGACTTGACTCATAAACTCCATTGAGCCAGAGCTAACCACACTCGCCCCATACACTGCAAGGCGATCAGCCACCTTGTTGCAATTTCTCGGACAATGCCGAATGCTACAGTAATCAAAGGAAGAACCAATAAGATCTCTGATTTGCTTGAGGAGGCTTCCATCCACACTTTGATCAAGGTCCGGCGAAGTCAAGCCCCGTACTAGGTCAGACGCATCAGATTCCAGGATAATTCTTGACATTCCCAAATACGCAATCCTCTGCAGACTGTACAGGGCCGCCAGAGCTTCCGCTTGGAAAGGGCTGTCCACTCTGCACAGATTGCCACAACCCCCCTGAAGAAACTCACCAGCACTGTCCCTAGCAACAAAACCCCAACCTCCCTGACCCGAACCAGCTTTAAAAGAGCCATCAATATTAAGCTTGTAGACATCTTCCGGTGGCGGCTGCCAACTCTTGAGATTGACTTGTTGCTGACTTTTCGTTGTTTTCCTTCCCTTTTCAAATTCTGACACATAGAAGGTTATAAGAGAGCAGAGCTCAGGACAGGACAATCTTTTTTCTCCAGCAACCACCTTATTCCTCATCGACCACCACCTCCACAAAAGAACCACAATTTGTATCTGGGTTGGCTGTGGAAAGCCCCAGACTCTCCTCAGCAAGTCACGCCCAGAATGACATTCTGCTAAGGTAATGCGACACTCCTCCAAATTTAGCCCTCTCCAGCACTCTTTTACTTCTTTACATCTGAAAAAGAGGTGCCCACAGTCTTCATCCAGCCTATGACACATGGGGCACAGGGTATCCTCCTTCATCCCCCTGCGCCTTAAATTTCGCCGAACTGCTAGACTATTATGGGCTACGCGCCACAGAAATATTTTCACCTTGTTTGGGACCTCCATATTCCAAATTTTATCCCACCTGAACTGGGAGTCCCCGTATGGGTGTGGCTCAGCGCTTGCTGCATCTCTACCAAGCTCATACTCCCTATTCTGAATCGCCAACCTATATGCTGACTTAACTGAGAAGATCCCCTTCTGGTCAAAGTGCCATGCCGGTCTATCTACCAAGTCCTGGTTCACTCTCAATTTTAGGATAGCCTCAGCATCAAACTCTGAGAAGACATCCTGCACTAAGGTCTCATCCCAGGAACCCAAACTCGGGTCCATCAACTCAGCCACCTTGGTCAGAACCGTTGCCCCCCTATTGGTAACAGGACGTCTTGTACTGCCGTGTGGGATCCAGGGGTCCTTCCAGATATTCACCGATTCACCATTTCCAATGCGCCATATGAGCCCCTGTTTCAGTAGATTCACACCTTTGAGAATACTCCTCCAAGTGTAAGAAATCCCATCCCGCACCGCACACTGCAGAATACTACCATTGGGAAAATATTTTGCTTTAAGCACTTGGCCACACAGTGTATCCGGAAAAATCAGAAGCCTCCAAGCTTGTCGAGCCAGCATGGCCATATTAAACAAATAAAGATCCCGAAAACCCAACCCTCCCTTATTCTTAGGGAGTGTCAACTTATCCCAGGCCAGCCAGTGGATCTTATTTTTCTTATCATTCTGGCTCCACCACCACCTGCCAATCATAGAGTTCAACTCATCGCACAACCCTTTGGTCAACTCGAAACATGACATAGCATAGGTTGGGATTGCTTGGGCCACAGCCTTTACTAAGATTTCCTTGCCAGCCTTAGAAAGCAATTTCTCCTGCCATCCTTGAATCCGAATCCACACCTTCCTCTTGATATATTCAAAAGCTTTCTTTCTTGATTTACCAATAGAAACTGGTAGCCCCAAGTATCTCTCACTCTTTGCTTCTTGCATGATGTCAAGGACCTGTCGCACATCATTCTTATCAACAGAGTCAGCGTTTGGGCTAAACAGAACAGATGATTTATCCCTATTGATCACTTGTCCTGAGGCTCGCTCATAAGCCAGCAAAATCCTCCTCAATTCCTGAGCATCTCCTCTACAAGCTTTCATCAAGATCAAAGAATCATCAGCGAAGAACAGATGATTAATCCTTGGAGCCTCCCTGCACACTCTAATGCCCTCGATCTTGCCCTCCACTTCAGCCTTCTGTAACATTGCTGACAAACCCTCCGCACACAGAATGAAAAGATAGGGCGACAGAGGGTCCCCTTGGCGAAGGCCCCTCTGTGGGTGGATGTTGCAAGAGTAGTCCCCATTGACCTTGATGCAGTACTTCACTGTTGTAACACACTTCATCACCCTTTCCACCCACGACCCTGTGAACCCCAATTTTAGCATCATCTTCTCCAGAAAGCTCCACTCAACACGGTCATATGCCTTACTCATGTCTAACTTAATGGCAGCCACCCCCTGTTTTCCCCACCTCCTTTGCCTTAGATAGTGTGTGAGCTCGTACGCCAGCAGGACGTTATCAGTAATAAGTCTACCAGGCACAAAGGCACTCTGAGAAGGTGTAATGATCTCCGGGAGCACCAACTTCAATCTGTTTGCTAGCACTTTGGAGATGAGTTTGTACACTACATTGCATAAGCTGATTGGCCTAAGATCCTTCAATCTCTCCGGTGACTTGATTTTTGGGATAAGAACAATAACAGTGTCATTCCACCCTTCCGGCATCGCAGCCCCATTAAGCACCGCAAGAACCTCTTCTTTGACCTTTTCACCCGCGAGAGACCAGAATTTCCTGTAAAAAACCACCGGCATGCCATCAGCCCCTGGGGCTTTCAACTCACCCATATCCTTCAGAGCCTCCCACACTTCGTCACTTGAGAAAGGTGCTGACAGGTTGTCATTCATTTCTTGAGTGACCTTCGCTTGAACACAATCAAGGACCTCCTCATCCTGGGACCCTGCATTGGACATAAAAAGTTTCTGGTACTGATTAGCAATAAAGTTCTTCAGATGTTTTCCTTCCACCACCCCACCACCCTCATCTTTCAGCTTGCTTATAGCATTCCTCCTTTTCCTTTCCGAAGCCTGAGCATGGAAGAATTTTGTGTTACGGTCACCTTTGGCCAACCATGTGGAGTGAGCCCGCTGCTTCCAGTATACATGTTGCTGATCCAGAAGACGCTCAAGCTTATAGCGCAACAAGCGCTCCTTGTTTATATTCCCTTGGGAAATAGAGGCTCGCCTGATCCTCTCCAGCTCCCTTTTGGCATTTTTAACTCTCTTCTCCAAGGCTCCAAGGACCTCACGGTCCCACTGCCATAACTCCCCCAAAACCTGAGATTGGATTTCCATCAGACTAACCCCACCACCTCTAATAGCTTTACCCCAAGCCTCCTCCACCCTCTCGCTACACTCCTCCTCCTCCAACCACCTCGCCTCAAACTTCTTCATGACCTCCAGAGGTTTCCTCCACTGGGCCTTTTCCTTCGCACCAGGAATCACAATGATGGGCCTGTGATCTGAATGCCTAGGATCACTATTAATCACACGGACCAAAGGAAAGCGATCCCGCCATGCGCTATTCGCCACCGCCCTGTCCAGTCTTTCCCTGGTATAGCTGAGAGCATTTTGATGATGGTTCCTCCAAGTGAAGGCATCCCCCACGAAGCCCAAATCGTGCAAATCACACTCCTCTAGAACATCTCTAAACTTTACCATGCTGCTCTCTGCTCTAGGAGCTCCCCCTTCCTTCTCACAACTGAAAAGAATTTCATTGAAATCGCCACAGCACAGCCAAGGGAGCTTACTGCGATGCTGTAAAATTCGAAGCAACTTCCATGTTTTCTCCCTTTCTTCACTGCGGGACTCGCCATAAATCCCAGTAAACCGCCAAGCACTCCCATCCTCCTCCTTGATTTTGGCATCAATATGATACCTAGACCAACTCAGCACCCGCAAATCCACCTCCTTCTTCCAAAACAGTGCCAGCCCACCCTTCGCCCCTACACTATCCTTCACCACCATGTATGGCATGTTCAGCTTCCACTTAAAACCCTCCATCCATTTTTCACCATGTTTTGTTTCAGAGAGAAACAACACATCGGGGTCCTCCTTCTTCTGGACATCCAGAAGACCGCGAACTGCCGGGCCGTTCCCCAACCCCCGACAGTTCCACGCCACAAGCCTCATTGGGATCGGCCGGGCTGACCATGCAGCCCCGCCAACAAGGAATTTCCCTCTCCCATCTCCTCCTCCACAGGAACAGTCTGGAGCTTTGCCTTCTTCTTTACTTCCTCCTCCCCATTGGCCTCCTCTCCCCCTCTCTTCCGCAACACAGACGGGGAAGGAAGCTGATCCCCCATCGACCTCACAAGGTCGCGCGGACGGCGTTTAAAGGTAGACCTCATCTTTTTTACCTCGCTTCCCCCAACCTTGCCCTGTTTAAACTCCTCCACCGGCCGCTCCCCAACCCTGCGAAACCCTGCTCCTGCCCTCTCCCCTAAGGTCGAGGGACCCACCACATCCACCTCCATACCGGCCTTTTCAGAAACTCCTGGCAAGACCTCCTCCTGCACGTTGAGACCTCCACCTCCTCCCTCCCCTTCTACCAACCCCAACTCCCCTTTTCCTGCTCCGACCACCCCCAGAACCCCCTCCCTCGCCTCCAGTACCAACTCCACCCTGCTCTCCTTGTCAGTACTCGTACTGTCCCCAAAAATTAATTTTTTTGGTACTCCTCCAGAGGTGGTATTGTTTGACGGAAGCTTGAGCGGGCTCGACCCATCGTCACGAAGCTCATTCTCCTCCAAGACCTTCCCCCTCCTTTCTTCCTCATTCTGCTGCAATCTCCTCCCCCCCTCCCCCCGCCTCCAAGAGCCTGACGACTTGTACTTATGACTACCCCCTGAGTTGCTGCCCCCTGACCAGCGGCTTCGTTGATCACGTTTCTTTGCCGGAGAAGCCCTCATCCAGTCCCCAAACTGATGATCGTGCACCTTCCAAACCTTCTCATCACATTCCTTTTCCACATGGCCCAACAAACCACAGGAATAACAGAAATTTGGTAGGAATTCATATCTGAAGTTACACCAACAGCTTTGCTCCCCATCCCCATTCTCCACCATCACCCCCCTGAAGAGTGGCTTGCGCACATCAATTAGGGCTTTAAGCCTAAGGAAGCTCCCCACAGCCGACCCATCCTCATCAGTTTCTACTTCCAATGGATCCCCTACCTTCGCCCCAATCGACCGACCTGTGCTTTTATTCATCAGACCTAGAGGCAGGTTGAAAACACGAATCCATACCGGAATGTGAGTAAACTCCAAATCCATTAGTCTCTTATTCTCATCAAAGTCCACCACTATGAGCAGATCACCACCAAACTCCCACGGACCCTCCGTAACAGCTCTTCTCTTGCCCCCCGGTTGAAGGAAAGCAAAAAGAAACATGTTATCCCCCAGCTCCTTGCACCGGATCCCTTTCGCCGGGCACCAGATTTTACCCAGCGTCTGCACCATCCCTTCCACATATCCAGCCTTCGACGAGAACAGCTTGCCCACTGCCTGAGGAGGACAACCAGCCTCCCTCGAAACTGACTGCCCATCGCATTTGACAGCCTTCCGCTCCTCCTCCGACAGCTTCAGACCACCCAACAGACCCTCCAGGTCCTCCGCACCCTGCTTCCGCCCTTTCTCCATCCGACCCCCAGCACCGACCGGACCCTCCAGCACCTACCCGACCAAACAATCACCCCTCCCGGCCACGAACCTCCTCCACCGCAAGCACAGATCACAAACGCAGAACGCCCCTCCTCCCCCGACCGCCACCAAGCTCCCCCGCGACCCGCCACACCAGCCTCCCCACAGCACCACTGGCTTCACCGCACACACAGCACCCCCAAAATCGCCCCGGCTCCGACCACCCCTTCTCCCTCTCCCTTCACCCGCCAGATAGGAACTCGCCCAAGAAGAAACCTAAGCAAGCATTCGGGGTAGAAATTCCGAACCAAACCCAATACCTCGGCCTGGGCGCGGAAACAAGAGCTCCGACTCGAGAGACCGAGCGGAGACGGTAGCAGTGGTAGTGATGACGTGAATGGAGCTTGCTGCAGCCCCCACGGCGACGCCCTTCCGGCTGGCTAACAGGAGGCAGGGAGGGTTAGGGTTGGGAGCGGAGGGGGACGAGATGGGGAGCGGCGGCGGCTGCAGTCGTGGAGGAGTGGAGGAGGTGGCTAGGGTTTGGCGAGGGGAGGGGTTGGTGGCGGCGGGGGAGGGAGTGGCGGCGGCGGCGGGCGTTGGGCGGAGGCGGCGGCTTTAGGGGCGGAGCCTGCGGCGGGATTGAGGGGGCTTCGCGGCGGCTGTGTTGGTGGAGCGCTCTCGATTTCGGGGGTGGCTTTTTGGGGGAGCGATACCGAGGAGGAAGATGAGATGAGGAGCTAGGGTTTTGGGGGAGGAGGAATGGGGAATTTCGGTATTTGAATTGAACGAGCCCTATCCCGTTGGGAAAAAAAAAACATATATAACCGATTTGAACAACAGGTCTTGGTTGACACATCATCAAATAGGGATGGATATAACTTAAGGAAACAAAATTACATAAACAAAATAACAGCACTCTCGGGGTCAAATTACAAATTTACACTCCTGCCGTCGTCTCACGCAGACGTCGCCGATCACCTCGTCCAGCAGCGAGCTCAGTATCTCCCTCTCCACCTCCTCGCCGGCCTCGAACGCCTCCACCCGGAAATCAACCCACGTGCCCAGCCCGCTGCTCATGTCCTTGTCCACAAGCTCATCCTCCACCCAATCGCCCATGCCCTTCCAACCACCGATCTCATTGCAGACTTCAGTTTCTGTGGCCCTGCCCAGCGCTGCCATCCCTTTGCTCCATGCTGCATATCCTGCCCGGAAGTAGGTGAGACGTCTCGTCTCCAGGCATTCACTTACGCAGTCGAACAACAGCCGTCTGTACCCTCGGCGGTCTAGCGGCTCCTTCCCTTGTGTATATACGTTCATGCTCTCCAATTTATCGAAGAGGAGGGGGTCCAAAGCTGATCCATCTTGATCGACGAAGAGCGACCCTAGTTCGTCTGTTGTCAGGTTGACACTGTTAAGGACATCTCCAATGTACTCCAGCTCTGAGTTTCTTGATTTCTTTGAACATTGGGTGATGTCTGAGATATCCGAAGTATCTATTGATGCAGAAGACGCCGAATCTGTTGTTTTTGTCTCAGTGTCAACTGATGGTGGATTTGTCAAGAAATTCCCTGGGATGTTATTAACTTCAGAAGAAGATGAATATCCTTTACACCCTGTCAAGGCAAACATGATTCACCTTCAGAAAATAAAATGTCAATGGTTGAGGTAGAAATTGCATAATTTCAAGTAAGTGAATTTACCATCACTGGTGCCTGAACACTCGGAAGACCAGCAGCTCTCCCTTAGAAAGATTGGTTCAAGTACAGAGAGGGGACTTAGATCTTCATGCTCCTGTTGTTTCCTTACATTGCTTATGCTACTGCATTCTTCTGGTTCCTCCACCTTCACGAAAATGAAATTTGTTTCACAACTACAGTTACTCGCTCTAGATGGTGCCACATGAGAAGACATTACATACTACCAAAGAAAAGAAAACAACTAGTTCATCAAAGTTGACCAACCCGACATAAGAGAATTCATGACCAGGGTTCAAAATCCCGGTGGTTACCGTTCTTACCGGTGGCAACCGGTAACTGAAAAAACCGGCCAGTAGCAATTTTGATTTTCGAATTTTGACCGATTTTTCCCGGATTTTCCGGTTACCGTCTGGTTTTTCCGATTACTGGTCGGTTTTTCCGGTTACCGGTTTCGAAATATCTCAAAATTCAAATTTTGATTTTCAAATTGTGACCGGTTTTTCCGGTAACCGCCCGGTTACCGTTACCGGCCACCGACCGGGATTTCTTCCGGTTCCGGTTTTTGGAACCTTGTTCATGATAATATAAGCCCTATGTCAGTGAGGAATCTTTAGCACATCCAAATCCAACCACAACACAAGGGTATCTTGCTGTTATTTTCATTTCTATTTTTTCTGCTTGAACAAAGGCAATCTCATGCATATTAATTAGCACCATTAACTGAAACTCAGAAGGCAAGAGATACAGATTAACTATATGACCTGGCTTCCTCACAACACTCGAATTTGCCCTACTATGAGAAAAGTTCAACAAACCAGAAAGTTCAATAGGCACTTAATGCCTGCAGAAGGTTGGTGTCATGTCATGATTTTGTCAAGCAAAACATTGTGATGAAACAAAGTTCCATATGTCAAAGTGGACATTAGGGTGGTCCCAGGAAAAAGTCATAGAATCGAGCCTTCACTCGTTGAATAAAAAGACTTGCAGTAACAATATTAGGCATGTTGTGTAGTGAACAAACACAGTATTTCTATTCTAAGTTGACAGGATAGGCCTTCGCAAGCTCCATTACAGGAAAAAAAATGGACCATCATAGTGATGCGGAGCAAAATTATACTGTTAATACCATAGAAGCAAATGATTGATAAAAATGTAAAATGATGGTTATTACTAAAAGCCTGTACTACTGTGCTATTGCATTATGCACAAAAATAGAAGGTAGAACCATTGTTTACCTGTAATTTACCGCCTCGGAAAATTTGGCCTTTGGTTGATGACTGGGCTGATTGGCAATAATCAGCATACTGAGAAGGTTTTACTTCAGAAGGGCTGCAGTCTAATACTCCACTCTCTGTGCCCCAATTGCTGCAAGAGGAGGTTGGTGGTTCGTCCAGTGTAAAAGTAGCAGGCACAAAAGAGTCACCCCTTGTGAAGTTGATGGATGGATCAATCTTTGATGTTAGCTCCTTCAGCTTCTTTTCTAACAGAAGGCTTAATGCATCACCATTTACAAAGTTCAACCCCACTGATGATAGCCCTTCAACCTTTTTATCTGAGTCATCCTTCTCGGTTCCGGCATCCAAACTAAAATTACTTCTTGTATCCCACTTCCCCGCCAATCTGGAGGGTCCTGCTGATGGTTTAACCAAGGGTGAGGTGAAGGTAAATGACACAACATCGGTAGTATCTTTACTTTCCTTGTTCCACTTTATGTGCTCATCCATAACAACATTAGGTTGAACCTGCTTCTGCAGTCTACCTGCTGGTTTTTCAGGCACGAATGTACCCTTCTCATTGGTGGAGTTCCTCTCTATCAAACGTTTCTTTTGTGGGAAGTCCTTGTTGTTTGTCGATGATCCTTCCCTATCACAACTTATGCTTTCCACAATGTCTTTTCTGCCACCAACTTTAGATACTTTGCTTCCATTCTTCATCTTCCCAGAAGAGGAATCTCCGGCCATCAGCTTTCTACCTTGTTGGGTTGAGACCGATTTGTTTGGTGCTGACTTGCCTCTGCTCACCAGAGAATTCTGTTTCTGGTTGTTTTGCCGAAGGACAGGAGAAGTGCCTGATGATGATGGCTTCTTTTGATGCTTGCTCTTTTGAGGATTGGACTGACTCCTAAAAGGTTGGTTTGTTCTGAACTCATCATGTTCTTTCTGTACTCCTGAATTCTTTCCAGAAGCACTTAATCCTTCCCTTTTCTGCACGTTCACCTTTGCCTGCAGTGCCAAAGAAATAGACTTCCCCTTGTTGCTCTTTGAACAGCCAGGGTTGTTAATCTCATAAGAATCAACTGAAGGCCTAAATATCACAATATCCTCCTCGCTGTTCCAGGTCCGGTTCATCTGCTGCCCTCTGGAGAACCTCACGTCCGGCAGCTCAAGAGGGTTGCTGGATGACTGCAGCTGCCGAGACACCGTCCTCTGAGAAGCTGGGATGCTCTCCCTTGGCTTGGAAACCCTCAAAGGAATCCGCGCAGGGCTGAATGAGCAGATTTTCTCCCTAGAACTGACTTGTGGCCTTGGCTCAAGAATCTTGGCTGCTGCCTCCATGATCTGAGCTGCATTCCTCGCTGAACTGAATCCCGGATTCTTAATGGGAGACAACAATCTGTGATGTGACATTGGTAGAGGCTTGGCGGACCTCGATGGCAATGCTTCTATCTGGAACCTTTCGATTGGGCTGCTCGGCATCTTCTGAGCTATTAGATCAAATGGCTTCCTCATGTAAGCATCAACTCTTCGCGGCACATGACTGAAGTGGTCATTCACGGAGTATTCAGGGCTCCTCTTGAGGCTGTGGTTGTCCCAGAACGACCGTGTGTCGCGGAATGGGGTGCAGTACGGCTCTGGAACACCTGAGGAGGGAATGGCGTCCAAGCCCATGAGCCTGGCCACCACCCCCGGCGCCTTCATCTCACGCCCTTCCTCATCAGTCACCGAGGACGCACAGCTGTAGTCGCTGCTCCCTTTGATGCTTGAAATGCCAATCCCCTCATCTTCATCAACCTACAAGCACAGCCACCCAAACATACATGAGCAACAAACAAATCACGGCGAGGAGCAAGACCGCCGATAGGCCACTCACCAAGTGGAGGCGCCCGGACGGCAAGGTTTCTTCGCTTCTCCTGACAAGCTTAGCGCCCTCTGCGAACAGATCAGACGAACAAGGACAAGAAAGCATAACATCAGAGGAAGAACAGCTTGGCTTCAGCGAGTGAGGCATTCTTGCAAACACCTACCGGGCGAGTTGGAGAATAGCTTCTTGCGGGACTTGCGCTTCCAGTCGAACAGGTTGAAGAGCCCGCCTCCGCCGCCGCCAACCCCGGCTCCACCCTTCTCCGTCCCCATTGCTCCTACGCGCTCCGCCCCCCTTCAAATCCTAAAAATCTCCACCTCAAGCCAACACTTGTCCCCTTCCTCAGCATCCGATCCGCTTCATTCCCCGCAAGAGAAGGCACCGATACAACCTACTAAAATTCAATCCAGAAATCCACCTGAGCCCAACAGACACGAATCCTAACACAACACCAAGCAGGCAGCTTACCAATCAAACGACTAATCAATCACGACACGATGCATGTTCCCAAATCGAAGAATCGCGTAAACCTAGCTCGCGGAGCGAATGAAGAGAGAGAGAGAGATGGATGATTGCTTACCGACGTGGCCTCGAGGCGGACGTGGAGCTAGCAGCACGGAGGAAGCAGAGACCGCAAGTGGTTGCAGCGGCAGCGGGGACAAGCGGAGGGCGGAAGCATCAGATCGGGAAGCCATTAAAGACAGGGCATTTATGCTTGGCGAGTCTGACCCAAGACAATAAAAACATATGCAGAAATGGGGGTTTTTCGAATTCGGGGGCGGGGGCCCACGCTACCGTTGCCGGGGGAGCGGAAGGGAGGCTGACGCGCGGGCCAGGGCGGGGCTCGGGGCCCACGTGGCGGTGGGTGGTGCGCGTCGCGGCGTGGACGGGTGGGGGAAAGCGGTGAAAGGGCCAACGGCTCTTTTCAAGCGCAGCATTTCAAATTTTGCTCGAGACGGACGGAGGTGGTCGGGGATCGATCACGACACGCGGCGCGAATCTTGATGCGTGGGAGCGACGGCGGGGATGCTCGCTCGGCGTTGGGTATTTTCTTTTTTGTGCGGGGGTGGTTTAGCCGTCTGAGTACGAGGATGGCTCTCTCTCCCTACCCCTGTCGCTCCACGGCGCAGAACAGCGAATACCGTGCGCGACGACGTGGCGTGGCGTTATTGGTTTAGGCACACCGATTCGACGGGACACTGTTTAGATCGAGTCGATCTCCAGGTCAAAGACATCTCGGGGCGGGCCCGGGAGGAGTTCGAAAAATGATTTTTGTTGGAAGGGGGTGGTGCTATTTTGGTTCCGGTCATGACAGGTGGGGCCAGGTGGGCCCTGTATGCATTGAACCGTTGGGGCTGGGTGGAGGGTGCTTGCGCTGCATGTGACGTGGGGCACGCCCGTTGAATCCGCGCAAACCAATCTCACCAGCTTGATTTGAATCTTGGGATCCAGCCATTCGTATCGCTCACATTCTCAGGTCAAATACACCTGGCCTGACACTCCCTCCGTCCTGCGTATTTTTTTAAGGATACTGTCTATAAATATAAAATATATTTTATATTTTAATATAAATTCAGTATGATGTTTTCTACAGTCTTAATAAATATTTAGTTTTACTTGATATTTTCTATATGTACACATTAAATATAATGTTTAGAGATAATAATTAAGAGTAATCTAGTCATTTTTTATACCTCTTTGACCTATATGTCAAGAGAAAATACGTCATATAAACTTGGACGGAGGGAGTAGATCAATCTAGCCGTGAATCCCAGCCACCGAGCACCTGATTGAAATATAGGAGTTTTACAAGAGTTTTGTAGGACTAGCTGAATGTCCGTGCATTACTATAGATAAATAAAGAAATAACTATTACAAATTATAAATCCCCATAGTAATAATGTTTAACATGTAAAACTGCACAGGTAAAACATTTCACTAAAAATAATTATTTCAAAAGACTTTTTTTAAGAGAAGAAATGACCAATCTCATTAATCGTCGCGAAGATGTCTCTCAATAAGATGTGGCAAGTACAAGTCATATTTCAGTTCAAATGAGGCGAGCAATGGTATGATTTGTGCCCTGGCTAGGCTTGCTACATAAACAACAAAGAAATGCACAAATTTTACACATGATGTTTGAATTAATCAAAGGAGCTACCAGACCATAACTATACATGATCTATGGTACTCCCCGGTCTTTAACTTGCATGAAGAGCCTGCAAATTGGTTTAAACTTTGATACACTTGAGATGTGCATGAACTTCTTACATTTTCTGAAAATGACATTGTGGTGCTGCGTTACCTTTAGATAGAACCAGCACATGAGAAACATAATTAAGTCTCACATTTAGATCATTCAATCATCCTAAATTGATAATGTTACACTTTTTTTAGAGTGCGTTCCACCCGTGTTTGACCACATCCACTAAGGCGACTTCAAACATGCATCTTCAATTCAAAAGTAGCTAAAAACCGTAAGCTATAATACTAAACAATAAAAACCGATGGCCAACTGAAATAGAGGGAGTTCGCCACATAGTTGTCCTTCCACCACCAGATGCAATCCGCGAACCAACACCCATCTTACGGAGCTGCAAAAGATCATTCTCTAATGTTTCTATTATACCAATGAATCCGCCATCCAAAAAGTCATGTCTACACGAGTTCTTTTCACTCCGTTCTCATGGAAGCAACAGAAGAAGGTAAACAAAATGTGCAACTTCAAAACTGGACAGGTTAAACCATCACAAGAAAGCACTTCAAAACCTAATCATTCATTAAAGAAAAGCTTAGCAAATCTGCATTTGACCAAGCCGGGAGTGGACATCTCCATCAGTAACTCAGTTGTCACTCTAGCAAGCAGTAACGTGTATTACTTCAGAAATCGCTGACGGAGATAAGCCACACCATTCGCAAAGCTAGTTGCACTTGCTGATGAATTGCTTGCAGATCATTGATGATCTTGTTGGAAATATAAGCACATGCAGATTCAATTTATTCCATAAATAAATCATGACATAATGCACGCAAAATAACAGAACCATCACAGGCAGAAAAGATCTAGACATGTAAACCAGGAAACTGTACATGAACAGATCTAATACGGAGAACATGACTGTTACGTACCGATGATTCTGTTCTGACTGGTTTGGCGATGTTGACGCTGCAGGCACGGTTTGGATGACACAAGGTCGATGACGATTCGCCGAAACCGAACGACGAGGAAGACGAGCCAGAGCTACAGCAAGCAGTCACGCAGAGCGCTTCCCAAAAACCTTATTCGCCCTCTCCCGGTGCAGGACTTCGAAGGTGACGGTTCCGGAGACCTGCTCTCCCGAACGACAGTGCACGCCGGCGGACGGGACGGAGTAGACTACGTGGGACGGCGCAGCACGATGGAGGAGGCAAAACCCTAGATTGATTCACATATGCTGTATGGAGTCGGCGACTCAGTATTTATGGAGAAAACAGGACGTGGGATCAAGACGCCTGCACGTTCTCCATAACTCGTAACCGAAACGGATTAGTTGCGCGTAACCGATCTGGATTCACCGCTACTCAAAACAGCAAAAATAAAACTGCAAAAGGAAGCCCCAGCCCGGCCCGGCAAGGCGAGCGAGCGCGCGCGTGTGATCCTCTAGTTCTCTCCCACACATGCCTCAAGTGGCTAGGAGTGTACCATCCCTTTTAAGGTGGTCTTCCTCTCCTAGAACTAGCAATATGGTACTCAAGTTCACATGCATTACTCCTTTGCATGAGTGGGCCTTTGAGATTTAGGAATTATTCTTATGGGCTTGGCCCACATCATTCAACAGATCTCATACAATAAACTTTGAAAAAACTAAGTAAATGTATAGGTTTCTTTCTCTCTATTTTTTGGCCTATTGCAAAAAATTGTACGTTTAGATAACACATGTTTGCATTCCAAATTAAAATTTGATACACCATCTCAAAAAGAAGTAGGAGAAAGCTTACCTATTGTTTCCAGCACCATAGATATCTGGGCGGATCAAGCTGCTGCCTGCAAGGCTCACACCAAAGCTACCAATTTTGCAGCCTAAAACACATCTTAATATGAGCAGACAAAAAAGCCAAACAGAAAAGTAAGCACACCATCTTTGCACCTCAAATCCAATAAAATTTTAACTTGTGCCAGAAGAAGGTTATAAAAATACGATTAAATCTTGTACTTCCTACTTGCTTTTCCAGCTACACTGAAACAAATCAACAAATAACTAAACTTCTGAGGTCTCACGAACTGAAATTCAGAAGCATATATCAAACATCCCAAAGAAATGAAATTCAGAGAAATTAAAATCCCGTATAAATTGGAAAGTAAATTAGTTGCAGAATTACAACACAAAATGAAAATCTCGTGTCATTTTGGTTCTTAACCATCGTGCAACAATCATTCAAACGATTTTACACACTTCATTGTTGCTTACCAGGGCACACAATACTAACTCATCCTTTCAGTAATGTGCTTGTGAGACAATCAGTTGACAATACTTACAGTTAAATAAAACACTAAATCTAACACATCTAATTCCAATCATGCACACAGTTGACATGTATAACTCGCAGTACCCTCTGCGACACGTTGTGCATCGAATCAAGCTGCACCCTTCTTCGCTTCGCACATCAAACCACAACACTCATCAACAAAAGCTGCGAGGGACTCAAATCAAACAATGTATGAACCAAGCACAAGGAAGAAATGTTACTGTTGTGGTTACAGACCAAACAGAGAGAGATGGTAGTGGAGAGGTGGGAGTGTTCTGCCTCACCCTCCCCCTCATCTTGATATATATATTCACATGGGGTATACTTTTACAGTTATGCCCTTACATCCGTACATCCCCATTAGGGGCACTTATGTCATTACGCATGTTACTCTGGTTCTTATAACCTTCTAACAGGCCTGCTGGGCTTAGGTGGGGGCCACCCCTACGACAGGAGCCTCTCATGGTGAAGGGCTTCACAGGGCCGAAGCCATGTCGCTGAGTCCTTTGGCCTCCTCCGTCCCCTGCGGCCTGTGAATTTCTCCAAGCTTGTGGCTGGGGAGCCTGAGGTCTGGGATGGAAGGTGCCTTGTTGCGGCAGATGCGCGCGCTCCGTCCGCTATCCTTCGAACGGGTGGCAGCGGAGGCTGGCGCCCAAGTCGAAGCCGAGGCGCGCGCTCCGTCCCCTACCCTTCGAACGGGTGGCAGCGGAGGCTGGCGCCTAGCTCGAAGTAGACGCGCGCGCGCTTCGTCCCCTACCCTTCGAACGGGTGGCAGCGGAGGCTGGCGCCTAGCTCGAAGCCGAGGCGCGCGCTCCGTCCCCTACCCTTCGAATGGGTGGCAGCGGAGGCTGGCGCCTAAGTGGAAGCCGAGGCGCACGCGCTCCGTCCCCTACCCTTCGAACGGGTGGCAGCGGAGGCTGGCGCCTAAGTCGAAGCCGAGGCGCGCGCGCTCCGTCCCCTACCCTTCGAACGGGTGGCAGCGGAGGCTGGCGCCTAGCTCGAAGTAGACGCACGCGCGCTCCATCCCCTACCCTTCGAACGGGTGGCAGCGGAGGCTGGCGCCTAGCTCGAAGTAGACGCACGCGCGCTCCGTCCCCTACCCTTCGAACGGGTGGTAGCGGAGGCTGGCGCCTAAGTCGAAGTAGAGGCGCGCGCGCTCCGTCCCCTACCCTTCGAACGGGTGGCAGCGGAGGCTGGCGCCTAGCTCGAAGTAGACGCACGCGCGCTCCGTCCCCTACCCTTCGAACGGGTGGTAGCGAAGGCTGGCGCCTAGCTCGAAGCCGAGACGCGCGCGCTCCGTCCCCTACCCTTCGAACGGGTGGCAGCGGAGGCTGGCGCCTAAGTGGAAGCCGAGGCGCGCGCGCTCCGTCCCCGCGCTGAGATTAGAGCTTGGCGCCGATATGGTTGTGCTTCGGGGCTGTTGTGACCTTGCAGTCTGGTAGTGCGCTTTTAATGGTGGCTGGAATCACGCCGACGCCTGGCCTGGCAGAAGTCAGGCTGTCGCGTATTGCAGTCTGCCATTGTGCAGGTGGGACACGTGGCGACTCACGACTGGTGCGTCGTGGGATGTGAGCGGTTGCGTGACCGCGGCCGTTCGCCTCGTCCCCCGGTAAGTTGGACGCGTGTTGAAGGCGTGGAGGCGTTGTGCGCTGCCTGGCCACCTACCCGGCACGGCCCTCTAGGCCCCGGCGGTTCTTCTTTCCAAATCTTGGGCAGCCAAATCGCTGCGAATTTAATCTGTCTGTGCTTTGAGCCATATGATAGGCGAGCGGTCTTTATAAGGTGCTAGTGTTGAGGTAAAGGCACCCTTTCTTGCTTTGCTTTTTGATCTGCCGCTTTGCTTCCGCCCGTGCTAACTGTCACGCCAGTTGCTCCTTTCCCTGCTTCTTCTTCCCTTGTCGCGAAGAGCGATGGCTAGCCATGACGACGCCACCTACCATCCCCGCAGTGGTTCCTTGCCTGGCCAGGGCGAGGTGTCCCATCCTTCCGGGGAGTACAAGCTGGTGCCGCGGGGGAGCTCGCGCGCCAACAAGTGGTGGAACGCCATAGAGCACTCAGGAGGCTGCTGTTCCCGTGTGCTGGGGAAGAGCCGCATGACCGAAGGGACGCTGCAGCGACTCGTGGATGAGGGGAAGATCGTGGATCGCGATGGGCCTCGCCTACCCCGTCGGGACGAGACGGAGCCGAAGCCCCGGGCAATGGAGGCGATTGTTTTTGTCGCGTTCTTCGACGCCGGCCTTCGAATGCCCTCCACGTTGTTCGTGGGCGAAGTCCTGCGGGCCTACAAGTTGGAGCTAGCCCAATTGACGCCCCACGCGATACTCCGCCTAGCTGTCTTCACGTGGGCGATGCGGACAGAGGGGTGGCGTCCCAGCGCGAGCTTATTCGCCACACTGCACGACGCACACTGTCGACCCAGAAAGGTTGACGGGGCGGTGTCCAACTTCGACGGTGTGGACTTCGTGCTCCGGGCGTCGTGCGCGACGTTGTTCCCCGTGCCAGCCTCGTCGGGGCAATGGGCGTCCGGCTGGACTCGGCGGTGGTTCTATTACACCGTGACCAACAAGAGCGGGATGGAATGTCGAGGTGAGCCGATCTCATTTAACAGTACGCCGAGTCTGAAGGCGGAGATTGACGATACGCAAAGGCTACAGAGTCTTGTCGGTGTCGCCCGTCGAATGAGCCTGCGCGACCTAGCCGAGGAGTTCACAATGTATGGGGCGGCGCCACTCTCCTCCCGGGGGAAGTATGTTGGACAGAACGACCCCCGCGGGGACGGGTTCAGCCCATCCGTATCCCGTCTGCTTCCGCCTTCCGCTCCTTGTAAGTCGCCCAGCACGTTTTACGCGCGCCATTGTATCTGTTTGGGCTCCGCCTGACTGACGTGATCTCCTGCGCAGTGGGTCAGCTAGAAGATGCGGAGCGCGCGGTTGCAGCGCTCCTCGGCCCATACACGCTTAAGGAGCACCAGACTCGCAAGGCCGCAGTCAAGGCTGCTAAGCAAGGGCGGGTAAACCGCACCTGCGAGGCTCTGGGCATTACTGTGCCCGAGCGCGCGGTGCCGGAGGAGCTTCCCGTCGGGACTCCGGGCGCTCAGGACGGTGATAGCCCTGCGGGGGTGTTATCTTCGCGACGGCTAGCACAGCTGAGACGGGGCGTGCGACCGGCGATGAGCCTGGCCACATTGCTTCGGAGGAGCGCGCCGCCTCAGATCCCCCGGCACCTTCTGCCGACGCCCACGAGCCCGTGCTCGCGGCCGTCGCTGAGATGGAACTCGCCAACCCGGGGGGTGGCGTCGTTCCTGGCGAGAAAACCACGGTTGATGGTGCGTTATCAACCACAGCGGCCGGCGAGGGCGCGCCCCCTATAGAGGAAACCGTGGGGGCGACGGTAACCGTAGCTGGTGTTGTTGCGGAAGAATCGCCTGTGCCGCCGCAGGCGAAACGCCCTCGGACTCAGTCCCCTCCGCCAGCTAGGGGTCGATACGCCTTTGCGGGGCCTTGCCGCGGGATTACGGCGTCTGGCGCGGCCGAGAAGGCCTCCTTACTGACCGCCGAGGCGCCCGCCTCCCCCTTGGCAGTCGAACCGGTGCCACTTCCTACCGCGACGGGGGGCGCGGGAGGTAGGCGTGAGTCCCTTTCTTCACCTGACTTCGCGAGACTCTCTCCGATCTGCTCGCTCATTCTGCCAACATCAGGCTAGACGAAGTCTCCCGGACGCCCGAAGGATCGAGCAGCGGAGGTATGCGCGAAGTCCGAAGCCTTGTGCAGGGTGCCCCGCAGGTGTCCGCTGCTGTTGATGTGGCCGTGGCCTCGGTAAATCCTGGCGCGTTGGGGCCGGGGCTCGCTCGCTCGGAGATATTTTGCGACCTCACCGCAGCCGCAGAGCGTGCCGACAACGGCCTCGACCGAGAGATGTTGTCGTCATGCGAGGGGGAACTCCTAGCGCTTGCGCTGCAGGCCTCCGAGATGAGGGTAAATATGTGCGCTTCAGCTTGTAAGGTACTGCTGGATGCTTGTTGATTTGTTATTTTTGCCAGACGCTTGCCCTCAGCCGGTCCTTTAACGAGGCCCGCGTTCGGGAGCGGAGGGCTCTGGAAGCCAGCCTTCGTGAAGCAAACAATGCTCTCGCCGCGAAGGATGAAGAACTTCGCGCGCTGGAGGGCGCCATGGCGGCCGCACAACTCGAGGCCACGGAAGCCAAGTGCGCTGCGGCTGAGGAGCGTGCCGCCTTCGTGCAGCAGATCGCCGTCCTAGAAGGGGAGAAAGCCCAGCTGGCGGAGTCTGCTGCCGAGAGTAGCCTCGTCTTGGAAAATGCGTCCGTGTCGGCGTGGCGGGCCATGGAGTCTCTGAACCAGGCCCTCCGAGATCTGTGCGTCAGAGTGCCGGACGCTGCGCACGGGCCGGAGGCCCTGTCGGAAACGCTCGGGTTGATCGAGGAGGGGGCCGACGTTGCTCTTCGTGGCGCCAGAACGTTTGGCGAGCACTGCGGCTATCTTGGTGCGTGCTTCGCCCTCGCCCTGCTTCACACTCGTGGGTGTAGACATACCCATGAGCTAGCAAATCCTCAACTGGATCCTCCTGGCCGACCAGAGGTCATGTCAGACGCCATCCGCTCCATCGGGCCTAGCCTGCAGAACTTCCATCAACGGATCTGGGGCCGCTTCGGGGAAGATGCAGCGAGGGTCGCCGTGCAGCAGACGCTGCATGGGGAGGGGGACCTCCTCCAGTGGCTCGAAGGGGTCCTTCAGCGTCACGGCGACGACGGCACGGGTTCGTCCGCACCGTGCCAAGGCTGAGCGGTTGGTCGGGTAGGGCAGGGGAATGATGTACTGGTTCTTACCCTTGTAACCATATAACCCCTTTGCTTTTGCAATGAAACCAAGTAGTACCTTATTCTTGGTGTTACCTGCCGCCGAACGCGAAGGGAAGAAGACCTTCGCACCTTGTTTATACTCCGTAGAGCGCGTAGGGAGGCGAACCTCGACGCTACGACTTTCTTTATAGTCCGGAGACTCGCGCGTGCGGAGGCGGATCTCAACGCTACGTCTTGTTTAAAGTCCGTAGACTAGCGCGTGCGGAGGCGGACCTCGACGCTACGACTTCCTTTATAGTCCGGAGACTCACGCGTGCGGAGGCGGACCTCAACGCTACGTCTTGTTTAAAGTCCGTAGACTAGCGCGTGCGGAGGCAGACCTCGACGCTACGACTTTTTTTATAGTCCGGAGACTCGCGCGTGCGGAGGCGGACCTCGACGCTACGTCTTATTTAAAGTCCGTAGACTGGTGCGCGCGAGGGCGTCCCTCCGCTGCGTCTTATTTAGAGTCCGTAGACTGGTGCGTGCGGAGGCGGATCTCGACGCTACGTCTTATTTAAAGTCCGTAGACTAGTGCGTGCGGAGGCGGACCTCGACGCTACGTCTTATTTAAAGTCCGTAGACTGGTGCGTGCGGAGGCGGACCTCGACGCTACGTCTTATTTAAAGTCCGTAGACTGGTGCGTGCGGAGGCGGACCTCGACGCTACGTCTTATTTAAAGTCCGTAGACTGGTGCGAGCGGAGGCGGACCTCGACGCTACGTCTTATTTAAAGTCCGTAGACTGGTGCGTGCGGAGGCGGACCTCGACGCTACGTATTATTTAAAGTCCGTGGACTAGTGCGTGCGGAGGCGGACCTCGACGCTACGTCTTGCTTTATAGTCTGGAGACTCGCGCGTGCGGAGGCGGACCTCGACGCTACGTCTTATTTAAAGTCCGTGGACTAGTGCGTGCGGAGGCGGACCTCGACGCTACGTCTTGCTTTATAGTCCGGAGACTCGCGCGTGCGGAGGCGGACCTCGACGCTACATCTTATTTAAAGTCCGTGGACTAGTGCGTGCGGAGGCGGACCTCGATGCTACGTCTTGCTTTATAGTCCGGAGACTCGCGCGTGCGGAGGCGGACCTCGACGCTACGTCTTATTTAAAGTCCGTGGACTAGTGCGTGCGGAGGCGGACCTCGATGCTACATCTTGCTTTATAGTCCGGAGACTCGCGCGTGCGGAGGCGGACCTCGACGCTACGTCTTATTTAAAGTCCGTGGACTTTGTTCTGCTCAGCGCGGACAGGGGATGCTCTGGGAACAGCAACCTTTATTGAACTCCCGTTTGCGCGGGCGGGCATCGCATAACAAAGGGCTGGTGGCTCTACGCTTGCTGTCCTGCTTCTAGGCGTAGTATCGCCGCAACCTGTCCGCGTTCCATGTGTGCCGGAGGGCTTGTCCTTCGAGCGTGGCGAGGCGGTACGCCCCCTTTGGCAATGCCTCCATCACGATGTACGGGCCTTCCCACTTGGACTCCAGCTTGCCAACGGTCTCCGCCTGGAGTGCCACTCTGAGAACGAGATCCCCAGGCTTGAACCCCCGCGGGCATATAGAGCGGTCCCGAGTACGCATTGTCTGCCGCGCATACTTCTCAACATAGTGGGCTGCATCTGCCCGTATCCCGTCGAGGAGGTCCAAGGACACACGGCGCTCCTCTTCGGGTGCTTGGACGAGGACCCTCCGCGAGGCGACCTTGATTTCCTCGGGCGTCACTGCTTCATCACCGAAAAGGAGCCTGAACGGCGTGAATCCCGTCGGGCGCGTTACCGTTGTGCGAAGCGACCAAAGAACGCTGTGAAGGTCGCTTGGCCACTTGCCCTTCGGCAATCCGACCAGGCGTTTTTTGATGGCGGCGGAGATGGCGCCATTCGCCCGTTCGACCGCCCCGTTGGACTGGGGATGCCCTACCGAGGTGAATCGGAGGGTGATGCCCATGCTGTCGTAATAGTCTTTGAAAAGGGTGGCGTCGAACTGCAGGCCATTGTCAACCGTGAGCTCCCGGGGCACGCCGAAGCGACATATGATGTTTTGCCATAGGAAGCGCTGTATGGCCGCAGAAGTTACTTTGGCCGGGGCAACCGCTTCCGGCCATCTGGAGAAATACTCCAGCGCGACCACCACGAACCGGAGGTCCCCTGGAGCTCGGGCAAGTGGTCCTACTATGTCGAGGCCCCAGCGTGCCAGTGGCCACACCAGGGGAATGGGGTTGAGGCTCGTCGGGGGCCTGCGGATGATGCGCGCCATCCACTGGCACCCTTGGCACCGACGGACGAGGTCCTGGGCGTCGGTGGTGGCAGTTGGCCAGAAGAAGCCTTGCCTGAACGCCTTGCCGACTAATGACCTCGGCGCCAGGTGGGATCCGCACATGCCCGCGTGGATCTCCGCCAGGAGCTCCTTTCCCCCCTCAGTCGAGAGGCAGCGCAGGAGCGGTGCGCAAACCCCCCTCTTGTAGAGTATCCCTTCGAACACCTGGAAGGACCTTGCGCGGTGCTGCAAGCACCGAAGCTCGGCGGGGTCGTCGGGCTCGGCGATGCCTTGCAAGAAATTGAAGATGGGCTCTCGCCAATCACCTGGCCGGTCAATGCGGTGGACGAGTGCCGCGTCCCGGTTGTCTTGCGCGATGGCCGCCTGCGCTAATATCTCGTAAAACGCCCCCTCAGGGGGGGGGCAGTTGCTGGCTGGCCGCCTTAGCGAGGGCGTCGGCCTGCTCGTTCTCCGCGCGGGGGATGGCCTTGACGGTGACGCCCAAAAAGTGCCTTTCCCTCGCCCTTACCGCCGCGAGGTATTTGGCCAACTCAGGGTCCTTGGCTTGATATGACTTGTCCACGTGGCCAGCCACCAAGCACGAGTCTATGCGGATTAGCACCCGTCTCGCGCCGACTGCCTTGAGCTTCGCCAGGCCAAAGAGCAGTGCCTCGTATTCAGCCGTGTTGTTGGTGGCGAGGAAGGCAAGGCGCGCTGAGTATAGCAAACGCTGTCCTTCGGGCGTGACGATTACCGCACCTACGCCCGTGCCGGCGACGCCGTAAGCTCCGTCGATTGTAAGCGTCCAGACGGGATCATCGTGCGTCTGGACGGGTTGGGCCGGCGGGGTCCATTCGGCGAGAAAATCCGCAAGGACTTAGGATTTAATTGTCGTTCGTGAAGCATACGTCAAGGAGAAGGGAGCGAGCTCGGCAGCCCATTTGCCGATGCGCCCTGTGGACTCCTTGTTGTGTAGCATCTCTGCCAGGGGGAATGAGGAAGGCACTGTGATCGGGTGGGCCAGAAAATAATGCCGAAGCTTCCTGGAGGCCATGAGCAGCGCGTAGGCGAGCTTCTCAAGCTCCGTGTATCTTGTCTTGGCGCCTTGGAGGGCTTCGGAGACAAAGTAGACGGGCCGCTGCATGGCGCCTTCCTCTAAGACGAGGACGGCGCTGACCGCGGTGGCTGACGCGACCAGATAGAGCAGGAGGGGAGCCTCTGGTGCTGGGGCGACCAGAGTGGGGAGGCTTGCTAGGTGCTGCTTGAGCTCGTTGAAGGCCTTCGCGCAATCTCCGTCCCAACGATATCCATCGCACCCGCGGAGCGTCTTGAAAAATGGCAAGCCCCACTCCGCCGCCCTGGATAGGAAGCGGCTTAGTGCTGCCATGCGGCCCGCCAGCCTCTGGACCTCCCTTGTTGTCTTGGGCGGCTCCATACCCAGGATGGCGTCTACTTTGTCGGGGTTCGCCTGGATGCCCCGTCCGGACACGAGGAAACCTAGGAGCTTACCCGCCTGCACCCCGAAGACACATTTTGTCGGGGTTGAGCTTGATGCCCGGCTTCCGGAGGTTGTCGAAGGTCTCCTGGAGGTCCCGGCCATGCAGAGCAAGCTGCCGAGTTTTGACCACCACGTCATCGGCATAAGCTTCGACGTTTCTCCCGAGCTGGACGGCCAGGGCAATAGCGACGAGGCGAGTGAAGGTAGCGCCTGTGTTCTTCAAGCCAAAGGGCATTCTGACGAAGCAGAACGTCCCAAGTGGTGTGATGAAACTGGTCTTCTCCTCGTCGTCTTCGGCCATGTATACCTGGTGGTAGCCGGAATAGGCGTCCAGGAAACTCATGAGTTCGCACCCAGCAGTGGCGTCGACCAGCTGATCAATGCGCGGCAAGGAATAATTATTCTTCGGGCACGCCTTGTTGAGTGTCGTGAAGTCGATGCACATACGCCAGGCCCCGCTGGCCTTTTTGACTAACACCGGGTTAGCGAGCCACTCTGGATGGTGGACCTCGCGGATGACCCCGGCGCGGAGAAGCTTCGTCACCTCTGTTTTGGCCGCCTGCTGCCGATCCATCGACATATGCCGAAGCCTTTGCTTGACCGGCTTGGCGTCGGGGCGGACCGCCAAGCGATGCTCGATTACTGCTCGGTCTACGCCCTTGATGTCCTCCGGGGACCATGCGAAAATGTCAACGTTGTTCTGAAGCACTCGGAGCAGATCCCGTTCGACCCCCGGTGGGAGCCCCTCGCCGATGGACACAAACTGCCCCTCCGCCTGGAGCGGCACCTTTTTGACCCCGCCCTCGGGCCGAGGCTTGGGCGTCCATCCGGGGGCGGAGGGTCCATCGCCGAGCGTGCCGGAGAGGGCATGCACCGGGCAATGCGGAATGCGGCTGCCGACCTCGGCACGTCTGGCCAGGTCCTGATCGCCGAAGACGGTGATAACACCCTCTGGGCCCGGGAGCTTCACGCACAAAAACGCGTAGTGTGGGATCGCCTCGAAAGAGTTGATGGCGGGTCGACCCAGTATGGTGTTGTAGGGATGTGGGATATCTACGACGTCGAAGATGACCTGCTCGGTCCGGATGTTACCCTTGTTGCCCTCCTGACGGAAAGTGACCGGAAGGGACACGTGCCCCAAGGCCTGCAGCGGTTGACCCCCGAAGCCTTGAAGTGGAGCTCCTGGCTGCTCTAGCTGGCTGCGAGGGATCCCCATACGGTCGAGGGCCTCTGCGAACAAGATATTCGCGGAGCTTCCCCCGTCGACAAGGACGCGCCTGACGTCACAGCGTGCTATGTGGGCCTGGATGACTAGAGGGTCTTGGTGAGGGTACTCCACACCCCTGGCGTCGTTTAAGTCGAAGGTGACGTTGCGGGGCGGCATCCACAATTGCGGTTGCTCCCTGGGGACTTTTGAGGAGGAGGCTCCGGTGATGACGCTGACGGTGCGATACTGCGCGCCCTCCGTTGGGGGCAAAGCCCGAGACCCGGCCATCACCCTCCGCAACTCCATGACTGCGGCGCATGCCCTTGTGTAATGATCACCGTAGCCGTGTACCTCGCACCACTTGCCATAGTGTAGGAGCTCTTGTTCTGCGTGGGGTTGGCCGCCGTAATCAAGTCCGCCTTCCGATCCCCGGTCTCTCCTCCATGAGGCGGGGTCGGGTCCTCGGCGGGTACTCTCGGTGTCGAGGACATGATGGGCCGCCTGTGTCCTGCGTTGGCGGCGCCGAGGCTTATGCCCGCTCCTTGAAGAGCCTTCCTGTACCCCGGTGTCGCCGCCTCGGGGAGGGCCTCCCCGTGGCTCTCGGCCGCGGCCCTGCTTCGAGGAGGGACCACCCGCCCCCGCTTCGCGCGGGGGGCGCTCCCCATGGGCGAGGTCAAGGGCGGTAATGCTGCGTCTTCGCGCATCCTCCTCCGCCCGCGCATACTCGTCCATTTTGTCGAAGAGCTTGACGACTGTCTTGATTGGCCTCCGCGCGTTGTACTCGGCCATCGGGCCCGGACGAAGGCCCCGTATGGCTGCATTAAGGACGGTGGTTTCATTAACGTCTTTTACTTGGCATCGGATCTTGGCGAAGCGCTTGAAATAGTCCCGGAGCTTCTCCGAGGGTCTTTGCTTCACGGCGAAGAGTTGGTCCGCATCGACTCGCTCGACATAGTGTCCTTGGAAGTTGTTGTGAAAGCGGTCGCGGAGCTGCTCCCACGCGTAGATGGAGCCCGGCTCTATGGTAAAAAAACCAAGAGAGCGTCACTCCTTGCAGCGCAAGGGGCAGTCCCTTCGCTTTCGTGGTGTCGTCTCCGCCCGCGGCCTCGATCGCGATTTCGTACACGCGCACGAACTCGTGAGGATCCGTGTCGCCTTTGTACGGGTCGGTGACGCTAGGGAACTTGAAGTCTTTGGGCCACGCCGCCTGCTGCAGCCCCGCCGAAAGCGGGGACTCCGGATCTACGCGTCTCAGCGGCACGCGGCTAGACGCGGGGGCTTCGCGACTGTTCGTCCGCTCCGGCGTGGGCTCGGGCACGATTACCGGCGCGACCTGCTGGCTCCGAGCCTCTTGTATATCTCGGACGGCTCCGCGAAGGTCCCCTAGTTCCCGCTGGAACGCGTTGAGGGCTGCTAGTAGGGCGCCTTCCACCGCAGGTGCTTCGGGGCCGCCGGGACACCCAGCGGACGGGTCGGTGCAGGGACCCTCGCCGCACGATCTCCAGATCCGCCGGATGCTTCGTTGCGGCTACCCCCGGCCGTCGGATCCGCGCTGCCGGCGAGGGCGGCGGGGGCTGTCGTTGCAGTGCCAGCGACGGGGTTGGATGTCGTTGTATCGGCGCTGGCGGGGTCGGTCGTTGTAGCGCGAGCGTCGACGCCCGCGACCACTGCGCCTACGCCGCCGCCAGCTCCTTCGGTGGCCGATGCCGAAGCCCTGGTGTTCACGCGCCGCTCCGACCCAGCCGTTTTCTTTCCCTTCGCCGCCGCTGACGAAGCTTTTTTCGGTGCCATCCTTCTTTTTCGGTCTTCAGGCTTGTCCTCGTCCTCCCCACGGACGGCGCCAACTGTTGTGGTTACAGACCAAACAGAGAGAGAGATGGTAGTGGAGAGGTGGGAGTGTTCTGCCTCACCCTCCCCCTCATCTTGATATATATATTCACATGGGGTATACTTTTACAGTTATGCCCTTACATCCGTACATCCCCATTAGGGACACTTATGTCATTACGCATATTACTTTGGTTCTTATAACCTCCTAACAGGCCTGCTGGGTTTAGGTGGGGGCCACCCCTACGACAGTTACTGTCGTAGGGGTGGCCCCCACCTAAACCCAGCAGGCCTGGTAGGAAGTTATAAGGCCCAGGATTGGCCGTGTGCAATGACATAACTGCCCCCAGAGGGGATAACCAGATGTAAGGGTATAGCTGTAAAAGCACTCCTCGTGTGTGTGTGTATATATATATATATATATATATATATATATATATATATATATATATATATATATATATATATGAGTAAGCCATGGGGAGGACCCAGGCCATTACATTCATCTTCATCACTCTCCACTACCATCTCTCTCTCTGTTTGGTCTGTAGCCACAACAGTTGGCGCCGTCCGTGGGGAGGACAGGACAAGCCTGAAGACCGAAGAAGAAGGATGGCACCGAAAAAAGCTTCGTCAGCGGCGGCGAAGGGAAAGAAGGCGGCCGGGCCGGAGCGTCGTATGAGTACCAGGGCTTCGGCATCGGCAGCGGCGGGCGCGGGTGGCGACGCAGGCGCGGTGGCCGAAGACGTCGACGTTCGCGCGGCGACGACCAACCCCGTCACCGGCACCGCGACGACCAACCTCGTCACCGGCACCGCGACGACCCGCCCCGTCACCGGCGTTGCAGGGACGGAGCCCGCGGTCGAAGACGTCGGCGCTGGTGCGGCGACAGCCGACCCCGCCGACGCAACGACAGCCGACCTCGCCGCCCCCGCTGCAACCCTCGCCGGCAGCGCGGACCGGGCGATTCGAGGGAGCCAAGACGGAGCAACCGGCAGCTCGGGACCTCGCGACGCGGTCGTGCCAGCGCCGATCCGCCCGTCGGGAGTACCGGCAACCCCGCCGGCACAGGCGGTGGAAAGCGCCCTGCTGGCGGCCCTCAACGCGTTCCAGCGGGAGTTAGGGGACCTTCGCGGAGCCGTCCGAGATATGCAAGAGGCTCGGAGCCAGCAGGCCGCGCCAGTAGTCGCGCCCGAGCCCACGCCGGAGAGGGCGGACAGTCGCGAAGCCCCCATGTCTAGCCGCGTGCCGCTGCGACGTGTAGATCCGGAGTCCCCGCTTTCGGCGGGGCTGCAGCAAGCGGCATGGCCCGAATACTTCAAGTTTCCCAGCGCCATCGACTCGTACAAAGGCGACACGGATCCCCGCGAGTTCGTCCGCGTGTACGAAACCGCGATCGAAGCCGCGGGCGGAGACGACACCACGAAGGCGAAGGGACTCCCCGTCGCGTTGCAAGGCGTGGCGCTCTCTTGGTTCTTTACCATAGAGCCGGGCTCCATCTATGCGTGGGAGCAGCTTCGCGTCCGCCTCCACAACAACTTCCAAGGAAACTACGTCGACCGAGTCGACGCGGACCAACTCTTTGCTGTCAAGCAAAAACCCTCGGAGAAGCTCCGGGACTACTTCAAACGCTTCGCCAAGATTCGATGCCAAGTGAAAGACGTTAACGAAACCACCATCGTTAATGCAGCCATACAGGGCCTTCGTCCGGGCCCGATGGCCGAGTACAACGCGCGAAAGCCAATCAAGACGGTGGCGAAGCTCTTCGACAAGATGGAAGAGTATGCCAGGGTGGAGGAAGACGCGCGGCGAAGGCAAGGTGACGACTCCGACACCAACCAGGCCGGAGTCTCGGCAAAAGCCGAAGATCCGCCGAAGGGCGGTTCTTCGAAGGGAAAGCGTAAGCAGGAGTCGTCCAGGGACGCGCCTGACCGCAGGGACAACTCGCATAAGGAGTCGTCCGATCAGCCCAAGCGCGGCCAGCAGAGGTCGAGGCGAAACCGGTACGTCCTCGACATCGAAGGCGGGTCCTGAGATTTTTCTTTTGTTCAATTGTTTCTTAAAATGTATCCGCAATGCAAGTTGTAGCAATTGCTCTTGTTTGGAATTGTTGCTGTCAATTGCCAAGTCTGTTGGGCAGGCTCATTTGGTTGCGGGATTTGAGTGGAGTCTCTCTAGTTAATTATTCTCCGAGCTTGTCTTCTGAAGGTCACCTGCTCAAAAGGGCTTATTTTAAGTGATTTTTGGCTGAAAATGCTGTAACTGGTTGAAAAAACACTATAGCTGACGGTGGCTTATTTGGCATAATTAAATTTAAAAGAATTAAAAATAGAAAAAACAGGTTAATCTATCATGGACAGTACAAATGAATACGAGAAAAAATAGAACCGATAAAAAAACTCTAAGCCAAAAAACCAGAAAAGATAAAATTGTTGAATAGTAAAAAATAAGTCGAAATGAGCGGTGTACTAGCATTTACTCGTGTTGTATCAAATTAGCTGCTGCTGCTGGTCGCGTTGGAATCTTTTTCGTGCGTATCCTTCGCTTATGATAGGATCCTCCCTAATTCCCTATGACCTTTGCAGTGCAGCTTGGATTGGATATTCTTACACTAGCTTAGGCTGACACGAGCCAGCTTAAACTCGAATGGGCTGGAACAGTACTGAGCCTCTTTTCGTTGGACTTGCCCACAACATCACACAGGGCTTGAACTCGAAGAAACGGGACGTCAGGTACTGTCCGTGCACATAAGGCCGTGTAACAGAACGAGATGATAGTCAGGGTTGTGAGAGGGTGAGCCCATACAATGGCCTGTGGTTTATAAGTCGGGGTTTATAACGACTTATGATTTATTCTATGTAATTAAATATGAAAATTAAAAAATATTATACCAATATGGATAATGTAAATGAATAAGAAAAAAAACAGAAAAATGAAATATCATAAGCTAGAAGTTGAAACCGAGCGACGCCACAATCCCACGGAAGGCTCAACCCAACAAATCTGGACTTGGAAGCTGTGCATGTGTGTGTAACAAGTAGTAACTATATGTATAGATGAACCGAAACTCAAAATTTGATCAAATTAACAAACTGTTGACATTAATCAATCCTAGACGAGGCTCCTCTCCATCATCTCGTTGTACTGGAGCCACGAGATCTGCCTCTGCAGCTTCATCTGCGCGTAGAACCTGGCGATGAACTCCTCCGCCTTCTCGTCCACCCCGGCATCGTCCTCGCCGCCCTCCTCCGCCGCGTCGACGGTGCGCGCGCAGCTCGCCTCCATCATCGCGCGCTCGAGCAGCTGCTCGCCATCGCGGCTCTCCTCGTCGTCGCACTCGCTCGGCTCGCCGTCGTAGTACCCGATGGAGCGGTCCGCGGCGTCCCTCTCGCGGGCGCTGCAGAAGAAGTAGCGGTCGTCGCCGTAGACGCCGGGGGTGTCCGGGCCGGCGGGGGCGATGCAGGGGATCAGGCGGAGCACGCGTGCGGAGGGGGTCCGGAACCGGAACGCCGGCGTCTCGTCGATGGAGAACTCGCGCTCGCCGTAGCGCAGCCGATCGTTGCGGCCGCCGCCGAGGCCGCCGCGCCGCAGGGTCCTGAGGAGGCGGAGGCTGTGCGCCGCGCTGCCCCTGCGCGCCCAGAGCACCGCCAGGCGCAGCAGCCGCCACGCCCGCCTCCCGAACGTCGCCTTCTTCGCCGCCTTTGGCGTCATCGCCGCCATTGTGATCGCGGTATCTACAAGTGTTTTTGCAAAGCGTACGTTGCTCTCTGTTGCTCGCTGCTCTGCTCTGCTCTGCTGTTGCGATTTGCTATGGTGGTTGTTTGGTTCGGAGCGTTTGCGAGTATTACGATTAATTAATAGTGAAACCTCTCGGCGTGGGGGCGAGAGACAAGGGAAGCGAGCGCGTCCGTCAGTTGCTTGCTTGCTTGGCGCGGCGGTTGGCGCAAGCTGGAGTAGCGGGGATGATTGGGTCGTGGCGTGTGGGGCCCGGAGACCAGGGGGTGGGGCCCGCGGGTACGTTCACACTTTTCGGGCGCCCGATCGATCGATCGATGGATCGGCGGGGAACGCGAGCGGATGCGGTTTGCGCGGTGCGTCTCCGGACGCGGGGCCGTCTCATCGTGGGTTCCAAGTCCAGGTTTGCCCAGCACAACACGGTTTTGTCCGGCAGTCCGGGGTGTTTTGTTTTGCGAATGTTTTCAGAATATTTTTTTTATAATATTGCATAACTATACTATTGTTTAAAAAAGATTATCTTCTATCGTCCAATTCAAATGGTGCCAGACTTCATTTCAAATAGCGACAGAAACTCTGTCATCAAACGAATGGATGACAAAGTGTCGCGTCGATGCCACAGGTTCTGCCACCATTTCAATTGGCGACAAAGATACCAATCACAAGTGAAATAACGATAGAAGTCCACACAGTTTCAATCATCATTTCAAATGATGGTAGAGACCCCCGCATCCTCTGTCGTCATTTTAAAGGGCAACAGAAATTAGCATGCCAAAATTCATTTTAATTTGATAAAAATAGAAAGTCATGGTGACAGGATCTTTGTCGTCAGTCTAATTGACGACAGTCTCTGTACTCTATGTTCAATTGGCGACATACCACACTGGCACATGGGATTCTACATAGTGTCGCCATTTTAAATGGCAACATGCCTTTGTCACCATTTGAATAGCAATAAAGGATTATTTTTGTACTTTTTTTAAGCGATGGTATACTACTAGCACTGTGATGAGGCAAGGTTTTGCTGTGCAATTTGTGTTCCAATCACCTGTGATGAGGCAGAATTAAAGATCGGCGAGCTGTAACAAAAAAAAAAGAATCAAATGATCTTTCTTGTGTGCCCCTTTGGACTATAACCACGACTCACTAGAGCTTCTCAAGTAGTAACTCATCCTTTCTTCCATTACATTCTTCAGCAACAACTTTTTTTCCCAAAAAAAAAGCGCTACGACTTCAGTTACGCTTTCTTCTTATTTCCCTTTCCTCTGGGCCCGGAGCCTCGAGCAACCACATCCCGGTGGCTAGCTGCTCATCAGTGGGGACACATGGTTTCCTTAATTAAGATGTGAGCCGCGTAGTACTACGAAGAGTTGCAACCCAACTGTCAACGTATTTTCCGCGGCAGTAGCAGTTTCAGCCTTTCAAGACCACCAAGGATCCAAGCCTCCAACGTTTGCAGGCACAAGTGAAATCGCATACGCAAACTACCACACTCAACGCCGCGCCAAAGCACCAGATGCACAAGCTAACGAAATGCCTAGTGCAAAACAGCCTGTATAAAACTGCAGACTTTCTGTTAAGGGACTCACCTGCGAAATCAGCCATTGAGAAAATCACTGTACCTTGTCAAGGTTAAAAAATTTTCAGATGAAGATCTGTAACTTCTGCCAGGCAGGGTGATTTGCTCATTTCAGCTTCTCTGTTGGGCTTTCGGCTTCTAGCTTCCATTTTCTTAGTTTCGTTTTTTTTTTACTTTTTAGGGAATTTTTTTGCCCATGATGGGTTAACATATTTTTCTGTTTTAAATTTTTTAAACTTAATTACGTAAAAATGTCACCAGCAATCAAAGTACAAAATAAGATAGCAACAGTACCAAACAGTAAAAAATAAGCTATATGCCACAAAAAAAATCCAAATGAGGGGCATTAACACGATCAGGCTCAAGCAATGCCAGCAGGCCTAACCGGGGAACTTCCTAAGAGATTTCACACGAACCTATAGAAAACAATAAACAAATTTTCTATACGCCTCTGATCCATGGGGTCACATGGTATCTCCAGTACGGGCTGGCAACTAGAAACAGCGGTCACAAGCTGGAAAACCAACTCGCGTCAAGGCATGCTGTCATGCAACCATGCAAGTACTACCAAATCAAACTGCTCATCACATACACACCTTGTTGTCATAAAGTGGAGGCCTCAAAATTCCGTGTTGCTTTTGTGCTAAGGCTCCATTGAAAATAACAGTTCACCTGAATTTTGGAGCCATGTAGCATGGCCGCATGGGAGATCTGCAAATAGAACAGTACAGGCTAACGGTAACCCCTAGAACTTATGGTCACTGCTGTCATTCATCATCTGGAGAGAATATATAATATTTTTCGTTAACTACTGAAGGGTGTGATGCCATTACCCGACAAGCATGAGCTGCTTAGCATGAAACGGAGAAGTAGTGGCCACGAAATACCAGGAGTAGATTGCCCACCGGACGAACAAATTTGGACAGCACAAGGTGCAGCTACACGAAACAGATTCAGATCGAAGGACCTTTGAAAAGTCAGGACCCAGTCTGGATGTCCCCAATTAACGGCACAGAAGGCTTGAAATGCCCAGGTTTTGTTATATAGGAAAACTGATAATTTGAATTAAATAAATAAGCAGCTAGTCAAATTTTGAGAAATATGTAAGACACTAACATTGCTTGTAAATTAAGACTCCTTCTTTCAGTAAGGTTCCTAGTTTGCTTACGCCAAGAAAGGAAAAGGAAAGGGCTGGAAATGTCTTGAGCTTCTTGCAAAAGCCTTCAAGATCATAAGACTATCCAAGCAGAGTAACATTTAGATAGTTTCTGTAAAAAGCGTAAATATTCACTTTTAACTAATAGAAATCGAAAGTTTTAGAAGGTACCTATAAAATCAGGTGTAGAGAAGTACTCTCCAAAAGGCCCAAAGTTACTTGATTTGGTTAGCATATCAGAAAGAACCCTCAAGAGCACCAAAGCTATACAAATAGAGTAAAAACTTTCGAACTGTTTATCTAAGAAGTGTAATATTTATGACTAATAAATTCCTAATTTTCCAAGGAACCAACTTATGAGGCAGAGAAATGTAGAAGCCTCCTCCAAAAGGCCAGAGGTTATAAATAGCATGGTTAAATGTTCATAAGATGGGTAAATCACATCTTATTGCAATTGACCAGAAAGTACGCGGAACTAAGTAGAACTTGAAAACGGAGGAAGCGTTCTCACCTCGTTAGAGGCCGCGTAACTTTGTTATATAGCCGTGAAAGCCGGCGGTTGTTACATGTGCAATCATGATTTGAGGAGGAAACCGAGTTCTATCTCTATACAGTTTCCAAACCTGATACAATACTTTCCATCTAGAAGAGATTAGCTTTATACACCTAGCTTATCTCTAACATTCCCCCTCAATCATAACTTACATAAGTTAAGATTGTGTCTAAACATATCTAGTTTTCTAGCACATAAAGCCTTTGTAAAGCCATCAGCAACTTGATCATTGGTTGAAATGAATTGCACATCTAATAGTTTCTGTGCTACTCTCTCACGAACAAAATGATAATCAACCTCAATGTGTTTTGTTCGAGTATGAAATACTGGATTTGCAGACATGTAGGTTGCTCCTATATTGTCACACCAAAGTTGTGCTGCTTGCGGACTTGAAATTTTTAATTCTTGCAATAGAGTTTGTATCCAAATAACTTCTGCTGTTGCATTTGCAAGAGACTTATATTCTGCTTCAGTACTAGATCTCGACACTGTTGCTTGTTTGCGTGCACTCCAAGTAATCAAGTTATCACCTAAGAAAACTGCAAACCCACTGGTGGAGCGGCGATCATCAACACTTCCTGCCCAATCAGCGTCAGAGAATGCACTAACAAGTGTAGAGGAGTTTTTCTTGATTTTTAATCCAGTACCAAGTGTATATTTGAGATATCTCAGAATTCGTTTCACAGCAGTCCAATGAGTAGTGGTTGGTGAGTGAAGAAACTGACACACCTTATTCACAGGGAAGGATATATCAGGTCTGGTGAGAGTTAAGTACTGAAGTCCTCCAACCACACTTCTATATTTAGTAGAATCTTCAGGTCCAAGTGCTTCACCTTGTTGCAAGGAAAGCTTTTCTGATGTGCACAATGGTGTAACTGCTGGCTTGCAATGCTCCATATTGACCCTTCTAAGCAAATCTGAAGTATATTTGTCTTGTGACAATAATATGCCATCTTTTATTTTGGATACCTCAATTCCCAAGAAAAAAATGCAAGTCACCAAGATCTTTTAGTGCAAAATCTGTTGCAAGGTCTTTGAGTAAACTAGTAACTGCATCTTGTGATGAGCTAGCCACAATAATGTCATCAACATATACTAGTAAAAATATTGTAACTGAACCTTTGTTGTAAAAGAACAGTGAGATATCTGCTTTTGAAGCAATAAACCCAAGTTGATGTAACTTCTGACTTAATCTAGCAAACCAAGCCCTAGGAGCCTGTTTAAGACCATAGAGTGCTTTATCCAACTTACATATATGGTGTGGCTTCTGCTGATCCTCATAGCCTGGTGGTTGCCTCATATAAACCTCCTCCTCAAGAACACCATGAAGAAACGCGTTCTTTACATCTAACTGCCGTAGACACCATCCCCTGCTCACTGCAACAGATAAAACAACTCGTATGGTTGCAGCTTTAACTACAGGACTAAAAGTGTCCTCATAGTCTATTCCATACCTTTGTTTGAATCCCTTTGCTACTAGCCGAGCCTTGTATCTGTCAAGTGATCCATCGGCTTTTCTTTTGATTTTAAACACCCATTTGCAATCAATTATGTTTATTCCTTTGTTTGGCTGGTACAAGATGCCAGGTTTTATTCTTAATTAATGCATCAAATTCACAATCCATAGCCTGCTTCCAATTTTTGTTTGCTAAAGCTTCCTCAACTGTTTGTGGTTCATTTGTAGTTGTGAAATAAGCGTACCTGATCTGCCCATCCGTGTAAATTTTTGGTTTGCTAATGCCACTCCGCGATCTCGTGTGTGGCCGATTCTCCGCACCAGACTGCATAGTGTCCACAACCGATCCCGCTATGTTGTCTGCTGCGTCGCCTGTCATCATTGAATGCGGAGCATCGTGATCTGTCTGTTCACCAGCATTATCTTGCCACGTCGCCGTAGCAGGACTGTCTCCACGCAGCGAATTTGTGTCGGCAACGTCTTCCGCCGATACATGTGTCTGAGAATGCAATTCCGAGGGAGAAAGCGCTGCTGTTGAAGTTGACTTGCCTGGCAGATCGGACAGACCGACTCCGGTTCCTGCGCCTCCGTTGTGATCTGTGATCACATGTGGCTCTTGCCCATAGTCTGGAAATTCCAAATCTGCAGCAATCTCATCCAAAACATTAGTGTTGTCAGAATATACATTAGTTAACTGATCATCTGCTGTTCCCCCTTTATCAGTATTGTTGAGAAGATGTGGATAAAGGATGATTTCAGAACGGAGAAGCGCACCGGCCTTGGGATGGAGTTTAGCAAATGGAAAGATATTTTCATCAAAGATGACATCACGGGAAATATAGATACGGCCCGTGGGCACATGCAGACACTTAAACCCCTTATGCAAGAGACTGTAGCCAAGAAAGACACATTGTTGGGACCGGAACTCAAGTTTGCGGGAGTTATATGGTCTAAGGTTTGGCCAACATGCACATCCAAACACACGAAGAAGAGAGTAATCATGTTTTTTTTTCAAGTAACCGTTCCAAGGGTGTTGAATACTGAAGGAGTTTGCTAGGTGTACGGTTAATAAGATAAGTAGCTGTGACAAATGCCTCATCCCAAAATTTTAAAGGCATGGAAGCATGAGCTAGGAGAGATAGACCAACATCAACAATATGTCGGTGTTTTCTTTCAGCGGATCCATTTTGTTGATGTGAATGTGGACAAGAAACACGATGTGTGATGCCTATCTTTGAGAAATAGGAATTTAATTTTTCATACTCTCCTCCCCAATCAGATTGTATGGCAATGATTTTCTGATTTAGAAGTCTTTCCACAAGGGCTTGGAATTCTTGAAATTTTTGTATAACCTCATATTTATGCTTAAGCAAATATATCCAAGTAAACTTGCTAAAATCGTCAATAAAATTGACATAATATCTTTTTCTGCCCACTGAATCAGGAGCAGGTCCCCAAACATCAGAGTACACAAGTTCTAAAGGAGCAGTAGAAACACTTGATGATTTAGAATAAGGAAGCTGATGACTCTTAGCTTGTTGACAAGCATCACAAACTAATTCTTTATTGGACTCTTTGGAAAAACTAAGCTTATTTCTAGAAACCACTTGTTGAACAATAATACTAGAAGGATGACCTAGTCTATCATGCCATCTAGACAAAGTGGGTTTGATGGTACTGAAGGCTTGCTTTTGTGATTGAGGTGACGATGATGATGGTAGAGGATATAGACCACCTTTAGGCTTGCCTTGAAGAAGAACTTTCCCCGTGACCTGATCCTTGATCAAAAAGAATTTTGGATGAATCTCAAAGAAAGCATGGTTGTCAGCAGCAAGACGTGAAGCAGATATCAAATATTTCTTGGCATCGGGAGTATACAAGATATTTTTAAGATAGAGTGGTCGATCAGGGGTACAGATTTTAGTGTGACCAGTATAACTAATGCACATACCTGTCCCATTGGCCGTATGAACTTGATCTCCACCATTGTACTTCTCCCGGACACTCAACTTGTCTAATTCTCCTGTGATGTGATCGGTTGCGCCGGTATCAACATACCAATTTGTATCAATCCCATAGGACTGAACAGTAGCAGCAGATGCACTTTTTTCTTGCGGGATGAAGTCTGGATCAAAACGGTGCCAGCAAATACTCACGGTGTGACCTGTCTTGCCACAAAGCTGACAAACCGGGCGCTCACCTCCAGACATCCGTCCTCCAGATTGTCCTCGATGGCCACCGCGACCTCGGCTGGGATTAGGAGCAAACGTATTCCCACGGCCGCGGCCTCGACCCCGCTGGTTGGTGCCTCGTCCAAAGGAAAAAGTGTTTACTGAATTCACTGAGGCTTGATACATACCTTGCCGTAGATCTGCTCTACCTTCAAAGCCCAGTAGTTGCGAGTATAGTTCGGCTACTGTAACCGGCTCAACTCTAGCTGCCAATGCTGACACTACCGGTTCAAATTCGGCGTCAAGGCCCGCAAGGATGTAGGACACCATATCTTCATCATCAAGAGATTTACCAGCGGCTGCAACTTCATCACCTAGCGCCTTCATCTTGGTAATGTACTCATTGACTGTCATGTTGCCCTTCTTCGTTGTTGAGAGCGCGATTCGAGTATTGATCACTCGCGCCCGAGTTCTTGTAGAGAACATCTCTTCAAGTGCTGTCCAAAGTTGCGCCGCCGTTGCTACTGATACAACCTGCGTCAGGACATCACGAGAGAGAGAAGACATCAGATATCCAAGGACCTGCTGATCCGCAGCGACCCACTGCGCGTACACCGGATTCTGCGTCTTGACGATCTTGTCGCCGTCTTTGACGTCGATCTCCCTTGTCGGAGCGACGATGGTGCTGTCGAGGTAGCCAAACATCTGAGCTCCTCTCACGGCCGGAAGAACTTGCGCCTTCCATAAGAGGTAGTTGTTCTTGCCGAGTTTCTCCGTCACCGGAACCCCAAACGGAGAGATTCCAGCCGGAGCCGAAGAAGATGGTGTACTCATGGCGGCTTGTAGATGAATCTATGAGGAGAACTGGCTCTGATACCATGAAAACGGAGGAAGCGTTCTCACCTCGTTAGAGGCCGCGTAACTTTGTTATATAGCCGTGAAAGCCGGCGGTTGTTACATGTGCAATCATGATTTGAGGAGGAAACCGAGTTCTATCTCTATACAGTTTCCAAACCTGATACAATACTTTCCATCTAGAAGAGATTAGCTTTATACACCTAGCTTATCTCTAACAGAACTAAGTAAAAGATTTGCAAGAAGCGATTCTGACTATAGCTATTCTTCTGAGAAGAACAAATTGATCTCAGTGTGCTTAATTCTATCATGTTGTAAAATGCTCTTTGCAAAGATGACTGCTGAGAAATGGTTGCAGCTTAAATGTTCCCCAAAACATAAGCAACTTTTTTGAAGTAGGATTCATCAAACTAGTGCCATGAGCTGATACTCTTCTCAGCTGTTAGAATGTCACCACAGCCTTCTTTTTTAGTTTTTATTGTGAAGTGTCATGAAATTACCTTCCATATACACTAGCATCTCAAGCTCAAGCGTCTCTTATCTAGTCCACTTGCACGATTCAAATCACTAAGAGACTCCAATGTTTGAGCCACCATTTTCACTACATCTGTATTTTCTTTTTCTTTGCCTTGCCAACTAAACAGGAAATTTCTACAACTCAATTAATACGAGAATATACTGATAATTTGCTTTTAATATATAATAGCCTGCATCTCGAATTTTGTTAAGATGAGACTGTGTAATCACTACATCGCTGATACAGTGGGTTCCAACATAGAGACTTGAGACAAGCGCCCAATGTAACTTGCTCTGCACTTCGTACTGCTAATTCAATATGTGACCTAGTAGATGCTCCTGAAATTTTGTTAAGTACTTAAATGTATGCATCATTGTTATAGTGGATGCACATCACAGAGATAAGAGCATACCAATCTATATACTATATCCTGCTAGTTGTTATATCTAAACTACTCTGCAAGAAGCCAAGAACAAAATTCAAACAACTGCCCATGTGTAGTTGTCACTTGGGAATCCTTCTGACGGTAACAATAAGAGCAAGAGAATTTGTGATAAGCTCAAGCAGCTGAAACCTTTTAAATTTCTCATTTCATTTGCTTAGCCACAGAAGGACACGAGAGATGTGAATTGTAACGACCTTATTTCTGAGGCTGTTGGTTTTCCCCCGCAATTACCTAGGATGATCAATTGTGGAGTGTTAAAGATAAGTGTGCATCAAATCTGCTCATGCTTCACACTTAAAAACCAAACTTTTATTACGGGAGATTGTAGCATAACAGCCGAGTTTACAACATAAAAGATGTCCAAGCCTAAAGTTTATAATACAACACAAAAGGTCATTCAACTAAACCACAGGCATGCTCAAGCGCAGATGAGATCTAAAACCAATAATCGTCTCCTTCTAAAGGATCATCAAAGTCTCCCTCGAAGGGTTCTTCATTGTATTCCCAAATTTCTTCTGTTGATGATTTAGTAAGTATGAGTACAATTGTACTCAACAAGTCATATGGGGACATCTAATTATCTATCTGCCAGTATGTCTATAGAGTGGGGTGTAAAGGTTTATCATTATGCTCATAGATGGAATTTTTTGTACGAATAATCCATTTTTTATTCGAAATTACAGAAATATACCTGTGGAAAATTTTTTTACAAAAATAGGCTCCAGTCGCCCAACCATTGGGCGACTGGAGCCTTTCGCCCAACCCAGCAGCGAAAACTAGAAAATCTCCCAACCGTTGGGCGATTAATTGCAGTCGCCCCACCGTTGGGCGACTTTAATCCAGTCGCCCTCCCATTGGGCGACTGCATGAAAGTCGCCCAATGGTTGGGCGACTGCACTCAGGTCCCCGAGAGAAAAAAGAGAGGAAAGAGTCTATTTTGCCGAAATTTGGAAAGTGCATCAAACCTTCGCCAAAAATAGTGAAAATTGGTGGATCTGTTCTTCATACATCCAAAAGCCTCCAGAAAAAAATTTGAGCAATTTCGGCCATAGGATCCAAAGTTATAGCAGTTTCAATTGAGACCGAAACGAATTCGAGTCCGTTTCCGACACACCTTTAGTAAAACGGGCATAACTTTTGCATACGGTGTCCGTTTTCGACGTTCTTGTACTCGTTGGAAAGCTAACGACGAGCCCGATCCAAAAATAATGACCCGCTTGCGCCAGTCGCCCTCCAAGACCCCGAAAATCGGCTATCTTTGGACCTAAACCTACGTCGTAAGTTTTGTCTTTCTGTTTTTGGCCTTTTTCTTGTTCTTTCCTTTGGAATTTGGATTTTTCTTCAACTGACAAGTTGTAGATCTCGTCGAAACCTTTCAAATGAGTATATATAAGCCATATAGAACTTTGCCATTTTATCTTTTCAGACTAGTTGTTTATATTGCATCGGTATATAAAACGATCGGTACATACGGTTTTGTCGGCCCCTGAGTGTAGTCGCCCAACCATTGGGCGACTGCATGAAAGTCGCCCAATGGGAGGGCGACTAGATGCAGTCACCCAATGGTTGGGCGACAGCTATTGTGTCGTCCGCTGGTTGGGCGAAAGGCTCCAGTCGCTTAACCATTGGGCGACTGGAGCCTATTTTTGTAAAAAATTTTCTTGCGGGTATATTTCTGTAATTTCGAATAAAAAATGGATTATTTGTACCAAAAATTCCTCATAGATGCAAGTTTATTTGTAAACGTTTCTAGACAAGAGAAGTAAAACATTATCTTTTTAATAGAAAAGGGGTTTAACCAACTTAAAATCATTCCAATTCTATTTATGCATTGTTATTGGATTCACTCATTAAACACAATTTTATTTACCAGAAGCACGACGTATTTGAATAATATGTCTTACTTTGCAGAGTTGCCCAACTTTACCCACAAGATTTTTTAAACTCACAATGTTATGCAATAGACACTGAACATGTTAGCGTGTGACTAAATTGAGAAAACAAGGTCGTTTACTGCTCTATTCGTTTTTTTGCGTTCGGCTTCGAAATCAACAAATGAGAAATGACCGATCGGGATTGTGGTTGTGGGCTTAGGCCATGACAGTTCAGTTGGGCCTTGTGGTTATGGGCTTCGGTGCAGACTGCCAAGCACAGCTCAATAGTGCCAGGCTGCCTCCTTCTCCATCCCTCCCCTGTTTCATCAGATCGCCGCGCCGCCGGGCCGGCGGAGGGTGGGCTTGAGCCCACCGAAGCCCACCCGGTGGATTCGCCCAGCCGTGTAAACGCATCCATTCATTTTCGTTTGGCAAGAAGACGACTGCTTCGTCAACACAGCCCCGACAAAAAATACGGCAGTCTTCTTACAAGCTACGAACAGTGCAAGTTAATTCTAACCTACCAGAAAAGAAAGAACAAATTGGCGGTCCGCAGGGTAATTAATCGCTTCCCAATCATCAGCCGAAACCTAACGCAGCGCTTCTGTAGGCATGGACTGAATGACACATGCCGCTGTACCTGCTTACGGTACATGATACAGCTCGTATCTCCATCAGACCTAATTTCCAGCAGGCAAGACCCCAGAATGGCATCATCTTCGGCTCCAGGGGACTACTATGCGCGCAACGCGCCGACGCCATCATTCATCGAACCGCATCGTCTCTATTCTTTTTGCGCGCCATCGCGTCGTGTGAAAAGCCAGAGCGTAGTATCGACCATTGCTTGATGCGGTAGGAATCTTGACGTGTGCATTTGATCGCAGGGAAAGTGGCACTGATCTGGATAGTTGAACAGTTGTCTCTTGAGCAATTAGGTTTCTAATAGCATGCACAGTAATGACTTTGCCACGTAAGATTTTAGGGGAGAGAGGAGAAGAGATTGTAGCTAAGAGACGACTATTTAGATATCGCAAAACACTATTATACAGTTACTGTTTATAACAAACACTTTTATCATGTCATAATTAAAAAGATTACGGGATCTCATAGAGATAACCTTAAGCGACAATCTACTATTATAGTTATCTTTATTTTTGGCTTCAGATAACATAGAGGGATGTATATAGATAGATGCTCTAATTGCACTGTAACTCTCTAAACTTAGAGGGTTATGCCACTTTACCTTTTGAATTTGTATTTTACTTTTTCACCACTTGAACTTGTAGGGTCGTACCCATGAACTTGCATTTTACTTTCACACCCACTTGAACTTATAGAGTCGTACCAATTTGACCTATGAACTTGTATTTTACTTTCTCAGCTCTCTAAACTTACGTTTGTTTGCATTGCAGGTCTATTGGGCCGTTTGCTAACAGAATATGTTGAGCTGACACAGCACATGGCTGGTGCCGTAGGGTCGGGCTTAATTGCGTAGGCACAGTGTCGAGTCTGCACAGTGCCCTCTTCTCCCTACAATGTAGCAGAGCAGGGGATGGAGGGCGCGTGGCGATAGTGGGTTGTCACGATAGGGCTCCGGTGATGCCATGCGTGTGGCGCGTTTTCAGGGTCTGCAAAGTTGTGTGCGGAAGGAGGAGCGGTTCGAGAAGGCTCTGTATGGACGACGAGGACAACATCGGTGAGGTCAACGACTATGAGAAAGACGATAAATTAACATTCAAGCACACCATCCTAACACGTTTACCACTCCTTCCACATTTTTCATCCCGTCACAATGCCGTTGTACCCCTTCCTCATCCCCAATCTAATGAACAGCCGCCACTGCTCCAAACCACGATGGTAAACATCATAGATTCACCGTTAATTCAGTTCATCTCCCAAAATTGATCATGCCAATATTTTTCCTTACTTTATTGTGGTCCTATTAGTGCCACTCCTGCCATTGAAGCTCATTGGATGGGCCACTGACGTTGAGTTGCACCGCCTCTCCCCTCACGGCTCCAGAGGAACCGCCGTCCCTATCATCCTCGCGCTAGGCCATCCGCGTCACAAGGTGTGCCCCATCATACTGAAGTCGAAACCCATCTCCTTCGATCGCCTCTCTCACCGTAAAGCGTCACCGCCATGCTCCTCCCCACCGTCATACACGTTGCCGCGCACTCTCCATCCCCTGCTCTCCAGCGCTGCACGAGAGAAGAGGGTACTGTGCCACTCGATACTATGTCCACGCAATCGAGCCCGACCCTACGGCATCAGCCATGTACTATGCTATATGTTTTCTATTAGCAAACAACCCAATAGACCTACAGTGCAAATACACGCAAGTTCAGAGACTGAGAAAGTAAAATACAAGCTTAAAGAGTAAAGTGGCACAAACCTATAAATTCTAGAGGCTAAGAAAGTAAAATGAAAGTTCAACGGATAGAGTAGTACAACTTTACAAGTTCAAAGGCTGAAAAAGTAAAATACAAGTTTAGATAGTAAAATGGTACAACCTTACAAGTTTAAAAGTTACAGTGCAATTTTCTCGGCTTTAACATCGTCTCAATGGGTCATTAAACTTGATCACGCGGTTTTAGTTACAAACTTTACTGATAGAGGAAAGCCAGCTGAACGAGGAGACTACAAACCTGCATGCATCGATCGAGAGCACTGGACTTAGGCAGACAAATACCAAGGCCACACATGACACATTAATCAGTGGGCAGCAATGTCTTCCAGGCTTACAGCAAATTGACAACAGTTTGCAGTAGCATAATGAGATGCTTTTCTTACATGAGAGACACTGTACGCAGGTTAATGACGCATCAGTGCATTTATACTGTATGTGGCTTGCTGTTTGCGCCTGCGCGTCTAGGCGTGATCAAACCATAATGACAACCTTTTGGAGCAGAAAGAAAAAACAAGTGCTCCAATTTGGGAATGCAAATGATATGCTTTTCTTTTCCTCTAATGATTCAGTTGATCCTGTCTCCATCATGCTAGGCTACAAAAATCTTAACCTTTTCAACATCGAAACACATGAAAAAACTATGCAATTTGCAGGAGCTATATGCTTGCTGGTATTTTATCCCCTCTCTTAGTACCGATCAAACTACAGAGTCACAAGTTCAAGCACAGAGATACAACGATAGCATGCAAATCAATCGATTCCTTTCTAAAGATTCAACTCGTCTTGGAGCATTCTTGAACAAATTAGGCTAATCAGCAGACAGTAACAACAGAATGGGCAAGCGAAGCAATCTCATAAGAAGCTTCTAAATTTTTTTCTTCCCTATAATCTGACCCAAAAGTTTCCATCACAGTCTCATGGACAAATCCTGCCACATCTTGGGAGCAAATTAGCAGACACGCAACATTCGTTCCTCGCACGTTGTCGCAGCGCCTTCCATCCCAGCATAGCTCACACCAAGATCCCGGGCTCTGGAAAATAAAGGGGGTAAATTAGAGGAGAGATGATCAAAAGATCAGAGATAAATGACTAGTGCTTTGTTATTTGAAAAGGAGAGGCAAAAAGATGAAAACTTGTGGTCAATTAGTTACCGGTTAGAGATCTGTCCTATGTATATGTCCTTGAACTTCTTTACGGAGGATGAAAGAAAAAATTGCAATCATACCAACACGCACAAACCGAAAAAAGAAGAGACTTTCTGCAAGAAATAAACTCCTTTTTAGAGTAATGGACTTGCTACAAATAGGCTTAATTCTTGGATAACATCCATCGCACAGCGGAAGGAGGGGTCTCCATGATCGGGCGCGGCCCAAACCAGCCATGGCCGTCTCAAAATCTTGAAAAGAAACGAAGAAGCAAATACCCAAGAGAGAACACATAAGATCAGAGCATCCAAGAAAAGTAAAAGGAAGAAGAAGAGATGATCCGTACCAGCCATGGATGAACTCGGAGCACTTGGCCTTGATCCAGCGGAAGCCCCTGCGGAGGGAGGCCTTGACCTTGCCCTCCACCGAGTAGGCCTTGTAGCTCGCCACCCGCCGCCGCCTCTTCATCTCCGGGTCGCCGAAGCACCAGGCCGACCCGCCTCCGCCTACTCTCTTGGACACCGGCAGCGGCGGCGGCGGCGACCTGGCGGGGGCCGGCTTGACGAAGAGGTCGATGCGGCTGTCACCGTAGGGCACGACCTCGTTGCGGTAGGGGCGGTCGTAGTCGGCGGCGGGGGAGGGGGGCGCGTAGGGGCGGTACGCGCGGTCGTAGTCGGCGGCGGCCATCGCGACGACGACGCGGGCAGGACTGCGCGCAGCTTTGCTTGGGGGAAGAGATTCCGCTGCAGCCTTTTCTTTTCTGTTTTGTTTTTTTTCCTTGGTTGCTTTGATGCGGGCGAAGATGTGGTTTGGGATGCAAACGGAACGGACAAGATGCATGCAGCCATTTCTAAAGGGATAAATAGATATTTGGTGTTATTTATGTTTGAGTTTGATTTTAAAAAATATATAGAATAAGATATGCGATGAGTGATATTCCTCCATATATATTCGTACATTAAGTGACATAAGTATGTTTGTTATAATTTCATTTAGGAACAAGATAACAGATAGACGAATTGCCGCATGTTGCTGTGAATATTTGCTAACTTTGAGCCTCTTGCATCTCCCGCATGACACTCCATAGGTCTACCAGCTTGTGTTGCAGCACTCTGAGAGTCACCGCTAGCGCGTCCTCCACCATTCATGAGGCGGGGCCTGCCAGCGCGTAGGCGCCCAGCACGAGGTTGTTGGCAAAAACAGATTGGACGTCCGAGTTAGTAGACGTGTTGATGCGGTAGGTGTGGCGGTTAACGGCGGGGTCGGCACGAGCACCTAGGTCGGCGTATATGCTGACACGAATGTCGAGGTCCACGACCACTGACGTTGCCATACTCCTTTTTCGCTTGGTCGCTGATGTTGTTTTCTTCGGTGCCATTGCTCTTCTTAAGCTCGCAGCTTGCTTGTCATGCCCACGAACGACGCCAACTATTGTGACTATGAGCCAAATAGTAGAAGGGACTAATAGAGTGAGTATGAGAAAATGAGCTATGCCCTCCCTTGTTGATCGAAGGAAGTATATATATATATATATATAGTATAAATAACAGGGGCACCTAGGTGTTTGGACACCTAGTCTCCTTACCTTTGGATTGCTTTTAGATGCGTGCTAGTGTGATTGAGACTTTCCATCCATGATTAAGACTTTCCTTCCATGATTGATTTAGCATGCCTAATATATTACATACCATACATACCATTGCTCTAGCACGTATCTAAAAGCAATCTAATGGCAGGGAGCCTAGGTGTCTGGGCACCTAGGTGTCCCATTTCAGCGTCCTATATATATATATATATATATATATATATATATATATATATATATATATATATATATATATATATATATATATATATATATATATATATATGGCCATAAGGTCATATTACAACACCCCTACCATAGGTACTATTCTAAGGTTACATATGTCTTTATGCCTTATTAGGGCCTCTTGGCCCAGCAGGCCAAATGGATACTGGCGGGGCCATCCCCACAACAAGCACATTTAGCACTTATTAAAACACAATTTGGCCTTATATTAGCAAAGCAAATATTAGACTAGGAGCCTTCCACAACTACCTCCTAAGTTTCAATCATTTTCACAATTTTCTTCACATTTACTTAGCCATGTACTAGATCTCAAACCTTTGTAGACCATCCCAAGTGATAAGCTTGAGAGTATGGTCATGATAATTCAAAACTCTCTCTAAGTTTATGTCTAGTGCAATGACAAGTCGTCTCATTATAAAGAATTGGTTAAATTAGTTTTTTCACACTGAAAGATATCATTTTTTTCATTTCAGATTTTAGTTTAAGAACTAAGAGCTACTCCTCAGTCCGTAAGTAGTACCCGACCATAACCACAAAACCCTATGACAAGTAAAAACATGTTTAACAAAGAACTAGTATAGCTCAATCTAAAGCTCAATTTAGATTCAAGATTCAACAAAGCATATTTAGCAAGGTATGAATTATAAAAGGATCACTAAAACAAAACTAGTTATGAGATCAAACACTAACATGCTTTAATTCAAGTTTTGCAATACCACTTCTAATTTCAATTTGGTATCTGGTAAAAGAGAGGCTATACATAGAAAGTCATGACAAATCAAACTAACATAGCACAAACCATAGCAAGAAGCAATTTCATGATAGCATGTCATACATGAATAATATAACCAGAGCTACAGGATATTTAACTAGATTTAGTTTTGGAAATTAGATATGCAATCTCTTACAATGAATGCAACAAAGATTCAAATTCCTTCTCAAACCAAGCAAGAAAGGCAAATAACCTCAAACTCCCCTCAGAAAGTGAAATGAGAGAAACAAAAGACCAAAAATGCAAATGAGATAAAATCATCACAAGAGCACTACTCCACCTTTCTCATCATGGATTCTAAGGGAAGAGAATCTAAAGCAAGACAGGAAGATATGAGTTATAAAATTGATATCATTTGTAGAAAAGAAATAATTCAATTGGAGAAATAGAATCTGAGATAAGAGACTATAACCAATTGAAAGAGACTAGGGTCATAAAGGTCTAAACAACAAGCATAAGACACCTAGTCTAAGATACAACTCTCTACTCCATAAATGTCTCTAGGCCAGAAGAAACACAAAGAGCGAATCAATAGAATTAAGTACCCCCACTACTAGATACTAATGACTTAAGAAGCAAACTTAACCTAGACAAGATAAAACACTCTAGAAGATATAAAGGAGAGAGAACACTTATCCAAACCCAGATCCTCAACTACAACCTAAATAATATGCAAAAATAACATTGGGAACTGAGAATTTGAAAAGAGCTCAAGAAACGATAACACATCCATGTGACCACTTGATACCACTTGTAAACCCAAACTTGATATCACTTGTAGAAGGCAGTGAAGCAAGAGCTCAGTGTAGTCTCTAAGGTGATAGATATCACTAGAAGTCCAAGTGAGGAAGATCCAAAAATATCATCCATGATATCCATGATTTCCTCACCACCTGAAAAGTCTATCTTAAGAAGGCAAGAGCCATCGGTGCCTCAGTATTAAGGTTAGTGATAAAAGTTTTGGGAATCCAGTATTAGAACACACGATGACAAATCCAGTACTATTAATAACTTTTATTAATATTACATAAATATATCATCGCTAAAAATTACACAAATAACCTTTTGTCACTATTTCAAATAGCGACAGACCTCTATCGTCATTTGAAATAGCGACAATTCTACGTGGAGTCCAATGTGATAGTGGTCTCTATCATCAAATGAATTAGCGACAGAACCTCCATCGCCAATTAAATTGATGACAGAGGCCTGCCATCAATCCAATTGCTCTGTCAATTCAATTGGTGACAGAGCTTCTGTCGCCAATTGAACTAACGACAGAGATCTGCTAACTGCTAGACAGGACTCTAAGTACGATTGTCGTTATTTGAAATAACAATTGAAGCGGTGAGTGCTTATGTCTTCATTTTAATTGACGATTCGTCTCTCTGTCGCTAATTTAAATAGCAACACAAATATGACACTCTGTCATCCATTCGTTTGATGACAGAGACAGAGCCTCTGCAGCCATTTCAATGGCGATAGAAGGTTATTTATGTAAATTTTTTATGATGTTATATTTATGTAATATTAATAAAATGTATTATTTTTTAAAAATCAGCTTCCCACTCCCATGTGCGACTGATCTGGCCGATTAGTCTTCCTAGAATTGATCACACGTTGTTTACATGTGCCTCCGTTCTCTTCTGTTCTGTTCTACCCCCTGAGAAACTTGCAACTGATAGCCTTTCAGGTTTCAACATGTGCATCCGTGCTAAACTTGTAATACCCGAGGGAACCAAGAAGGCAATGGCAAATGCTGCGAGTACGATGCACTCAGTTGCGTGCCAAACTTTCACAAGATTTTCGGACTCTATCCACCCAGGACAAATAAAAGGCAAATGCTGTAAGACTACGTAGACCATAACAAATTCCAGGGCTCTCTACAAGTCAGGCTTGACACCAAATCCGCCGATTCGCCAGCCGGGAGCGAAGCTGAGATGAGCTACAGCCTACAGGACATGCTCAAAGCTGCAGGAATTCAATGCAGGCGTCGCAGGCTAGATGGAGAACAATGACCAGGATTGAATACGCATTGAACATGCACCTAATGTAGGAGTAGCATTGAAAGGGCAGTAGATCTACGAAGCATCATAACATGCTTGGGACCAGACAGTCCAGCTTGAGCCAAGGAAGGGACATCCTTACCAAGACTCTGTAGTACAACCAGAATCATCACAGTTGCCAGCTAGGGATGATTGCCACATCTTCCAGTTCATCTCCTGCTGCTGCTTCCACTTCCATTATTTGGACCCCACACACACCCAAAAAAAAACTAGAGAAAATTTGTTCAGTAGCACTGAAAGCTCAGCTTTTTCGGAAAATACCACTAAAAAAACGGGGTTCCGGAAATTACCACCGAAAATTTCATTTTTCTTCAGAATCTAGCATTTTGGACAAAAATACCCTCTCCCTCCCCTTCTCTCCTCCCCGCCTCCTCCTCCCAGCACAACTCCCCTTCTCTCCTCCCCGCCTCCTCCGCCGCTGGCCTCCCCGCCTCCTCCTCCGGCCGCCGCCGGCCTCCCCGCCTCCTCCTCCGGCCGCCGCGGGCCTCCCCGCCTCCTCCTCCGCCTGCCGCGGGCCTCCCCGCCTCCTCCGCCCGCTGCCGGCCTCCTCCTCCGCCCGCCGCCGGCCTCCCCCTCCGCCCGCCGCTCGCCTCCCCGCCTCCTCCTCCGACCGCTGCCGCTCGCCTCCTCCTCCGCCCGCCGCTCGCCTCCCCGCCTCCTCCTCCGACCGCTGCCGCTCGCCTCCTCCTCCGCCCGCCGCCGGCCTCCCCCTCCGCCCGCCGCTCGCCTCCTCCTCCGCCCACCGCTCGCCTCCCCGCCTCCTCCTCCGCCCGCCGCTCGCCTGAGGAAGAGGTGGCGGGGAGGCGAGCGGCGGGCGGAGGAGGAGGCGGGCGGCGGGCGGAGGAGGAGGCGGGGAGGCCAACGGCGGGCGAAGGAGGAGGCGGGGAGGCGAGCGGCGGGCGGAGGAGGAGGCGAGTGGCGGGCGGAAGAGGAGGCGGGGAGGCCGGCAGCGGGCGGAGGAGGAGGCGGGGAGGCCCGCGGCGGGCGGAGGAGGAGGCGGGGAGGCCGGCGGCGGTCGGAGGAGGAGGCGGGGAGGCCGGCGGCGGCCGGAGGAGGAGGCGGCGGTCGGAGGAGGAGGCGGGGAGGCCGGCGGCGGCCGAAGGAGGAGGCGGGGAGGCCAGCGGCGGAGGAGGCGGGGAGGAGAGAAGGGGAGTTGTGCTGGGAGGAGGAGGCGGGGAGGAGAGAAGGGGAGGGAGAGGGTATTTTTGTCCAAAATGCTAGATTCCGAAGAAAAATGAAATTTTTGGTGGTAATTTTCGGAACCCCGTTTTTTTGTGGTATTTTCCGAAAGAGCTGAGCTTTCAGTGCTACTGAACAAATTTTCCCAAAAAACTATACACACAATAAGCATACCAGGTTGCATTTTTTTCTCAATTCCATCAATATAAGGGTGTCCTCCTGAGATACAAAATCAGTACAGAAGACACAGGCTGGGCAGTTCAATTAGCAAACTCTTCATGGGCGCAAGAGCATGCCATCAGAAAAAAAAAAAAAAGAAGGATCATCTTAACGAAACTGGTTTCCCCAATAGCACAATGTTACATATATGAAGCAATGCAAATGTTCCGAAGCATCTTGGTGGTTGGTCTTTGAAGTCGTTTTTACGACTGAATGAATGACAATAACATAAGAAAAAATGACTAAGCTAAAACAAAAGGCTTTAGGAAAGTATGTCTTTTATGTCATTGACCACATCAGTGAAAAATGAGTTAAAGCACAATGACCAGCTATTTTCAATGAGAAATATTGGGTGTCACAAGCTAGAGCATGATCCCCATGGCTGGGAGGATATTAAGGTGCGGCAACAAGCATGCCCTTGTTATGCTCAATCCCACAAGCCACTAATAGAATAGCACGTGTTGCTCCCTTAGAAATGTTCGTGGGGTCGAATGGCCTTCTGAAACAAGCAAGGATTAGTTCCTATGAATAATCCGACTTTACAAAAAAAAAAGTAAATAAATTCCTAAACAGTAGACTATACTTTCACTTCAGTACATTGCCATGCATGGTAGAATTCGGCATTGTTGATACGGCTAGTGAAGCATAAAGAAACCATTTATATGGAAAAAAAAGAGCAATTCACCCAAATAGCATTTTACCTAACGGGGACTTATACTACACATGTGCTTGACGTTGCTCTTGATACCTTCAGTTTTTTTGGAAATTGTTTCCGTCTACGGATATGCATGGAGCAAAATTGCTCTGAACCTGAACCAAAGGAAAACCACTGTGCTGGCTCCGAATGTCATCAAGCAGAGTCTGAAGTGTTGCCTTCAGACGGAGCACGGAAGTTCCTGTTTGGTTCAGTTCTCGGTACAGAACCCCTGTCCTGTACACCATCATTGCCCCCGTCTGGATTATTTGTCGACCTTGGTCTAGATAGCAAAATATCTATATATCCATTTATTTGACGCATTCGAAAAAGATCTGCATCACTTGTAGATATAGTCTGTGAAGTGTTGGCATCTGATGTAGCTCCAAAGTCCCCATGGTTTGGTTCAGTTCTTGGTACAGAGCCACTCAGCTGTGAAGTGTTGGCTTCCACCAAAGCATGGAAGTTCCTGTGGTTTGGTTCAGTTCTTGGTACAGAACCACTGTGATCACCACTATGGCCCACCTCTGGACTAATCATCGTCCTTGTTCTAGGTAGCAATGTGCTTGTCCATTCATTATTTCGACACCTTCTAGCTAGAGTTTGTGAAATGTTGGCTTCTGATGTAGCTTCAAAGTTCCTGTGGTTTGGTTCAGTTCTTGGCACAGAACCACTGTGCTGTGAAGTGTTGGTTTCTGACAGAACGCGGAAGTTTCTGTGGTTTGGTTCAGTTCTTGGTACAGAACCATTGTGCTGTACACCACTATGGCCCATGTCCGGACTAATCATGGGTCTTGGTCTAGATAGCAATATGCTTATCCATTCATTTATTTGACGCCTTCTAGAATAAGCTGCAAGCCTTCCAGATGGAGTTGCTACCCCCACAGTTGAGGCTTGTGATTCAGCAGGAAGGTTTTCACCAGGAATCTCTCTTGGAGATACATTTATATCAATCCCTTGAAAGGTTTGCCGAGTGTTTCTTGATGGTGACATTTCAAACGTGGCAAACTCTTCAGAATTTCTATTAACAGGGCTTCTTGGGTACGATGGCCCCTCGCCACTGACTCTACATCCTCCACAGTACCAACTTCCTTCAGGTACTTCTCTTCCCAGGCCAACACAATAAGTATGTGCTGAGGAATCACAAATATCACATAGTAACATAAGACTATCATGACCACCTTGATTGCACTCTATGCACACAACATTCTCGTACGGATCTAACCAGCGCCTTATTTCATCTTCTGTGGGCTGACAAACCTGTGCAAAAAGCACAAAAAAATGAACACACTATGCCCAAAACAAACTAGGGTGTTAAGACTTGCGATGCAACATTACCAACTGCACAACACAAAACAGGTTCTAACATTATAATAGAACTGCATAAGTTTGAAACTAATTCCTGTAACAAATGTTGGGTTGATGGTATTTTCAGAAAGTAGTAATCACAAATCAACTAATCATGGAATTTGCATGTCATTATCAATAAAACAGCTTTCTATAAATTGATCATAATAGCAACAGTGATTAAATCTTTCTATTGACAACACAATATGCAGATGAAAAAACTCCAAGTATATCAAGAATAGCCTTTTACCTTCAAAGAACAGCAAGGGGGTGGAAGGCTCATTGACAATTTCGAGGTAAGAGATAGAAGTACCAGAAATGCTAATGCAAAAAGTTCATGACCATGATAAAGGAGTGGTACCAGGGTTGAGAAAACCGGCGGTTACCGGCCGGTAACCGCCAGTAACCGGAAAACCCGGTGGCAACCGGGTTTTGAAAAACCGGCCGAAAAATTTTAAATGAAGATTTGAATTTTTGACTTGCTAATGCAGTGGGTATATTAGTTTGGGTATTGTTTTTGATATATTAGGTTGATTAGCTATTGTAGGAAGTAAAAAAAAGGGTGCTGCCATAAAGAAGGGTGTTAGTAACATCATGAAACTTGGCAGAGGACCTCTTATTGTAAATCTAAGGACTTTACAACATTATTCTTTGATTTAACAATGCCCAATTCAAAATTAGATCAGTTATCGCTATTAGTTACTATACCAGCACATTTATCTTCATTTGAGAGATAATAACAATAGCACCAAAACTATGATGACTGAAGAGAAAGAAATATTGAATGACTCTTGAAGATATAGCCAACTTCTAATTCATAAAAAATAGCCTTGTAAAGTGCTATACTATTATAAATAGCCTTGTAAACAGCCATAGTAAGTCTATACTAGTATATATTTGACAAGTTCATAACATGACCATAGTAGAGTATATGACATTAACATAGCTTAGCTTGGATGCCTCACGAGTCACGACACTTGAGGGAGAGGGCTTCATGACGTGATCAAGGTAGTAATGAGCTATTTTTAAGTACAACTTCAGGTCTTATGACTTTCTTAAACACTTTCTATGTTTAACATTTTTACGTACAATGATAATTGCTGATCTAATGATTCAACGGATAGTGCAAGATGTTTTGTTAAACATGGACCAACAAATTTCCACAAAAGATAATTGTTCCACCGGTTTTTGCCGGTTTTCTCACCGGTAAAACCGGTAACCGGGCCGGTTACCGGCCGCCTCCCGCCCCGCCAAAAAAATCCTTTTGACAAATTTTCTCCGGTTTAAAACCGGGATTTCCGGTTACCGGGCGGTAACCGGCCGGTTACCGGTACCGCCCGGCGGCCGGGATTCGCCCCGGTAACGGTTTTTTGATCCTTGAGTGGTACATGTATGAAACCTAGACAAAGTAACATCAAACCAATAGCCCAGAAACATTTTGCCCCCAAATTAAATTTTTTCCTTAATGTAACTAAACGTCTAAACCTTAATACAAAAGTTAGCAATACATTTTAGTTGGTAACAATATTCCAATTGCATGGAGATGAACAAATATAGCAACATTGGATGAAATGGATAGGTTAATTAAAAAAACAAGATCACATTATTTGCAAGAAATAAATGAAATCTCTAACACAGAATGGCAGTAAACATATTCATGAACTTTGTTTTGATTTGATCACCCATCTATAAAAGAAGTGAAAGTAACAAGTTAATAGCTACCAGATCTTAAATTACACCACAGCAAAAGGAAACCTTACCTGATCACGCTCTGCAACCCTAATTACAGATTTTATCAGTTCCAAACCATGATTCACCTTTGATGACTTGGTGATCGTTGTGAACCGCCATTTACACAATGGGCACCTTGACTCAACCCTAGACCACTCCATGATGCATGCGAAGCAAAAGTAGTGCGAGCAACAATTCAACACGCCCTGCATAGTCATTCTCTGCTCCTCGGAGAGGCAGATCCCACATGTCAGCCTCCCAACCTCCTCTGGTTCCTTTTTCTCCTTTCCCTTGTCCTCTCCATTCTTTGTAACAGAAATATTCCTCGGCGATGCAGGCAGCACTGGCTGAGCCTCCAGAGGCCGAGTCTCTCTGAAATTCCGCAATTCCTTATCTGATACATGGAATTCAGAGTCTGAGGATGACTCCAACCCAGATATCCTCTTCTTCCTCCCCTTCCTAACCGTAACCCTCACCGGCTCAACCACCACCAGCTCCACATCCTCAGGTTCCTCATCAGATGTTACAAAGTCAAAGTCTGATGTGTCTGAATCAACAGTCGGCCATGTATCTTCCTCAACACCTGGTACTGGATGGTCCACCACCATCTGCCTCCCAACCCTGGCCTTCTTACTTGATTGCCGATTCACCTCGTCCTCATCCTCCACAATGAAGCCCTCATCCTCCTCGTAGTGGTCGATCACTGAGCGCTTTCTGCGTCGCCTTACAGGTGCGGCCTTCCTTGAATTGGCTGAATCGACCTTCCGCCTGGAAACCTTTGAGCTACTATTCTTCTTCTTCCTTTGCCGATGCTTCGAAGCAGGTTTTAGCCTCACAATATTCTTAATCCTCACCTTCCTGGTGTGACTGACATCCAATTCCTCCTCTTCCTCATTCTCGAACTCCTCATCCTCGTCATCCTCCACTTCAGGGTCGAAATCCATGTCCTCCTCTTCTTCCTCCTCGTCCAATTCAGGGTCAAAGTCCATGTCCTCCTCCTCGTGCCTACGCCAATTACATCCCTCAGCCGCTGGAGACAGCTTCCCCTTCTGGCAGTGGCGGACCCAGGATTTGAATCCAAGGTATGCCTAACTAAAAAATTATTATCCAATATGATATAATCTAATACAAAAATTCGGTAAACGGTTCGGTAAAAAGCATAATATATCTAAAAGATCTCATAATACCTTAAATTCAACAAATAAGTTCGAAATTTGCATAATTGATAATATAAATTGTTCAAATGTAATATAAGGTCTTACATAAATAGAAGATTGCAGTAAAGTCAAATGTAATGCCCCAATCCATCTAGCAATCGCCAATTTCAAACATTTGTCTCTACTCAAAGTCTCAAACTCAGTAAACAATACTCTATTTCTCTGTACTCACCAGTCACTACTCAACTAGATGGTTAGTAACTATGCTGGTTCGATTTGTATGCCCTAGGCCATCACTCTAAAAGAACTACCAGTCTACCACGAAGGTATAAACAACAACGACAATGGTGTCAGATGCAGTCATACAAAAATACAAGTGAATGACTGCCAAGGACAAACTGTTGAATTCAATGTTGGATTTAAGTTCTGAAGACTGTAATCATTGGGAGTAATGGTTGGGAAAGAATAATAAACTGATCCCGGTATTCTTTCAATAGCATCCAACACGGTGCAAAATAAAGGTTTGATGATTACATGTAGGAACTGCTAAATGTAACTCAATGTACCATAAAACAACTGTAAAATATTTCTACTGAAGCAAATAGTGACTTAGTATGAAACTCACAGGGCATTTTCTGCAGGCTTCAGACTGTACTCAGCACCATCAGCAGACTGAATTGAAAATTCGGTAGGACTCCCATATGGGATATTGATCTGGAAACATCGTACAATATTAGTTGCTAATCATTACATATTGAGCAAGCAATGGAATGCAAAATTCAGTTCAACATCAAAGATCCCATAAGTACTAACATATATAAAGATAAAACTAACAATTACTACCTCCATCACAAAAAAGGTAATCCAAATATTTAAAAAGGATATCGTTAATCATAGTTTAAAGATTTAATCACACAAATCCCATGATGACAGTTTTTGTGACTGAACAGAGTATAATCAGGAGTCAGAACAGAGTGATTTTAATCAGAAAAAAAGAGGGATATTAAGGACAATGAATTTTAGGAACCATACAGCAGTGTCATGCTGGAATTTCTCAGTTATAACAACATCACGCTGTCCATTACACTTAATGCTGTAACCTTCCCTCTTTATTTCCAATACTGCTGGTTCCCAAATATCTAAAAAACTAACCTGCAAATTAATGTTTCAGTGGTTATATGACATCAGAATGCTTTGCCAGACCACTGCAGAAGGATAGAGAACATACAGGTAGCCTCACAATATTCTTAATCCTCACCTTCCTGGTGTGACTGACATCCAATTCCTCCTCTTCCTCATTCTCGAACTCCTCATCCTCGTCATCCTCCACTTCAGGGTCGAAATCCATGTCCTCCTCTTCTTCCTCCTCGTCCAATTCAGGGTCAAAGTCCATGTCCTCCTCCTCGTGCCTACGCCAATTACATCCCTCAACCGCTGGAGACAGCTTCCCCTTCTGCTTCTGGCCACTTGCCGCCGCACTTCGTGATGCGCTCCGGCCGTGGCGCCGCCTCCTCATCCTCCTGGTAGTTGTCGATCTCCTCGTCTTCCTCGAGCTCCTCCAAGTAGTCGTCGTCCTCGTACCTGCGCTGCCGAGATCGCGCAGCGGCAGGATTTGTCCTCCCCTTGCACGCGCGGTCGCCGCCCTTCACCGGTCGCTTTGGCCGCTGCGTCTCACCCTCCTCATTCTCCCCGTATTCCGCGTCCGAGCCCTCTCCCCCCTCGCCGGCGCTCGAGGCAGAGAGCTCCTCCTCGTACTCCTCCTCCCCCTCTTCCTCCTCCAACACATACTCGTCGTTGTCGTCATCCCCCTCCAGCCTCCGGCGCCTCCGAGAAAATTGGTTTTTTGCCATCCGAAACATTGGGCTTCGCAGTTTTGCCATTCTAAACATTGGTTTCGCAAATATGCCATCCGAAACATGTGCTTCTTGATTTCTTTGCCATTTCCGACTTTTCTGTCCCTAGAGCTTGTTATTTAGAGTTTTCTGACTTTGCCATTTAGAGTTTGCTCTAGGGATAGAAAAGTCAGAAATGGCAAAGAAATCAAGAAGCACATGTTTCGGATGGTATATTTGCGAAACCAATGTTTGGGATGGCAAAACTGCGAGGCCCAATGTTTCGGATGGCAAAAATCCAATTTTTTCGGCGCCTCCTCCCGCCCTCTCCCGTCCCCATCCCTACACACCAAACCACCTCGAATCAGAACCAAATCACCTCGAATCGGGACCAGATCGCCGGATCCCAACCCTAAAAAACTGCCCAGATCACACGCCAAATCAGCAGGCATGAGGAGCTCCGAAAGGAAAGGGAGAACGGAACGGCCGAACTAGGGGAGGCTAGTACGAGTAAATTTTTGGGAAAATTGAATATATAGGACTGAGTTGGGAGTGCTTTTGTAAAATAGGATCGAGTTATTTGTCCTCGTAAATATAGGACTGAGTTGAGCACCTTCTTGCAAATATAGGATTTTTCCCATTTTAATTTCATTTTTCAGCAATTTTTCTCCACGCGAAATGACTGTTTTGCCCTTCTTCTTCCTCCCGCTCCCGGCCGCGCGCCGCCGCTCCCGGCCGCGCCGCCGCCGCTCCCTCGCTGCCCCGCTCCTCGCCTGCCCCGCGCCGCGCCGCCGCCGCTCCTCGCCTGCTCCGAGCCGCGGGGCAGGCGAGGAGCGGCGGCGGCGCGGCGCGGGGCAGCGAGGGAGCGGCGGCGGCGCGGTGCGGTGCGGCGGCGCGGCCAGGAGCAGCGGCGCGCGGCCGGGAGCGGGAGGAAGAAGAAGGGCAAAACAGTCATTTCGCGTGGAGAAAAATTGCTGAAAAATGAAAATGAAATTAAAATAGGAAAAATCCTATATTTGCAAGAAGGTGCTCAACTCAGTCCTATATTTACGAGGACAAATAACTCGATCCTATTTTACAAAAGCACTCCCAACTCAGTCCTATATATTCAATTTTCCCTAAATTCTTTGCTTTTTAGCCCAAAATTTGAAAGTTTTTTTACATATGGACCCCTGGAGAAAAGTTTTGCAAAAATGGACCCTTCTCTCGGCGCTAAAGCATATGGCGCCCAGGGTACATGGCACGGCGCCATATTCTTTGGCGCCGTGAATTGACACGTCGGAGCCAGGGTGGCATAGCAAGGCGCCAAGGCCCACGGCGCCGTGATATGCACCTACGGCGCTAAAGGCCGTGGCGTCGTGCGTCGGGACTTAAGCCCGAGCGCGTCCCCCGGCCCCCAGCTCCCCCTCACTGCTCCTCTGTTCTAACAGTAAACCGCCGCCGCCCCCCTCTATTCCCCCTCCAAATCCTCTCAAATCCACCGATTAATCTCGCGATTTTGCTTCCAAATCGGGCAAGCAAGGTAAACTCTCTCCCCTCACTTGATTTTTTGCAATAGATATGGATTATTTAAGGTACATTTCGTAGGGCAAGATTTGAATCCCTAGATGAAATTAGTTCAATTATGAGCGATTTTAGGTTACGTTTGCAATGGATTTGCGTAATGTAAGAGAAGTATTGTGTATTTGGATAGGTTTTAGGGTTTGATTATTATTTATACATGGTTGTGTTCGATTTTAGGTTTTTAGGGTTTCATATACCAAATAGGATGATTTCATGTCAACATGGGCAAGATTGTATGTCCACCTAACCCTTAGTAGCTTTGATTATTGTTTATATTTACAAAATTATATTTTTACCACCACCCCTAATTTAGATTTGCATTCTAATTCAAGTGGCAAAGACAACTTATTGTCAATTACACCAAGTTATATATATATATCAATAATGTCTTTGATAAATATATCTCGGTATTTACAGTTAATATTAGTGACCTAATATTTAAATTATTTACCATAATTAACTTACTAATCTTTGTTGACATGTATTTAACCAAGGGTAAATCAATTTGATTCCAATTATTATTCATGTTGATTCCAATTTCATAATTCAATTTGATTATTATTTTTATTTATAAATCATGTTTTATAAATTTCTTATTTGAATATTTCTTAACCATTGAATTCTAAAATTTATCACAGGATGGCGAGATACCGGCTGCTAGACGAGTTCTACGAGAGGGAGCACCGCGGCAGGCTCACGGAGGACGGCCAGGTACGTGTGTGGTCGAAATGTACATGTGTTCAACTTGATGGTCACGCAGCTAACTTTTATAGCAATTTTCAGGAGATACCCATACTTCGTCCTCGAACCCATGATGGGTTCCAGTTGATGCGCTACGACGACCGCTATACCCCACTGCTGCGCCGTGCTGGGCTTCACACGGTCGCTAACCTATTACGGCGGGGCATGCCGGTCTTCAACCCCGCAGCTTTGACCGCACTTGTCGACAGGTGCATTTTCTCTATCGGGTCTATTTGTTTTCGCTTCTATATTCTTACGTACGTAACTAATTCTTTTCTCCTTGTACTACTAACAGGACAGTTCAGCTGGGGCTCGGCGGTCCTCGCATTCCTCTACCGCCAGCTTTGCGAGGCCTGCAGACGCAAGGCGCCCACGTCGACGCTCGGTGGCTGCGTCTTCCTTCTGCATGTGTGGTAATGCATTTATTTTTCCTACAGTTCTTTGTTTTTGTGCATGGCTAATCGTGTGTCTGCCCGTATGTTCGCTTGCTAGGTGTGGATGTGGACACGCATTCCAGTGGGGTGCCCTCGAGTGTTCCAGGCATAGCCTTGGCATCCACTGGGTGTGGATGACCTCGGCCCCACTGTTGCGTACCTATGGGATACAGTGTCAGTCCCGTTCGCGACAACTCAGCGGGCGTACGTGGATTTCAGCAACGAGTTTGACACTTTGTCTCCCACGATGGTAAGAAATTGGTACTGCATTTATTTATTCTACAGTTCTTGATTTTTGTACATGGCTAATCGTGTGTTCGCTTACTAGGTGTCCTGGGAGCCTTACTCCGAGCCACAGGTTCTAGCGCTACCGCTCAGCACCATGTGCCGCAGGGACTCCCATATTTGGAGGATGAGGTGTCCGCTGATCTGCTTCTATGCTGTGGAGATTCACCTCCCCCACAGAGTTGCGCGGCAGTTCGGCCTCGTGCAGTTCTTCCCCCCAGAGGGGATGTCGACTTCTGTTGAGTTGCACAAGTAAGTAACAATTTAAAATTCTTTTGGTTCGTACTAACAACTATTGTTGACATCTGTTATATGTACAGGTTCGACAGGGTCCGCCAACGAAAGGTGACAGACTTCGCTGATCACCACCGACAGTACGTGCAGTGGTAGAGGAAGATGGAGGACAACTGCGAGCCGGACAGTACCCCCCACAGTAACGCCAGCTTCCGGAATTACTTGTCCTGGTACCACACTGCCACGCGCTACAGGCTGAGGCAGCAGTGGACCGATGTCGACTACGCGGACCTCGCTTCGTCCGAGGACGAGGACACTGCGTACGACAGGCATGCGAGGGAGGGCACAGTGGTCGAGGCCGCTCCGATTCTCGATCGAGTGGTACGGAAAGCATGATATTTGCAATACTTTGGTTCCATACGTTTATCTCGCACTTATGTTTACTTATTTCTTTAGGGGACTTCTCTCCAAACCTCGGTGCGTGAGATCGACGAGGTTCTCGGCCACCTGGACAGCGAGAGCCACCCCCTGAGGGACTTCCTGCAGGTACGAAGATAATTCGTTAGGTTAGATCGATTCAGCATGTATGCAATTATGACATATCATTACTTGCAGAGACTTCGACGTCGCCTCAGTCGGGCGGCAGGTCGGTGTGGTTGCCGCGCACGCTCAGACGTGATCGTACCACCGGCCTCCCAGCGCTCAGCCGATGCAGCGTCGTCGTCACACGTCGGCAGGCGCCAGTCCACGAGGAGCTCGTCACGCACTCCGACTTTTAGTCAGGGCGATGACGACGACGACGAGGAGGCGGAGCAGGGTGACGACGTCGAGGAGGAGCAGGGTGACGACGTCGAGGAGGAGCACGAGGGCGAGGAGGCATCTACCCACGACGAGATTGGGATGTCGCAGATGCCTGACGCACCGCCTACTCAGGCTTCGCAGCGGCCTCGTCGTTCGGCTCGTCCCCTGAGCACGTATACTCCAGGGAGTGATGCTCTAGCCAAGGGCAAGGGGAAGGCCAAGAGGCGGTGATGTTTTGAGACTTTTTTTATAGACATGTGATATTTTCAGACTTATGTCATATTTTGAGACTTTTGTATAGTTATGTTGTATTTTGAGACTTATTGATAGTTATACGATGTTGTGTTATTTAGGTTTTCAGATGTTTCATGTGTGAATGTATGTGTATGTCTGTATGTGCATATGTTTTACAGAAAAGTTTGTTGTTTTGCTGTTTTTTGTCAGGTGTAGCTAGCACGGCGCCATACCCTTTGGCGTCGAGATGTGTATATACGGCGCCAGAGTGTTTGGCGCCAAACAAGGCGCCAAACACCCTGGCGTCGTATATACACATCTCGACGCCAAAGGGTATGGCGCCGTGCTAGCTATGTACGGCGCTCGCATGTTTGGCGCCGCGATAGGTGGACAAGGCACGGCGACCACGTTTGACTGGCTCAGTCAGAACCCGGCGCCACGGTCTTTAGCGCCGTAGGTGCATATCACGGCGCCGTGGGACTTGGCGTCGTGCTATGCCACCCTGGCTCCGACGTGTCAATTCACGGCGCCAAAGAATATGGCGCCGTGCCATGTACCCTGGGCGTCATATGCTTTGGCGCCGAGAGAAGGGTCCATTTTTGCAAAACTTTTCTCCAGGGGTCCATATGTAAAAAACTTTCAAATTTTGGGCTAAAAAGCAAAAATTTTACCTAGTACGAGGGGAAAGCATCGAGCGCGGGGAGGTGAGGACAGGTACCGTGCGGACGCGGCGCCTCCCCTCACGAGACGCGTAGGTCCTCGCACGGCTCGGCTGGTTCTGGCTAGTGGTTGGGTCAGACTAGTCAGCCCGCCGCGGTATTGTAGCCATTCACATGCTTTGATCGTCCGGCTGATGAGTGATTTGTGTTACGAAATCTATTAAGATAACTATAAAATAAGGCTATGTACAAAAAAAAGATGGATCTGATAATTAATAAAAACTTCGATTTCTGGTGTTCTTCCTTAATTATCCTCTATCAATTCTCTACTGATTGATTGCGTAAATTGCATTGGAGGTTATTATCATTATTTCTTAACACGTTATCAATACAAATCACTCTATAAGGTGAAAAGACTTTGGGCTTCACTAAGTGGATATTCGCTCACCCCGAATGGTTGCAATTGTATCATCTAGGCTTATTTAATTGTCATACAATCATACCACTATCAAACCTGACGCTAACGGAGCTGTACTCGGTAATATATTAGTCGCCGGCATGCGACCACATACATGGAAATTACACGGTAGCATGAAGCTGCCGCACATATGCCACTGGAAGCTATAGCCATTTGCCTGAAGAAAATATAACTCTCAGAATACCAGATGACCAATTGGATTTTAATAATCCCGAATGATCTAAATCTGTCATACTTATTTGGCATCATAAATTATAACAAGCATATAAATTACTTCCTAATTAATCATATGTATTCCCTGCAAACAATTGTTCCATCTGGGAGGTTAGACTAGAATTATATTCTAGCAAAATATATTAAATTCCATGCAGATTAATCGATAGCCATGTTTTATGTGGCAGGGTTATATTTATGCTCTTGAGAGCATCCTATATATATATGTGTGTGTGTATATATATATATATATATATATATATATATATATATATATATATATATATATATATATATATATATATATATATATATATATATATATATATATATATAATGCTATCAAAATATAATACTCTTGACTAGGTTAAAACATGTTGCATTAACATAAAACTTGAAATTTGAGTGATCCAAATTTCTTAAAACATAGTATGAGTAATTAGATCATAATATTAGGCAATATATAAAAAGCTAGAATATTTTTGCTATCATAGATTAATAACCCACCAGATGTTTAGGATAATCTACTAGTAATGGAGATATGCAGTTTTTATGCCACTACATTAATAAATGTCTAGATCACTGCATTAAGAAAAAAAAACCCTCAATCAAGAATTAGTGCGTATTAGAAGAACCAATAGTTTCCTATGTAATATCACCACCGTAGCATCCACCATTTTGGGCCACCACCAGTAGCTGGGATCAGATTGGATATGAAATTCCATCTACTATGTGTCCATACTAAGGGGATTTTGAAGTATGCTATTAAGCAAGATCAAATCTCGGCATTAGGGAGAGAGAAATGCCCAAAATCTTTGAATACCGTGATATTTTCCTAGAGAAAGATATTTAGTAGAAGGTTCACGCGCTAACCAAGCTAAATTTAAGTTTAGTTGATACTCTTTTATGCTAAAAGCGGGGAGACTGCCAGATTTCTTTGCATGAAGGAGTTACATAGCGTTTACTTGAAGTAAATGTGTCACTAAGTTTGGAATACCACAGGTTAAATAGCATATCCATCTTTCCAAAGTTGACTTATTGGTCAGTGATCTAAAGTCTATGTGAACACATGTGGATCTAAGGTCTAGTGACACTAGTCAAAATAATCGTTAAACACTCCCTAAATACTCTAGAAGAGAACTCACCTTGAATGTGAAATACCTCATGAAAAGGCTCATCATGAAGATGAAAACCCCAGTAATTAGATACGCACATATTACAATACTGGGAACACGGAACGTCAAATAAAGTTTCGTTTAGGAAATAACGAAGATTTGGTTAACATTAAAAGACACTCAAATATGAGGATATTTGGAGAAAAGTTGTCGATAACCAATTTGGCTCTAAAATTGGTAAAGTTTCTCGTACGAGAACATAAATCTGGAACCAAAGTCTATGGCCAAGTACTTGAAGTGTTCATATCGGGGGGAAATGAAAGGAAGCTATTGAGGTCGAACCATAAACGCAAATGAAAGTCTTGGAACCTATTAGTTCAGACTTGATGAGTCATTATGAAATAATGAGTTGGTGAAAGCGATGGTTCAAGGATCCCTGTAGAGATCGATATTCTCCTATGATGAATGAAATAATGTTCCGTTATATAATAACTCTGGCAGATGACATGAATAAGATATGCATTTATCGGATTCTGAAAATCCTTGATGGGATCTCTGAAGGGACTCAAAACTCGATCCTTAAAGGACTCGGTGTTTCAACAAGAAAGTAAATTGCAATATGTGTATGTGTATGTGTATGCATATATATATATATATATATATATATATATATATATATATATATATATATATATATATATATATATATATATATATATATATATATATATAATTCATACCTAATAAACTCTTACTCGAAGAAATTGTGTTTCCTAGAAGAGAAATATCTCCTAGAAGAGAGAACGTCTCCCTGAAGAGAAATTAAATCAGCAGTTGATTGAAAATACACCAACGATTATGCGATCCCTAGAAGTGAATAAGGACCCATCCAAAACCCGAGGAAATGAAATGAGGAAACTAAAACCAGAAGTGTGCCACATAAACACATATAAAGTGCATCTCCTACCTGTCAGGGGTGTGGGCCTTGGGCCCAAGGCCTAGTTGGGTTATTATTAGGAATTAGAGATTGGTTTCTATTTGAGTTAGAGATTGGTTTCCTTGTATTAGAGATATGATATTAGTTACTATATCTGTTAGAGATATGATTGGGATTAGATTCCATCTGTTAGGTGGAGCCATCTATATAAGGAGGCTACCGCATGCTATTGTTATTCAAGGAGAATAATATCAAAGTCTTCCTAGTCTATAGTCTCTCCTCTCTCCCTACGCCGACGCCATCCGGCCATCTTCTTGGTGGTGTTTACCCCGGTTCATGACAACTTGGTATCAGAGCAGTCGATCCCCTCCCACGACTTCTGCTACCATGGCTAACGGCTGGAGCGACGCGATCGCGCTCTGCAAGGAGATCCGTGAGCAGTTGAAGGAAATCAGGGAATCGAATGAAAATGCGATGAAGAAGCTACAAGAGATGATGAAGGCACGTCATCATCCAACATCAGATCTACAACAACAAAATCAAGATCCACAGCCATCGCCAGATGCCGCCGACCACATCGCCTCAGCGTCTTCTCTGACGTCGCCGGCCATCGCCCCAGACCCAGCACCCTCGCTGCCCAGGCCGGTGCTTCTTTCACCGGCGGCTCCATCCAGCTACACAACCGCCGTCGCCGTTCGGTCTGCTGCCGCGCCGCCACGACGTCTGCCGCCGGTTCCTACAGTGGGCCGCAATCCCCGCCGCCTCACGCTGCCGTTGTGCCAGATCCGCCAGTTGGCCTGGGCCACCGCCGTCGTTTCCATCGCCAAGACCGACGCCGCTGCACTCGGCCGCCGCCATCGACAGATCTGGCCGTTGCCAGATCCGTCGCCCCTCCGCCCAAGCCGCCGCCGCCGAGAGCGCTCTCGCCCGGGCCACCGCATCAGCTCGCGCCGCCGCCCAGGCCACCTCCGCTCCGCCAGCTGCCGCCGCTCGTCGCCGTTCCGCAGGCCGCCTTCTCGACGGCCGCCACCGCGCTCCACCACCGTGGGCCGCATCGGGCTCGAAGTTGCTGGCGCTCACGATTCCGACGGCCACCGCCGCCCGAAGCCACGCCGCTGTCTTGGCGTTCGCCGCCGCCGGCCGCCGATGCCGATCGAGGAACCCCCGCCCGTGTCGCAGCCGCCGCCGCTGGATCTGCCTCCTCCCGAGCCGCCGTTTCTGCCGCTCCTCACCGACGCCGGCCGCCGTCCGGAACCGCCGCCGTCGTCGCCCGGGAGCCGCCACCCTAGCCGCTCCTGCAGTCGCCGCTTCCGCGTTTCCACCGAGGCGTCCGTGTCGGTCGGGTTTAAAACCGACCGATAGATTAGTTCAGGGCAAAAAAAAATCAAAAAAATAAAAAAAATAAATCAAAAAAATATTAAAAAAATTAAAAAAATTCAAAAAAAAACATTATTTTGCAGGCATTAAATAACCGAAGGCGCTACTCTTCGTCTAACCTTGTTCCGTTTGGATTTGGCCGGTCGCCTCCATCTGCTGCAGCACCCCGCCACCGTTCGTCTTCTGCATCGGCATCAAATGTCTTCCATTGGCCGCCATCTAGCAGCTCGAGGACGAGCTGCATGTCCGAGAGGGGTGTAGTGTCAGGGGTGTGGGCCTTGGGCCCAAGGCCTAGTTGGGTTATTATTAGGAATTAGAGATTGGTTTCTATTTGAGTTAGAGATTGGTTTCCTTGTATTAGAGATATGATATTAGTTACTATATCTGTTAGAGATATGATTGGGATTAGATTCCATCTGTTAGGTGGAGCCATCTATATAAGGAGGCTACCGCATGCTATTGTTATTCAAGGAGAATAATATCAAAGTCTTCCTCGTCTATAGTCTCTCCTCTCTCCCTACGCCGACGCCATCCGGCCATCTTCTTGGTGGTGTTTACCCCGGTTCATGACACTACCAGAAACTGATGGAGTGGCAATATCCTTTATTACCATGAAAGTATCATATACATTGGTGTTAATGGCAAATTTATTAATCCCTTAAGCACCAAAATTAAGACTGGTTATATTGATTCTATGGTGATATAACCATGCTTTTAGTTCTACAGAATAGACTTTTGATCGTATAGTACTACTTAGAGATGGTTGCTGAATACTAAGACCTTGAAAGGTTCTGATAAGTCATATCCTAAAGAAATGTAGCATTGCAATTGATTACCCCATATCCTAATTAGGATAGATTTTGCTTGTGTTGCACATATAGATAAGTAGTATTTTTGGAAAGTTAAGTATATTACTCCTAAATTATTTTATCGTATCTTTATCTAGATAAATATTGAGACAAATGTCTAGAAGACTATACATTGTGATATACCCATAATATATTGGCCAGCAGCGGTGCACAAAACTAGGGTAAGTACCATATCTCTGATATCATGTTATGAATATTGTGTGTATATTCATGAGACCCAGAATGCAATATATATAGGGAGTAATAAGGGGATATATAAAGAAATATACCATACACAGATAAAGGGCATGTTCTTTTTGGCTGCGGCTTGTGGCTTTTGGCTGTGGCTTGTGGCTTTTGGGCTGTTTGTACGAGAGATTACAGAGTAACAGAAACTCACATGCGGTTTTTGCCGATATAAATGAAGTCAGTAAAGTATGTACTACAATTAACTAGTAGACCCTATTTTGAAAAAATACTCCGTTTAAAAGCTAGTTACTGTAGAAAAGCTGAAAAGCAGCTTTTTTTCTCGAACACGCAGGAGAGCTGCGTATCATTATATTAAGAAGAAGCGGAACCAGGGTTAAAGAAACCCAAAACAAACAAAACAAACTTACAAAAACATGAGCCCAGAAGGCACATGCACTCCGAACCAAAAGAGCCAAACCAAAAAAACTAGACTAGGACTATCCTGCCTCAAACGTAGGAGCAACCAGGAAGGAAATCCCCCGTGCCCCTGCTAAGCTCCACATCTTCAGCTCCTCCCTTGCCTGAGCCAAGACCACGGCCACAACCGGTGACGCTCCCTCAAAGACACATTGATTCCGATGCTTCCAGAGAGACCAAGCCCCCAAAATGATTACCGAGTTGAGGCCCTTCTTCACCTCCCCATCAGTTCTGGAACTCACCATCGACCACCATCCATCAAAAGAAAGATCTGTAGGCTGCGGTGACAAGAGTTGAAGGCCAACTGAACGCAGCAGTGAAAACCAGAAAACGCGGGCAAAGGAGCAGCCGACCAGCAAGTGATTTATTGTTTCCGGTGCCTGATCACAGAGGGGACAACGAGCAGGATGAGGCAAGCCTCTCTTCTCGAGCATGTCTGCAGTCCAGCACTTGTTAAGGGCCACCAACCACATGAAGAAACGGCATTTGCCCGGCGCCCAAGACTTCCAAATCCTTTCCCAAGGACCAAAAAGAATGGCACCCTGGAACAGCTCTCTATAGGCAGACTTAGCCGAATACACACCAGAGTTTGAGAAGCGCCAAACATATGTGTCCGCCACACCTGGCTGAAGAATCACTCCAGAGAGTAAATCCCAAAGCTCGAGGAATTCTACCAGAACTCCCACAGAAAGGGCCCCTTGAAAATCAGAAATCCAGGTTTGGTCAATCAGCGCTTCAAGAACAGTGTGTTTCATAGCTCTCCTTTTGGACACTAGAGCAGAAAGTTGTGGCGCCAAGTCCAAAATCCGCTGCCCATGAAGCCATCTATCTGTCCAAAAAAGAACTCGAGCTCCATCCCCAACCTCAGCAACCACTGCAATGGAGAAGAAAGCCTGTGCACAAGGATGGATTTGGATGGGAAAAACAGACCAAGGTTTATTGGGTTCAGATTTTTGTAGCCACGCCCACCGCAATCGCAACGCCCAATTGGTCTTCTGTAGATCAGAAATACCTAAGCCTCCCAACTCCAGAGGGCGACAAGTTTTTACCCAAGCAACCAAACAGTGACCACCCTTTGCATCTTTTCTGCCACGCCAAAGAAAACCCTTCCTAATCTTGTCCACGGCCTTGATTGCCCAAGAAGGAAGATCAACCGCCATGGCCAAATAAATGAGCATCGAAGTGAGCACAAACTGAACCAGCACCCTCCTTCCGGCCTTAGTGAGCAGGTCAGCTTTCCAACCAGGAAGGCGATCAGCAATCCGGTCCACAAAAGGTTGAATTTGATCCTTTGATAACTTCGAGAGGGAGAGAGGCAATCCGAGGTACTTACAGGGGAACTCAAGCACCTCACAGGGTAGGTGATTCTGAACTGCTGCAATGTCCAGCTCCGAGCAATGAATAGGGAAAACATTGCTTTTCAGCAGGTTAGTCTTCAGCCCAGAGGCTTCCCCAAAGAGCTGCAACATATCAAGGCTAAGGTCCATGTCATTAGCAGAAGGCCTGAGGAAAATAACCACATCATCAGCGTAGAGAGAAATCCGATGTTGCAAGGACCTAGCCGAGAGAGGTTGCAAAAAACCCTCTCGCGCTGCCTTGGAGACCATATGGGAAAGGGTGTCCATAACAAGAATGAAGAGCATTGGTGATAGCGGGTCTCCTTGACGCAGTCCCCGGTGATGCAAGATAGTTTCACCAGGGGTCCCATTTAGCAGGATCTTTGTTGAAGAAGTTGAGAGGAGCCCACAAAGAATGTCACACCACAACTGTCCAAATCCCAATTTTTTCAGCACCTCAAGAAGGAAAGGCCAGGAAACTGAATCAAAGGCCTTAGAAATGTCCAGTTTTAAAAGAATCCTAGGCTGCTTTTGCTGATGAAGGAAACGGGCAGTTTGCTGAACCAACATGAAATTGTCCTGAATAAAACGACCTTTGATGAATGCACTTTGATTGCGAGAAACCAACTCATCAAGGCGACCCGCCAACCTATTAGCAAGGATTTTTGTGACCAACTTAGCAAAGCTGTGCACAAGACTTATGGGTCGAAAATCCTTGGCCGAGAAAGCATCCTCCTTCTTAGGTAGGAGAGTAATGAATGCTGAATTTAACAGCCCCAGGTTGGCTAATTTCCTTCCCCAAACAGCCGAAAAAGCAGCCATAAAATCCACTTTTATAATCGGCCAGCATACCCTGTAAAAGCGCCCTGTAAACCCATCAGGACCTGGGGCTTTATCCAGCGGCAGTTGGCAGATTGAATTCCAAACTTCATCCTCAGAAAAGGGGGCGTCCAATGCAGCAAGATCATGGGAGGGGATGTCCAACTCATCCAGATTAATAGTGCGATCCCTGTGCATATGGGAACCCAGCAGGTCATTATAAAAATCATACAACACCGCCGCCTTGTCAACATGACTAGTGAGCACCTGGTCATCAGAAGAGAGCATAGCAATAAAATTCTTCCTCTTGCGGTGACGAGCCTGAGACTGGAACAATGCAGTGTTGGCATCTCCCTCGCTAAGCCAATTAATCCTTGATCGGCTCCTAGCAATGGTCCGCTGAAGAGAGGCCAAGGCGAGACACTGCTTCTTAAGGTGCAATCTCAGCCTATCCTCCGCAGGAGAGAGCAATCGGCTGTCCTGAGCAATCTCAAATTGATGTAAAAACTCCCTGGCCAGTGCAAGCTGAGAATTGACATGACCAACCGACCTGTGACTCCAGCTCTGCAATTTCTTTGATGTGGCCTTAAGCTTGCGGGACAGCGTGTCGAAGGGACAGGAAGAGGCCGTAACAGAATTCCAGGCCTCCTCAACTGCCTCTAGGAAGCCATCAACCTTTGGCCAAAAGGACTCAAAGTGGAATCTCCTCTTTCCATGCTTATTGTCAGTTAATCCCAGAATAAGGGGACAGTGATCCGAGTCATCTGTAGCAGCACTCTGCAAAAGGCAATTCGGGAATAAGTGCTCCCAATCAACCGAGCACAGGACCCTGTCAAGCTTGACCAAAACCGGAGCATCCTGCTGGTTGGACCAAGTGTATTTGCGACCATGAAGAGGAATCTCCTTCAGGGCCAGATCATTAATCAGACGCCGAAAACGCCCCATCATCGCCCGGTTGAGATTATTATTATTTTTGTCCTCATCTCTAACAATGAGATTAAAGTCCCCAAGAACTACCCAAGGACCTGAACAGGCAGCACGGACAGATCTCAACTCTTGCAGGAACTGGATTTTATTATCATTACCTTGGGGACCATAAACACAAGTAAGCCACCAGCTGTGACCACCAATTGGGGAGAGTTGAACAGAAGCACAGAAATTATCAGTTCTGACAGATCCAGCCGGCCCAAGCCAATGCCTCCAAGCAATGAGCAAACCCCCACTGGAACCAACCGAAGACACTTCAACAAAATTATCAAAATCAGACCCCAACATAGATAGAATGGTTTGCTGTGAGACCTCAGCCATTTTTGTCTCCTGGATACAGACAATGTCAACTCGGTTTTTGTCCACGACAGTACGAACTGAATCTTGACGAGCCCGAGAATTCAGCCCTCGAACATTCCATGAAAGGATCTTGGATGGATTCATAAAAACCAAAAGAGGAACACGACCAAACTCAGAGCGAGGAAGTCAGGAAGCTTTTAGAAGCCAAAAAGAACAGGGCCAAAGAAACCAACTCATCTCCTATCCTTAACACTGTCAACCAGTACCTTCAGGCGCTTACAGGTTACAGCTGCCCAGTCCCTACTCCCTACCTCACCGGCTCACCCACAGGGTCACACCTGCAGAGCGCCACAGCCCTCTCATCAGAGCCAGTTTAATACAAGAGTAAAATTTGAACAAACTTCATACTCCATAACAATGTAGTAGTATTTTATGTACTGCTATCGCCACCCACTTCTGGAAGAAACACAGAACTAGGTGAACCTTTACAAAATCACCGCACATTCTGTCAGTGTAAGAAGTTATTGTGATTTATGAGCACGAGAAGACAGCTAACTTGCCTCCCGTTGGCATTGCAGCATTCCTCTTAGAGCAGCCACAGGGCAAAATCTGGCTGAAATTTGCAGTTAATGTACTAAATACAAAAGACCAGACTACCAATTAAACCTATATGACTATCGATATATGCCAATTAGAAAGCTCCTTAAGTTTAATTTTTGTCTGATATGCAGCTACTTATCACCTTGGAGGCTGATTCAATTAGACTAATTTAGTAGGTGGCAATCAAGAAGATAAATAAAATGTGGCCTAGGTATGTTATGCCAATCAATTTATTGATTCTGCAGAATAAGAGTCACTGACAGGATAACATTTAACTGTACTCAAGCAGTCAAGCTTGGACTTCTTGGTATTGTCAAGTTCATGTCATGATTTTAGTTTCCAGAATTCCTTATTCCACTGTACTTATGCTTGCGCATTCCACTTCATGATGTATCAGGCCTTAATCATATTAGTTCCAGAGTTTGTGCTACCGCCTACCCTATTCAGCAACTGTTCCTTCCTTTGATATTAAGTTAACACGAGGTGCTCTCCCAGGCCAGATGGCTAGAGTGATGGCCAGTTGGGTTCAAGTCTCCTTGCCCAACTTAGGAAAAAAATCAGGGGGACGTCTCTCCCCTTGGTCTCTTTCCTTTTAAGTTAACACAAAGGAAAGGAAAACAAAAACATAAAGCAGGAAAACTATATGCACAATTTTGATGTGCGCTTCAACTTTGTAGTGCATAACAGTCAGATTATGATGACAAACTTGATATTTGGAATAACATTGTGCATCTCAGTCCTGCAAGTTAATTTGACATGAGGTTGTATTGCTATTTGTAGACAGCCATTGTAAAGGTGCAGCTGTGCCTCGGGGCCTCTGATTTTTTTTTAACACTATACAACTAGGCAATGATCTTTTTAGTCAATCATAAGCTGTAAGTTGGAATATGCATAAGGAGGCATTTGAACTGATTTTGATGAAATAAATCATGAGCAGCATAGTCAACGCTGAAAAGACTCAAATGTTGTGCTCCAAGTCTCCAACCAAATGCATCTGCACCAATTTCATTCATACCAGCATCCAGAGTCCAGACTCCAGATGCAACGCTTAATTTATCAACTCAGTTTTCGCTCCAATTTTGAGCTTTATTTCAACGTATTGTGTTTTATAACCTATACCTTGAGGCTTCAGCAAGAATTTCAGTTCTTGTGCGCGGAGAGCAAGCCAGTGGACGCCATCAGCGTGGAGCTGTCGAGCAACCCTTTCCCGTCGGTCATGTCCCCAAGCGCCATCACGGCGTCCGCCACGTCCTGCACAATCGACATCCGCTTCAGCAGCAGCTTCCCCCGCATCGTCCTCACCGCCTCGTTATCCTCCCCGCCACCCTCCGCCAGCCGCTTCGTGATGGAAGATTCCATCTTCGCCACCTCTTCCAGCTTAATCGTGATGGAGCCGACGTATCCCAGCAGATCGGCCCAGGTGCTGAGGGCTCTGAAGGCGGGGGAGGAGGTGCGCGGGCAGGACGCCGGCCTTGGCGAGCCAGAAGAACTGCTCGAGGAAGTAGTAGAATCCCTCGCCGCCGTAGGCGAGGAGCACGAGGGGAGGGGGAAGGTGCGGGTGGGCGCGGAGGGCGTTGACGTCCTGGACGAACTTGCCGAGGCGGAAGGCCTTGCGGCCGTGGCCGACGCTGGTCTCGAAGGACTTGAGGCGGGCGGAGGCGGCGGGGGACAGTGGCGCGGCGGCGAGGGCGAGGCGCGCGGCTGGGTTCTTTTCGGCTTTGCTTTGTCTTTAAGCTTTCTGCTACCGTCGTCTTGAAAATCTAAAAATTAATTATAATAAACACTATACTGTATTAAGATCACATATAACCTTTTTTCCTCCTCGTGCTAATTTTAAAAACATAAATCAAACCCATACCCTTTGGTTCAGAGCCATGGTGGGACGGGATGGATCCAACCTATTTTTTAGGGACGGGACGGGACGGTCCCTGTTTTCTGTTTGGTTCAGAGTCATGGTGGGACGGGATGGATCCAACCCATTTTTTAGGGACGGGGCCTACCTGTCAGCCACTCGTCCCACTTCATCCCTCACCATCCCCTCATTTTTGGGGGATAGGATCATCCCCAATTTGAGAGTATATCCACAGAATATTCCCTAGAGGGATATCCCCCATCCCACCTGACTCCCGAACCAAACAACTCTGGAATGAGGACCGCCCCATCCCATCCCCATGATCCAATGAACCAAACACATACTAAAAGAATCCGAGCTTGTCGATTGCGAGCGAATCGTAGGTTGCTGCGCTGTGGCGCGAGGGACTGAGCGAGCATGTCACTTGCGAATGATGTGACAAGAACTCCTATCCTAAATGGCATTTCAAATGGGCCTTACAAGTTGTTACCACAAGATTCATGTACTAGGCTTTAGGCCTTAGCCCATCAAAGTGGTTAATACAAGATGTGTAGGACTGGCTTCAGACTTCAGACTGAGCTGGAGGTCATTTTGTCTATCTCCCGTGCAATGACGGCATCGTCCACTCATTCTTACATTAAGCTCTCGTTGGATTAGGTAGTATGGTCATGTTTAGATTCGCATTATGTTAACTTGGCACTGTGATCATAACCCGTGGCAATCAGTGAAGTAATCTATACATCCAAGAACACTTTCCATTGCATTTTCATTTCATTTCCCCCTGCTTTTGAGATACACATACTCTATCAGCAAACTGAAAAAGGGAGGCAAGCAGCTCCCGCTATGATTCCCGGCCTTTGGTTATTTATCTAATGAAAGATGCTCTTAGCGTTAATATTACAGCATTCAGGCATGAGCACGATCATTAGTTTATCTTGAAATGTTTACATGAACGAAAAGAAATTTTTTTTCTCTAAAGAAAATGAAAAGGAGAAACTTTAGCCGTCAATCATTTGCACTTTCCGAATGCATCAAATGACCTAGTAGATTTTTAGTTTCTTCGATTAATGAAGAACGCATGCAAGCGCAGTCCGTGATTCCTTAATGAAATACGCAAGGGATCCAAGAGCTCTCCGTAATGCTATGGTCTATTGTACTCTTGATCAAGTGGCGAACGGCTGGGATCGCACAAGAAAACTTTGGGTCCTGAAACAATGGCAAAGCTTTGCATGCATGTACAAGCAAGATTACAATGTCAGCAGAAACCATTTTGGTATCATGCTGTTTGTGTACTCGTTACCTCAGAAAATTTATGTGCACGACACATATGTACTTAGCTGATACAAATTTCCCTAAATTAGTAGTAACATCTTTCTTGGTGACAGGTGACAACACATCGCTGTGTCTTTGGAGCTACTTTTTGCTGTGAAGTGAGTTGTCCGGCTTTGTGTTTGGATAATCACATGCCAAGCTGCCACCATCACCTTCTCCTTTACGGAGCGAGACATGATGCCCCAAAGCTCAAGGCCTACCTGGCCATCTTGATTGCAGCACAGAAATGTTCCATGGGTCAGGGCAGAAGGCAGAGGCAGGGAGGCAGCACAGCCTCTCCTCATCAAGTGGATGGAGAGAAAGCAAGGAAAGATATTGGCATATGTTTCTTTTGAGTGTTGTTTGAGCCCTATGTCATGTGCCTCTCAGAGGCAGCCAGCTCCAACCCCAGCAAAAAGGAGCCAGCTTTGGACCATCTCTTCTTTCCTTTCAATTTTGCTTTTCATTTTTCCCCTCTTTCTTTTGGAAAATGGAAATTGTTTGTAAATTCTGATTTAATTGCCAACCTAGTAGTAGTTAATTTCCGAATTCTGATTTAAGTGCCAATAAGCAACAAACTTAGCTACAAATTGAGCTCCTGTCACTGAAGTTTCCTGCAACCTACTAGAAATCACCCAACAAGCAACAAGCTTGGATATACAACTGGTTGTGTTATCAGTGGAAATGTGTGTGGTGGGATTGGAGCCAGAAAAATCCGATGAACAGGACTATGCCTTTCTTTAGCACGGTAGATCATACTATCTTATTTGCTCTCCAAGTTGGCCTACAGGTAAAAAAGGGGTAGAGAGCAAGCACAAAGGCCAGAGATCCTAAAGTGGCTAGCGAGTGCATGAACAGTGAAAATTTCTATTCTGGACTCTTTCTAAGCAAGCATGGGTCATTATTCAATCCAATTCAATTCAATTAAAGCGAGGATGATGATTTTATTTTCCTTGAGAACAGGTAGGCCATTCATGGCGGCAGGGCAGACGCACTCTAGCTAGCTAGTTTCCCCCGTTGCATGATTCTCCCTCTGCCCGACACTGGACTACAACTAGCAGCCTTAAAGGGACGTACGCTTTGGACGCTTCCAGTGTGGCATTGATCTGCTCTGTTCCTTGAGTTGATCGTGAAAGAATCGCGACCTGTCCAAAGGTTCTAGAGAGATATAGCTGCAGATTCTGAAGTCGCATTTCAGCAGGAAACCGAGTTGTGATGATAAAACAGATCCTTCTTGGGTTGTACTAGCATGTTTCTTCTTTTCTTATTCTGGTCAATTTGATGTAAAAGTTGCAAGTGATGCCTTCAATCTGTACCAGACGAAGTTGCAGGTGTAAGTACAACAGCGCATTTTCGTGTAGCACATTGCCAGTTTCACATATCATGTAGCTGTTGTCGGTGGCAAGCAAGATAAAGATGGCACGATAACAGGGAAGCGTAGAATTTTCGGGTAATAATTGTGTGTAGCTTTATAGGATCTCCACACCTTTTATTTATAGTGCTAATATTATAATCCAACTTTTATATGACTTATGACTCGCACACGACTTGGACTCTAGTTCTAACTCACATCAACACTTCTTCACAAGATGGGCGTGAGATACAATCAAAATCATCTTGTTACATAAAGCAATACCCTCACTAGAATCTAATACTTTACTAAACCTATCGCCAACCACCACCATGACATTCACATATGCCAAAGCTGCCTCCAAAGACGTGATTGACACCACCTCCAAGATCGATATCCTTGCCGTTCACACATCACCCACGTTATGTTCAACACCGCCACACAGATGAACCCTCCGAGTGCCATCACGTACACCATCGGCCACGGTACCCACCATGATCATCACCTCGACCACCTCTAACCAAGCCTCAACTAACATCAAGTCCTCCACCTTCTCCATTACACTCTCAGTCGTGGTCTCCTTTATTGCACTCACATGTCTCAAGCATTGGCCTCCACTAACTCCATCTCAAGCCTCTGCCCACCTCGGTGTCTACCACCTCTCCTAATACGCCCATGACCACCTCGGCTTCCACCACCTCTCCTAACATACCTCAACCACCTTGACCCCTACCTTCTACCAACATGCCTCCGGACCTCTAGCAACACCTAGGGATGGCAATTTCCCCCATAGAGGCGGGGCCCTGCGAGGATAATCCCCACGGGTGTGAGGGCGAGGGAAACTCCACCCATGAGGTCGCGGGGGCGGGGGCCAAAAAACCCCATGGGGTCTTGTGGAGACCCATCAAAAATTTAAAAATATATTATTTTATTTATATAATATGTATTCTTTTTATATATTTGGATAAAATGTGCATTTATACATTATGGTTTATGTTTTAAAGCTATATTTTCATAAAAAAGTATATATAAAGTAATTTTAATATTTTGAAATATATATAAAAAATACTTTGTTTAATCCCCGCGGGGGACAAGGGCGTGTTGCCCCCTCATCAAGCTTCGCGGGGCGCGGCGGGGTAAGCTTCGCCGGGATCAGGGCGGGGCGCAGAACTGCCCCCCCCCTCCCTACGTCCCGTTGCCATCCCTAGCAACACTACCTTGGGCCTCCTCCATAGCCACCACCAACACCAATACTTGCATCACTACACCATCAGATATGCTACTAACTCTACACATCCAATACCAAGTACCACCAAAGTAAACACCATACCCCCTGCTCCACTATCATCACTAAGCACATTCACACTGTCTTCATCACCTCATCTAAAACCACCAAAACAACTGCCTGACCAGTCTTCTCCCCTGTTTTAGGGCATCTACATTACCCTGAACCTTCACCTTCAGTATTATACTTTCCTCTATATCCTTTGCCACAATCACCAAAGCCACACAGCCACAACTCTTCTCCATCTAGATCCAAAACCTCATCTCCTTTCACCAACAAAGCATCTCCAAACCCAACACCCCTCTATACCCTAGTCACTAACCTATGCTACATGTCTTTCTCGTGATCACGGCAATCACCTCGTTGTTGGTCAACCACAATGCACATAAACCAAATCCAGTAGCCACACTAACTCCTCCTCTCCTTTTTATTTTTTATTTTTCCTTTCTTTCCTTTTTCCTCTCTCTCTTCTTTCATTTCTTCTCTTTCTTCCTCTACCGCACGCCTCCTGCCTCTCTCTTCTTCCCCAATCTCCTATCTCCTTCTCACCTCTCCTCCTCTCCCTAGCCCAAGCCAGGCTAGATCCGGCCGTGGGTTGTCATATCCCACCAGCGGCCACTGGATCCCACCGCTAGCCAGCGCTGACAACCTCGTGCCTCCCTTGCACAATGGTGCTCGGCCGCCACCTCTCCTAGCCACTGCTGCTCGAGCTGCTTTACCTTAAGCCGTCATCGGTGGCCCCAATGTCGTCTGGTCGCTTCCCTGCTCCTCCGCCCCACCTTTGGACGAATGGATCCTATCGGATCCAACGACAGCCCACATTGGTTCAGTTGGATCCGATGACGGCGAGGCTCGGTCCAGCTAGATCTGGTCGCCCCTGACCACGGCTATGCGACCTCCTCCTCCACCCTGTCGTGGAAACCTCTTTCTCCCTCTTCGCCTTCGGTGAGTTCGATGTCCCGCATGCAACTTGGTCGGCCGCGGTCCACGCCTAAGTGATGTGGTTGCGGAGGACCATGCGCAATGGGACAACGGCAGCCGACGGATCTACTGACGATGGCAGCAGCAATTCTGAGGTAAGAGTTTTGCTTAGGTTTGGGTTTGAGATGGATTGGCTCTGATACCATATAGAATTTTTGGAGAATAATTGTGTGGTCTTATAATACCCACACCATTTATTTATAATGTCAATATTACAATCCGACTCTAGTACAACTTATATACGACTTACTCTTATTAAACTTTTATTAGACCCTAATCCTAGCTCATACCCACTGCAACCACCGATCGCCTCCGACCTAACAACAACCTTCCCAATAGTTCTTGGCGCGAGATCACTTCCTCGCCAACCTTTGGTCTTTACGTCCATCGCCACTAAAGCTTAGGGTGGAGAACTTGGAATGGAATGGCTTTGCTTTAACTATAAGGTGGTGGTTTGTTTCTTACTTTCTTGCACAATGCTTAGCACTTGAACCAACCAAAGAGATGCTATACTACTACTACTACTACTACTACTACTACTACTACTACTACTACTACACAGTTTACCTTCGTGCAAGAGACGGCATGCAACGGCCAAAGGCGTTTGGAGATCAGTGCAGTTCCCGGTTGTTGCAAACCATGATGCCAAGCGAAGCTAAGCATGCTCGTTAAAGTAGCTAGCTTATCTAGTAGTATTAGTTTCTGGCTAATGCAGCAGCATCGATGCAATGCTGCAATGCAGGCTGTTAGATACGGGTGCCAGTAGCTAGTGTCGTGTTGTGCCCTAGAAAAAGATATCTTCGCAAAAAGAAAAAGAAAAGAAAAGAAGAAGAATAGTATAAATCGATCGATGGACCAGCATGAGTGATCAGTACTGTTGGACCGCTTACTGAAGTGAACCTAAGTGCTGAATTTTCATTTGAGAGGAGGGATAGGATGCAAAAAAAAGTATGGTTCGATCGGCCATATATACCTTTAGCAGTCGTTTAAGGTCGCATTCATCAGTTATAATCTGCGAAGGCACAAGTATAATTATAGCGTATCATTGATCACTACCAGGTAAAGGTTTCGCTAGATTTTGTCACTGCGTTTTATCTTGTACCAACTGCTATTAACTCATCCTACTGCTTAATTACTCCGAAATGCTGCGACAGTGCATTACAGTGTAAGCTAAGTAATTGGTGCAGAGTAGAGGGGTCATAATGTAAATACAAATTCTGTTTTGGACCGACTAATATCGGCTGGATAGTTGGATAACATAATTTTTATTTTTTTTCTTCGAGAGAGAAAACATACTTTTATTTCCCAAGCTAATGAAGGATCTTATTTTTTTTTGTGACGACATCAAACAAAATGGATTGGGTACAGATTGCGAAATTAATGGTATCTTGTGCCAGTGATATCCTTTGCCTCACATTAGCGGATTCGTTCCCGCGCTTAAATTCATTTCGTGACAGCAACTTTGGCGGACGTGGTGTCGTACGTTTCCATATGACACGCTCCAAGTTTCGGACGAGATGGACCCGATAATTTGCACCTAACGCCGGAAATTGCGAACAAAAAGGATGGCGGCCATATGCACTTTTAGGCACGATGTTATGGTTGCAAATGATTCATAGGAAGCAGCATTATGGTTATAGGTTTGTAGCATACTGTTTAGGAAGGAAATAGTTTTTTTCACTCCACAATCAATATAAACATCCTAAATTGTGGGATGTGACTAAGTGATGAAATTTCTAATTACTATTATTTATTTTTAATTATTAACTGCAGCCAATATGAATATATACTAAATTATGGGATGTGACTCAAGCCGTGGAATCCAGTTTGGATGGGAAGGAAACAAGCAAGGCATGAAGGATCGCGTAGTTCACGAAATAATGCTCGGAATAGTTTTGAGCACATCATACCAGCCATATTTCCGGGGGTTCCAGCCCCCCAGCGAGCCACGTCGCCCCAACGCCTCCCTCGGCCGGCGCGTGTCTGGCCGATTTCGCGTACGGCCGAGGGAGGCACTTCCCTCATGTTTTTTGGAAATTACGTACAGGTCCTTTTTCCTCACAAAAAGGTCCCTGTATTTTTTTGAATAAACCCCTGCATGTTTTTTTTGCTGGATAGCGACCCGAGGTTTTCCGTATTTACGAACAGGCCCTTGCTTCTTCCAAAAAGGCCCTCGGTTTTTTCCGAAAAAACCCCTCTGGTCTCCTTTTATTGCGAAAAGGCCCACGATTTTTCCCGAAAAAACCCCTTCGCTTCCTTTTTTCTGCGAATTTTTCCCTCTTTTACTTCGGTCCACACGGTGGCTGGCGTGGCGTTGCGCCACGCCTATGTGACTAGTTTTTTATACTCCCAAAACTCATAGGGCCCGTTTGGATTTGGATTAGAGGTTAGGCAAAGGAATTCCGAAAAATCTGTATCGTTTCTTACAAAATTCTTGCGTTCTGGCCTCACTTTTTAGGTGCTACTCATTTGTACTTTTTTGTGATTTATAGTTTATTTTTTCACTATTTGGTATTGTAGCCAGCTTATTTTTTGTTGTAGCGGTTGGTGGCATTTTAACGTAATTAAAATTTAAAAAAATTAAAAAAATAAAAATAGATTATCCCATTACAGACAATGCAAAGGAATACGAGAAAAAAGAAAAGACAAAAAGTCTAAAAAGGACAAAAATCAGAAAAAAAATGAAATTAAGAAATTAAAAGGTAGAAACTAAAACCTTACCGAGAAGTCGAATAAGCAGGATGAACATGTTTTGACGTGGAGTCCTATCAAAATCTCTACTCGTTCTTAGCCCCCATATTCAAAGTTGGTATAATACTAACCAAAGTCCAACTTACAACAATGATTAGAGAACCATTCCTTGGTCACCTACTCAGCCACTCTTCCATTTCCTTTTCCTTTTTTCAGGCCTCAACGCACTTTGGCACCGCCAGACGTCGCAACAGGAAGAAACGCAAACCCCACCGCGCCACTGACGCCCGGGACCCACTCTCCAGTGCCCTTAGCTTTCATGGGCCGGCAGCCAACTCGACTCCCATCTTCCCCTCACGCAGGCCTCCCAAGGACGTTGGTCGGGCCCCACGCGGTGGCCCACCCGAGCCTGGTTGTCGCGGGTGGGCAGCGGCGGTGGCGGGAGGGTCGGAGCATACGAGCCGCGGTTTAAATTCTTCCGTGACCGTTGCGGGAGGAGGGAGGCAGGGAGCAGAGCGCGTGTGGGGCCGTACTTGGCAGTGGGCGGAAGCGAGGGGATTGATTGATTGGCTCGGTTCTTTTTGTTTGTGTGCGTCATTTGGATTCGATTTTTTTTTTCCAAAAGACGAAACAAACGGACGAGGGTTGATTCAAGTTTAGGTTAGAGGGTTTGTTTTTTTAAGGTCTGGATCTTTTGTTTTGGAGTAATAATCGTGCTGCCTACTGCTGCTATATATCCATTTTAGTCGATCTGAGTTTTGAAATAGTTTACTGTTATTACTGTCAGGAAGGATCCTATTTGTAGCTTTGCGATCGGAAAAAAAAAAGATGCTTATGATCACGTTCCAAGGCACGACTGCATGAGAATATCGTGAATCAATCTATTGAGTGAAGTTATTTTCATGTCTGATGCCCCCGAAACATTTATTTTTCGAGTTGATGGGACTAGAGGAATGCCGGGCTCGGGAAGCTCATCATTCGGTTCGTGATTTTAGATGATAAACGGCCGACTAGTCCCTGGTGCATCATAAACACACTAAATCAAATACTAAAAGCAAGTGTATCACATGAACGTCCTTGGTTCTTTCCAATTTCTCCATCACAGGTCCGTCCATACAATGCAAGTAGGACCTGCATGATGGGCGAGGCATTCTGTGAGATCTCACAGGCCGCACCACCACGACCTCGGTGAACTTGCCGGCCTCGCCCTCGGCCATGGAAGCGGATGGCAATTCTAGAGCTGCTCTCGACACGTCATTCTAGCGAATCTACAGGTCGAGGGTGGGCTGGGAGCAGTGGCGGAGGACGGGAAAAAAAATGAGGTGGGGCGGATCGAAAGCAATACCATTCAAGCTCCTCCAACCCTGTCAACGCCGGAGTTTGCGCGCCGGTGGCTGCCGCCCACCCGCCAGCCGCCGGCTACGCCCAGGGTCCAGCCGTCCAGGGAGGCAGGGAGCAGTCTAGGGTTTACATTTACATTGACTAGCTAGTAACTATTAGGCTATTGGATACTAGATAGGGGGGTATATGGGGGCCTGCTGCAAAAAATTAAGGTATGGTCTAAGCCTTACCTTGCCCTATCGGGCCCTCCGCCACTGGCTGGGAGGGAGGGATATGAAGGCAACAGCTGAGGACGTTGAGGTTAAGAATGCGGCGACGACGCGGGATGACAAATGGAGAGAGATGTGTGAGGGAGTCGACAGTGAGATGGGTCCTGGACATACACGTCTCCACCGAGGGCCGGTCGAGTGCCCAAAATTCGAGAGGCTCGTGCTGCCATGCTAACGTCAAGTTGTGGTAGCTCAAGGAGGATTTTGCAGAGTAAGTTACGGTAGCAAGGGAATGGGGCTTGAAAAAGAAAAAGGAAGGGAAGGTAAGAAAGGAGAGGGGCGACATGGTAATTTCACATGTGATTATGGGCAAAACAAAAAAACAAAAATAACCCAATACAGTGTGATTTGCAAAATTCAGCTATTTCTTTCTTGAGAATTGCAAATCATAAAAACACATCTTAGTAGTGGTAAATCCTCAATTTTTCGACTAAATAAAGGACTTGGTCGACAGCACTTGTGAAATCTATATAAACAAAAACAACCGGTAAGATTTAAGGCATCTCCTTCGTTTTGAGGGCAAGAAAATTCCATAATAATCCTAAAAAGAAAAAATTCTAGAAATTCTCACATTAATCTAGAAAAAGATAAACATCTTCATCACTTATTTTGTTAGAGCCAGATTATGACGATGCAGATTAATCATACATATATATAGTTATATAGTAAATACAATTGTATTTTAATCATAAACAATAGTGTTATATATTAAAGATAATTATATTATAATATTTAGTCGATAATTACGTGAACAAATACGTTAGTTCATGGAAAATATGCAACATGTATTACCTGGTCCCAGGAAAGTTTGTGGCTCTCCTTTTTATCCGAAGTGTCATACCCTACTTGGGTTGGGTTGGGTGGATCAAAAATAAGGCAAGTTAGTCAAACATGGTGAGTTGGTGATCCTGAGATAATTGTACTGTAAAGTTAGTTAGTGATGGTCACGGAGGTACGGCTGAGTGGAACATTTCACCTCTCATTTTATATATATATAACTTCACTCTTTGCATAATGCCTTACCTGGTCCCTTGTTCCTGGAGGGCGGAGTAAGCGGGGCACAAGGGGAAAACAAACAAGGAGTACATGGACGCAAGAACAATCGGCATTCCAATTGGCAAAACGACATGTATTGCAAGTGGTTAGGTATTTGTTGATGTTCTTTTTTTTTGCGGTTAGGTATATTTTGAGGTTCGTTTTTTTGTGTGTGTGTATCGATCGCTTGACCTATTGCCTATGTGCCAAATATGGAACACAAAAAAAAATTGAAATGGGTGAAGTCATGTCAAGTGAACTTTGGCAATGGCACGTTGCAAGTTACCACTTCAAATATTCTGTGCTAAATAGACACGAATACATGTATCTTTTGGGTGTAATAATTGGCACACAAGTAACCAGCAACTAGCACACGTGTTATTACAAGCAAGCAACATATACATGAAAATTGAGGGAGCTCGAAATCGAACTCACCGTAGGCACATACTATATGTGGCTGTTCATACAATGATACTGTAGCTATTTTTTAAATTTTAGTTTTCAAATATTCAGTTTTATAAATCAAGCTTTTTTTTATAGACGTACAGCGTCCGATAAGCATCTACCGTGTTAAGTGAGCTCCACAGGCAGCCTACAGAATCGGTTTCGCCGACGGCGGCTGCAGCTGAGAAGTTGCATGCTTCATGCACGGACTTGGGTAAATGCCTAAATGGGCAATGTATTTCCTATTCGCTTTCTGAACTCATCGATTTGATTTGACCACACGAGCTCCTTACAGTGCATGCATGTGGATGAATACATCAGAGACGGTAGATGAAAAGGGTGTTGACAGTTACAGTGAATAGCTCGACCTGCCGACCTAGGGAGTTCGGTAGATTTTTTTTTAAAAAAGTGGTTACAACGCTGGCATTTCGTGAACAGTTCGTATATATAGGGTTAATTTATCCATGTTAACATGGCCTTCATTTTTCAGGCCATGTCCTCGTATGATATCCATAAGGAAGAATGGTACAGTTTCTGACACCCTCAACAACAACAATAACAACTGGATAAAGGACATCCGACTTGACATCGCTCCGATTATGCTCAGCAAATATATTGGCTTATGATGTAGGCCCTCCACGAACGTGCTATATGCGGACACTTAGGACACGGTGACTTAGTGTTTCTCTTAGGATAGACAATACTTCGTAAGCTGGACTTACAGATTATAATGCCATAGGAGAGTTCTTTCCCCTTTAAAATCGCTCATTTGGTAGCCTTAGGATCCGTCTAAATGCAGGTTCTTCATATGGTTAGCAATCCAAGGGAAAATCTTCGCAGTCGATATCCTCCTTGCTTGCTCATGGTCGAACAACAATTTTCTACCCTTTATGCTACAAAAATCTAGAGACAACTAGTTATCTGTTGCTCCAATGTAACTATAGTCAATACATATGGCAAGGGTTCGCTGATTGGCTACGGATCGATAGCCTCAAGCCAACAGCCTTGACACTAACTTACTACAGTGGTGGATGGAAAACTTATCACCCAGATGCCACGTTAGTAACAAATCGGTTGTCAACTCTGTCATAATGGCTATCATCTAGGGATTATGAAATGGAAGAAATACAAGAATCTTTCAGCAGGATGAACTCCCCCATAACGTATTCCTTCGATTAATCAAGGATGAAATTCACTCTAGGGAAACATAGACGCTAAACATTTACAGTAATTAGTCTCTCATTAGTCCTCTTGTAAGTGGCTCTCTTTAGCTTTGTACAGTTTCTACTTTATCTTTATTTCTGTTTGCTTGTTTGTACTCTTCCATTCTTTTCACTGAAATGAAGTCAGTTCTCCTGCTTCGTTAAAAGAGAGGAAAAAACTCTACAAACCTAACAGGTAGAGTCTGGCAGGAGCTCGGGAGCAGGGTGCACTTTACTCAAAACAAAACCCCGGAGCGGCGAAAAACAAAGAAAAGGAGAAGATGAAAGGGAAAAGAAAGTGGGGAAATAAAATCCAGTTCACTAACCACAATTTTTAAACCCGAAACAGCCGAAAGAAAAGCTCGCAGGCAAAGCAGCAACCCACCAAGCTCCCACCCCTCCGGCTCCCCTCCATTAATGGACCCGGCAACCGCTTAATTCCACCGTCCATTTCAAACAAACCAAAAAAAAAAAAACCCAGCCGGGCAGGGCAGGGCAGAGCAGCGGCACGCGCCTCGGGATGGCGGAGGCGGAGGCGCTCTTCTCGCTCTCCGCGGCCGCCGTCGTGGAGGACGTGCTGCGGCAGCACGGGTGCCGCCTCAGCGACCGCGACCTCGCGTCCCGCAGGGCGGAGGAAGCCGGTGCGGCTCGAGCGTCCGCTACCTCCCTCGCTTGTTTACGGTTTTTGCCTCTACGGTTCGGCTCGCTGACTCGCGTTTCGGATTTTTGCTTCGTGTTGGTGCAGCGGCGAGGCGGAACGAGGCGGCGGGGTGGCTGCGCCGCACGGTGGGGGCCGTTGCCGCGCGGGACTTGCCGGAGGAACCGTCGGAGGAGGAGTTCCGCCTAGGACTCCGCAACGGCCAGATCCTCTGCGGCGCGCTCAACAGGGTCCATCCGGGCGCCGTCCCGAAGGCAAGCACTCGTTGTGTTCGTTGATTTGATTCGCTCCCGCCGCCGCCGCTGCTGTTGCCAACTTGCCACTGTGGCGTGACGGCGCTGTGGTGTTTCGCGCGCGCAGGTGGTCGTGAACATGGCGGACTCCGTGCTGCAGCCGGACGGCGCGGCACTGTCGGCGTTCCAGTACTTCGAGAACGTGCGCAACTTCCTCGTGGCGGCGCAGGAGATCGGCCTGCCGTGCTTCGAGGCCTCCGATTTGGAGCAGGTTCGTGTCGGAGCGCCCCGCCCCCACGCAGCCTTGCTTGCGGCTGCAGCAAAGCGCTCATTACCGCATCTTTGCTTTGAACATACTCTCTCGTGGAACCTGTGACCTTGATGCGCCTTTTTTCCCTTTCTGGGCGCAGGGAGGGAAGAGCGCCAGGGTGGTGAACTGTGTACTTGCATTGAAGTCGTACGGTGACTGGAAGCAATGCGGTGGCACCGGTCCGTGGAAATACGGGGGGAATTTGAAGCCGTCGGCCTCCGGCAAGTCCTTCGTGAGGAAGAACTCCGAGCCGTTCCGGAGGTCCCAATCGATGAACGAGGGCGAAGTGCCCTTTGAGGAGGCTGGGTTCAATGGCGATTCTCATCTTGATTACAGTGATTTGGTTAGCTCCATGCTCTGCTGCCTTGCCTTGTCTTGGTTTGCTAGCTGCAATCTTGTTAACTAAATGGTTAATGCTTGATGTATTATTTGTCCTGAAACAGTCGACGTCACGTCCGCTGAAAATGCTGGTGAGTGCAGTCTTGTCCGACAAGAGGCCCGATGAAGTTCCGCAGGTAGGCCAATCTGCTTCCTCGTTTTTTTGTGAGCTGTTATCCCCTCGCCTGCTACCACACCAAAGCACAGGTCTAAGGACCCGCCATGGCGTTGATCCCAAAGGATCCGCCGGTCGTCTCACAAAGTCGGGCGCTGGTGCCGCTGTGTAAGGGTGGAGCAGGGGTTCGGGGGTTTTCTCGGTCTGCGTGAGAAGATCTTCTTCTTAAGCAATGCCCGGGGATTCTTCCCCCCGCAGGCCGAGTTTTTTTTTGTGAGCTGTTTACCAGTTCAATGGAATACATGCCAATTGGATTCCCTTTTTCATGAGATTACCGGTTCCATCAAGTTTCTATTCTGTTGTTTGTATGCAGCTCTTAGAGTCCATGCTGAGTAAACTTGTCGAGGAATTCGAGAATCGCTTGAGTAGCCAAAATGAATTGGTATATTTCGTATCATATTTCTAACCTGTTGTTTTTGGAATCGTTCTACGTATCAACATTTGGCAATATGTAGAGCTTGCAATTGTTAATATAATGATCAAAATTCAACCCATTGGGACAGGTGAAAGTGGCTCTAAAAAATGGTACAGATAACACCAAATCCTTCTCGAAATCAAAGGTTCTGGTTGAGGCCACTCCTAATCCTTGTGAGAGAAAGGCAAGCTATAAATTGCCCCTATTTATGCTTCAATGTGGTTTCTTCTTCTTTTACTCAAGCAACTTCTGTTGCTACCACGAAGATTGTTAGGATTACTATGCTACTATTTTTTAGCTTTCGTCCAACATTTTCTTTTGTATTGTCCTCTGTAGATGGATACAACAGAGGTTTACTCCAAACATAAGCAAACAAAAAAAGAAGCAATAGGAGAAGCGACACTGAAGCAACATTCAATTCTCCAACAACAGTCAAAGCATGTTGAGGTAGTATTTTAGTGTTCATTTTCTTCCTTAATTTTTTTGATAGTGGTTACATTGCTGTTCATGGTTTTTGTCTTCAGGAACTTAAGGCTGGTCTTCAAACTACAAAAGCGGGTATGGAGTTTATACAAATGAAGTACTCTGAGGACCTCAACATATTAGGTAAAATGAGTGTGCTTTTGGTGCTTCTTTAAAGTACTTCAGTACAAAATTGCTAAGCAAATTACACATTTGCAAATTTTATTTCAGGAAGGCAGCTGTTTAGCCTTGCACATGCTGCCTCAGGTTATCACAAAGTTCTTGAAGAAAATAGAAAGCTATACAATCAGGTGCAAGATCTTAAAGGTATGCTTGATTCCTTGTTACAATCAATATATACAGTCAGTTTTTAACCCAACTAAGGAAAGATTTGGTACACTCAAAAGAATAATAAAATGATTAACTTTAATTTTTGTATTATGTTTCTTGTCTGTAGGGAGTATCAGGGTATATTGTAGGGTACGACCCTTTTTACCTGGACAAGAAAGTTCTTCCACTGTGGGTTGCATTGATGAGGGCAATATAACCATAGTCACTCCTTCAAAGTCTGGAAAGGAAGGCCGAAAAATTTTTGGCTTCAATAAGGTTTTTGGCCCATCTGCAACACAAGGTTTTCTACCCTGTCCCTATCCCTCAATTTTTTTTATACCTTGTACGGAAGAAGATTCACATAGGTTTTCATCGTGCAGATGAGGTGTTCTTAGATACCCAGCCCCTTATTCGCTCCGTTCTTGATGGGTACAATGTTTGTATCTTTGCATATGGTCAAACTGGATCAGGCAAGACATACACAATGGTGAGGACAATTAAGATAGCTCTAAAGCAATACTACTACGGAGATCTTTTGTATATCTTAACTTCACTGTTGGTTTTATGTAGAGTGGGCCCAAGAACATGACTGAGCAAACCCAAGGTGTTAACTATCGGGCACTTGGTGACCTATTTAAGCTTGCTGAACAAAGGAAAGGAACCTTCATTTATGATATTGCTGTGCAAATGATCGAGATTTACAACGAACAAGTCAGGGATCTCCTCGTTAATGACGGTCTGAACAAAAGATATCCTTGCTGAATTCATCTGTCAAATTGTGCCAGCTTCTTTTAATTATAAATTACTTTCACATGGAAATTCTTATACTGTCGTGGCAAATGATTTTCCTTAACAATTATATACACTGGAGATTCGGAATAATTCTCAAAATGGACTTAATGTGCCGGATGCATGCCTTGTCCGTGTGGCGTCAACAATGGATGTGATGGAACTGATGAATGTTGGGCAGAAGAACCGTGCTGTGGGTGCAACTGCACTAAACGACCGGAGTAGTCGTTCCCACAGGTAACTTCACAACCTTTTCTGTGTAATTAATCACTTCAAAATATTTTGACATAATAATGGAATATAGTGCAATATTCTTGTGATCTTGCAGTTGTTTAACTGTTCATGTTCAAGGAAAAGATTTGACATCAGGGACCATTCTTCGTGGCTGCATGCATTTAGTTGATCTTGCAGGAAGCGAACGGGTTGATAAGTCAGAGGTCACCGGAGAAAGGTTAAAAGAAGCACAGTATATAAACAAATCATTGTCAGCCTTAGGGGATGTAATTGCTTCACTTGCCCAAAAGAATGCGCACGTGCCTTACAGGAATAGTAAATTAACACAACTCCTCCAAGATTCTCTTGGTAAAAAGACTTCGTGCAATTTCTTAGTACATTGGTACCGAGTACTGACTATTGAGTATAGTTTACATTGTTTTTAATTGAACTATATCAATGTATAAACAGGAGGTCAGGCTAAAACCTTGATGTTTGTTCATATAAGCCCAGAGAGTGATGCTATAGGAGAAACAATAAGTACCTTGAAGTTTGCTGAGCGTGTTTCCACTGTTGAACTTGGTGCCGCTCGACTTAATAAGGAATCTGGAGACGTTAGAGAGCTTAAGGAGCAGGTTTGTTGCGGCTACTATGCTACTCAACGATCTTTTCTTACTGCCCTTTGTTATTCAAGATATTTACAGCCTCTATTCCTATTCAGATATCTCGACTCAAAACAGCACTAGCAATGAAAGATTCAGGATCGGAGCAAAACATGACTTGTGACTCTGAGGCATTTAACATGAAGATGCCTTCGCCTGGTTTTTCAAATAGGCGACAGGGTAGTTGTGATTTGCTGTCAAGCCAAACTAACTTCAGACAACCAATGGAGGATGTTGGAAACATAGAGGTAATAATGCTGTGAACCTCTGGATTAGATATTACATGTACCTTTATGGTCCACATTGTTTGGTAACTAAAAGATTCATGAGTAATCTTAGATTCTTACTGAGTTGATTGTACACTCGTTGTCATTTCAGTTGCCGTCTTATTCTTCAGTATTTTTATACGATCAGGTATGTTTTGATTTTTATACAGGTTAGAGCCAATCCTACATTGAGACAGAAGAAACCAAGCTTTGATTTCCAGGATTTACTAGCATCAAATGATTCTCCTTCGTGGCCAGATAGCAATTCAAGGGTAAATTTTCAGATGGGAGAAGAAAGGGAAACAGTTGGCGGGGACTGGATAGATAAGGTTGTGGTGAACAACAATCACTCTGTGGGTGACTGGGAAGGAGACAGCACAGCTTTACCTGACTTCTTTTACCAAAGATACCATTCGGGTATGAGGGATAAGCAATACCAGAGAAATAACACAAGAAAAAAAGACGACCATGATTTTGAGCAGCAAAGACCTCGATTTTATTCTACAAATACCGATGATTCCGATGACATTGACATTGCAACAAGTGATTCCTCAGAATTAGATGCACTATGGCAATTCAATGTCCAAAGCATGAATAACTCGATTATTGAGGGTGGGTCAAAGATCAAGAAACCACAAATGAAGATAAGAGAGAGCTCAGATACAAGGTAACCATTTTTGACATTATTATCTTCGCCATTGCAGAAAACCATATTGTGTATTAACTTTGATTAGCAGCGTGGAAAACAAAACACATATAACCAGTCACCATAGTTTTTTTTTGAAGAAAAATTCCATAGTAAAATTCAGCGTATTTAAAGTACTATTGATCTATTTTCTTGAAACTTTACAGTGTACTATGAATTGTGACTTCAGCATTGCATGAACAGCACAATTTCTTTATTTTAGTGACTGGAAGATAAAATTTAGAGTATGCTCCATTTGAATTCAAGAGGAGAAACATTTCATCCAGGAACGTGGATCACAACAAATTTTAATAATGTTGTTTGCCAAGGTTAATCAGAATTTCTGGATTTCTGAATTTTAATTAGTATGGAGAATATATGTACTAGTACATATCGTTTTATCTAAACAATTTCTGTTCTTATAATTTAGCTTTATTTTGAAATGTTTTTGAAAAAAAGGAAATGAAGGAACAAGCTACAATATAGCATACCATTTGCATAAGATTAATTAATTTTTCCACTTGAAAGACTAATTCTTTTGTTCCATGTATTTACACATCAGGACACCAAGTCATTCCCAAATACCATCCGCGTCAAGAAAAGCATCAAACGGATCAAACAGATCTGGAAGACAGCCTTTAAGTGGTAGCGATAGCAGAAGGCTTTCATCAAATGGTAGACACGCTGGTATGAAGTAGGGATTACTACCATGATCGTGTGCATTGTTTCTTGGCTTTCTTTCAGTGTTTGTCATGAGAGATTGCGAGGTTGCTCTCAAGTACAGCATTGAGTTACAATAAACCCAATTGATTGTGTTAGTGTGGTGAGTTGTGATCTCAACAACTGGTGTGTGAGGCCATTAACATTTTTCATTGGCCTATCAGGCTATGTTGAGTTCTTGGTAATTCTTTACGTCCTGTTCATAATATATAATGAAAAGAAAGGAAATTGATTGATGAAAAGCAGGTGCCTAATTTCTCTCTTTGAACACTTTTATCTTTTGATAAAGGTTCTTTGAAATGTGCCTCGTTTCTTGCTCTCGAGTATACTAACGAATATCACTTTCGCTTTGGTTGGAATTCTTTTCAATCAACATATGATTTCCATGGGCCCACTCTTTATGACGTGCATAATCATGTCTGGTGATATTGGATTTATTTTAGCTAATGTGATATACAGCTAATCAGAACTTGGGCTCTAATTTTAAGTGACTGAATGCAGAGCATCCTGGAAATACGGCTTTGCTGTAGAGGTGTTGAGCCTGAACAGGTCATGCAGCTTACAGTTCAGTTTAGTATCTGTTGGAGAAATGCTACATAACTGTGCTTGATGGATTCTGCTAGCTTTTTTTCTTCTGAAACAAGAGCATCACTGCTATATCGTCTCTCGCATTTCTGTAAGGAAATAGACATAATCGTATGTTCTGTGTTGCATAATTTTATGTTATCCAACAATGATGAATGTCATAGTGTTCATCAGAATACTGGCTTGCTTTCATTTGGTTTGGTCTAAGTAGAGAAACTTTGTAAAGGTAAGCAGATAAAATTACTATTAATACAGTAAAGTGTTACTGATTTGCGTGAAGAGAAAAACCAAAACTCTGAGGAAGAAAGCGAGGTTTTGATACCTTAATTTTCTTGGTGATTTGGTCAGTTTGGAAGGAAAGAAATGCAAGAGTTTTCATCAGAAAGTTCAGCTCCTTGCAGCAAGTTTTGGACAACATTCGGCACGGAGTGACGTGGAGTTTGTGGACCATGGCCGGACCATCGTGCCTGAGTGGTTTCCGTAGTCTAGCCTTGGCAGTAGAGTAGTAACCGTTTGTTGGCCGCACCCACCGGTTTGACGTCGAACATGTCGCCGGGGATCTTTACCTTTTCTGCTGTATCCTTGCCGATGCCCAGATCTGCCACGGCCGGCGAGTAGTACCACGCCGCGCCAGCCTTAATCCGACCATCAAACTTTACAAAATTTAATCATTAATATATTTAAAACTATTTAGATTAGCTACATAAAAACTATATCATTAGATTAGTTATTAATAATACTTTTATAATATTATAATTTAATTAGTATATGATAAAGTAATGTTGTAAAAAGTAATAATCGGAATGATCGAAGTCAGATCTCGAATAATGTAAAAAGTAAAAAAAACATCACTAAAAAAAGAACGGAGAAATATACTCATCATTGAGTTTAGCAAAACATAGAAAGGGCCATAGGCCAGTGTGAACTACACTTAGCTCTACCAGTGCGCACAAGGACATCTTGTTAGAGAGCTTCAGCTCGGACCTTCTGACCACCGTCCCTGTCAATAAGAGTGGCCCGCCGATGATATCGACGCAGCCAGCGACATGTTCGTTGCTCACACCAGTGGCACACCTGCTGTTGAGCAGCATGGTGAGCACTTCCATATACATCAACCCCATCGTCAGCTTAGCTGCAATGGTTCCAAAGTTGCAGAGACTCTAAGGGCCACTAGTCGGTGTAGGCAATGGCATAGCTGCACATGCTGCCGCCTATAGTGCACTGCAATGGTTCCAAAGTTGCAGAGACTCAATGGTCACTAGTCAGTGGAGGCAGTGGCGGAGCTTTGAGGAAGATACAGAGGGGACCAATTTAACATCATATACATAAACAACTTAAGAATGCTGCTTTAGTGAACAATGTTAGCATTGATTTCTTCGACGGCCTTGGAATGATGCCTTCCATCTCACTCGATGATAGTCTGTTCTGAACATGGATAGCACCGGACTTAGAGCAACTCCAGCAGTAGCCCTCAAAACAGAGCCCCTACTTTTCATTTGAGGGCTCCCCTACTTTTGAGGGCCCAATTTTTTTGCTTCTACTCCAACAGCACCCCCTAAATCTAAGCCCTCAAATCCATCCACTACACACTGACATATGGGACCCACTCCTGACAAATCCATTCGGAGGCGACGGCGACGGCGATGGGCGGAGGCGACGGCGACGGGCGGGGAAAGATGCGCGCGGAGAGGGAGGCAGGCGGCGCGCTCGGGAGGGAGGCGCGCGGGGAGGGAGGTGACGGCGACGGGCAACGGGCGGAGGCGTCGGCGATGGGCGAGGCGACGGGCGAGGCGGCGCGCTTGGCAGGGGAAAGAGGCAGGCGGCCCGCTGCTCCTCGCGCTCGGGTCGCCACGGTGGAGGGGGCGGAGGCGCCGGGGAAGGGGGCGGCGGGGGAGGGGGCGGAGGCGGCGGTGGAGGGGGCGGAGGCGCCGGGGAAGGGGGCGGTGGGGAAGCCGGGCGCGGTGGGGGCGGCGGGGGAGTGGAGGCGCTGGGCGGAGGCGTCGGGGGGCGAGCGGAAGAGGAGGGGGCGGAGGCGGAGGCGGCGGTGGAGGGGGCGGAGGCGCCGGGGAAGGGGAAGGGGGCGGTGGGGAAGGCGGGGAGTCGGGGGCGGAGGGGGCGGAGGCGGCGGTGGAGGGGGCGGAGGCGCCGGGGAAGGGGAAGGGGGCGGTGGGGAAGGCGGGGAGTCGGGGGCGGAGGCGCCGGGGAAGGGGGCGGTGGGGAAGCCGGGCGCGGTGGGGGCGGCGGGGGAGTGGAGGCGCTGGGCGGAGGCGTCGGGGGGCGAGCGGAAGAGGAGGAGGCGGGGGGCGAGCGGAAGCGGGGAGGGGCGAGCGGAAGCGGGGAGCGGTGAATTTTCACGGAGGCGGGGAAAAACGGAAAATGAGAGCCAGAGTAGGGGCCCCTGAGAATGAGGGCTTGAAGGCCTCATTTGAGAGGCCTCCTATTTTTGAGAGTCAAGTAGGGGGTCTGCTGGAGTGCAGTTTTTTACTCTGGCTCTCAAATATGAGGTTTGAGGGCTCAAATAGGGGGCTTGCTGGAGTTGCTCTTATAGCGCATTGCCCACTCCACTCCTCGACTTCTTAACCGACGCGTGCTACCTCATCGATGTCATCCCTGAGTTCAAGGGGCAGAACCTTCATGCAACACATGTACCTTTCCCTAGCGAACAACCGGCTCACAGGTTCGGTGCCGGTGGCCTTAGGAGCGGCACCGCTTCAAGTGCTCTGTCTCCAGAACCAACAGAGCCTTTTCGGCAACCTGGAGTTCGTCGCCAACCTCACCGCAAATAAATTGCTGACGCTTGGCTAGAACCAGTTCACGAGGCCACTGTCGGACTTCTCCAAACTCACCAAGCTACAGCAAGTGTGGCTTGACAACAACAGGTGATGTTGTACTTCACTGTAAGGTTGTGTGTCTTTGTGTGGATCGAACGTATGCATTATTGTCTGTGTCTCGCAATTTGGTGTCTCGCAAATTGGTCCAGTAAGAATAGAGCAAGCACATTCTCTTTGACAAGTCAATTGAGGTCTGCGTTGCCTAAACTATTTTAGAGCAAGTGTGTTTAATTAACCTAACATTTCTTGATCTATTTTCTGCCTTTGGCAAAAACAATCTTAAGGCCTCTTTTTTTAGACTTTAGCTTCTGTCTTTTCTATATTACCTAACTTTTAAATACAATATCTTTTTAGACAGAATTTACTAGTCGATTGTCATAGATATTGTAGTGATTTCATCTATATTGGAAAAAATAGCACGCAAGTGTCTCTCTTCGTACGGTTTCTTTATAAGCTGTTACTATTTATTAGCCGCCGCAAAAAAGAATAGACCCATTCATGTGAAAAGCTTTTACTTTTTTACTTGAGTGCAGGCTTGTCGTCCTCCATAAAGCTAATTGTGGAATATTGCTATATTAGGAAAGTGTTATGTACTGCAGTACTGTAAAAAGGTTAAAACATTTGATGGAGAATGGCGGGCCACTGCACTGACAGCCGGGTTGTAGTTCCTCAGCATCATCTTCAATATCGTGATCTGCAGGCACGCAGAATGTTAGTTTCAGAACATGGAGACGATGCAATATGTATTTCATATTGATGCAATGTAACACCGCACATAACCATATGGGATACTACTATAGAACGTCATCGCCAAAGTGAAGGATAAATAAGAACAATAAAAAAAATCACAAAGAGTTTAAAACTTTATTAACACTTTAATAGAAAACTAACGGAAGCTGGAATAAATATTTAAAACATGAGACCAGTCCACTTCTAATCAAATAAAGAACGAATGAAACAACAAAATAGTGGCAAACCACGGTGCTGAAAACTCGAGTGTTCCCACCCATGCATGATGCTATCACTTCACTGGCCTTTTACCTGAGACTGAAAAAAGCAAGCGTGAGATTTGAAAAATCTCAGCAAGTACCCAACAACGGTCGCAACACAAAAGTAAAGATAAGTAATGCAACCACATGAAATAAAGGACAAACATCACAAGTAAACAACGGGTACAAGATGAAAGCAACGCACAACTGATATCAGAGATACTGTCATAAATGGGAGATGGATATCATGGAGACTGTGTATTAAAGATAGTTGTAATGTGACAAGTTATAGCAAGGGTGTCGGCGACCTCATCCCACATATCCGGTTATACGAGAATAGCCAGGCACAACCTTGTCCTCGATTGTATAACCGCAGACGGGGTGTAATATCCTGTGTAACGAGAATGTACGGCCCCCTGTATGTTACTAGGTTGGGTGGAAATGACCCCTATATGTGGGTAGTCCCGGCGTGATAACCCTTAGTTCTTTATTTAGCAAATTATCCATGGTATAATTAGGGAATCATGAATGAGTTAAGGTAAAGTTATGAGGGTAACGATTTAATACAATGAGACTGGAGAGATAGGATTGGTAATACTAGGTGATAAGATAACCGATACATCATGGACAGATTATAAAGAACAAAATCAAGGTAACTAAGAGATGACGAGGATAAGGCTATAATAAAATTATGAGAAGTGAAAAGATGTGCTAGGGTTGAAAATGGAAAGACATAGTTTCTGATATGAGGCGATGTGGAATAATAATAAGATGATAGTGATATAGTAATCAACCTTAAGAGGTATTATACTGAAGCTCACACAAGGTTATCAACCAATCAAGTTTTATTATGTGATAAGTGATTATTAGTCAGATTAGCAAGTTTAATACATACATCATTCATGGTTCAAATACAACACCATACGATTATTGGAACATAATATTAGAAACTAAAACATAGCAGCCCTAACATCGAAAGGGCATCAATAATTTAAACCTAAGTTAAACATATTCATATGCTACCCCCCCATTAATGATTTAAGCATAGATTCTAAAACACTCATTTAAGGTATGAATTCTAGAACATTATTAATCGAGCATTCTAATAAACCTAAAAGCATGTGAACAAGTTAACCTATAACATCGTTGCAAGAATACAATTGTAATACCCCAAATTTGCATAAGGGAAAATGATAGCGTTTAAGAGCGTAGTTTGCCGTCAGACCCATCGACTTTTACTGTGTCGATTTAGTATCGCGCGCAGAGGTTCCCAGACCATCCCAGGACGGTCGGCACCGTCTAGAGAGCCGTATATCTAGCGCTCTCAGAGGTTCCCAGACCGCCTAGGGACAGTCGGCACCGTCTCGCGTTTCGGGTGTTCATCATCCGGCAAATCTATCTTACCTTTTCACCGTCTTACCGCTGCAGTAGAAACCAAGCCAACAGCCGTGGACCAAAATGCCCCTGAGCAGTCATGTTTATGAGAGAGCAGTGGGAGGGCATCCCGGTCATTTCACAAGTGCAAGGGGCAGCCCAACCATGCTCATATAAGCTATCCCTTGCTGCCAAGCCCACATCTCATATCCCATTGCTCACGGCCAAGGTAAGTGCATAGCAAAAGGAACAAAGCCAGAAATAGCACACCCCACAGCACACCCCTCCATTCTTCCTCAATGCCAAAGCCGTAAGCCACCCCAAAGACCCAAGCACAAACCACACCATTTTGGGCAGCATCAGGTAAGTGCAAGGTGAGCCTTCACTCAGTAGAACGCCGCACACCAAGCCTTGCAAGCATACACACACAGAGAGGTGGCCGGGTGTAGAGGAGGTGGCCGGCGGCCGTTGGCCGTGCCGGCCGGGCGGCGGGGCCCAGCGTTCCACCACCGTGCGCGCAGGGGACGCGGGTAAGGAGGGCAGCCGGCGGCGAGCCCAAGGGTCAGCGAGCCGAGCCGCCGCGTGCCACCTTGCCGACGGGGGAGCTCATGTCTGGGGGTCCCCGCGCGCAAGAGAGGGAGGGGGAAGGAGAGCAAGAGGAGGCGGCGTTGAGGAGGAGCCACGGCGGTCCGGCAGCCCGGCGGCCGGCGCACCCACGTGGCCACGCGCCGCCGCGTCGCCCTTGGGGGGGGGGCGGCCGGACTGCTGCGCGCGCGAGGAAGGGGGAGGCGAACGGAGGCAGAGGCGAGAGAGGGGGAAGCCGGCGCGTCCGTGCACCGTGCGCCGCCTGGAGGCCAGCCGCTTGGCCGAGCGCGCATGAGAGAAAGAAGGAGAGGGAGAGAATGGGGGAGGGCCGTGGAGGCGGAGAGGCCGGCGGTGAGGGGGGCCGACCGGCCTTGCGTGCCGCCGCGCCGCGCCCTGGTTGAGGCCCGTTCGGCCGGTGGGGTTAGGGGAGAGAGAGAGAGAGTGGGGAGGGAGGAGATGAGGCCCCTGTGGCCAAAAGAAATGGGGAAGAAGAGGTGGCCGGTTCGGCCAAAAGAGATAAGGAGGAGAGAGAGGAAAGAAAAAGGAAGAGAAAAGAAAAGAAGAAAGGAGAAAGAAAAAGAAGAAAGGAGAAAGAAAAAGAAGAAAGAGAAGAGAAGGAAAAAAAAGAAAAGAGGAGAAAAAGAAAGAGAGAAAAAAGGGTTCGGCACCTGCACGACAGGTCCCTTAAAACCCGGGCGTTTACGCCAGAGTGGGATTTGCGTTTAAAATCGTTGTTCTTCGTTCCAGCTCTGTTTTGTTTTGCCGTTGAGTCGGGTTGATGTGTGCGCAGGTGGAGGTCCCGGGGCGGAGCCGTCCACGCGTCATCCCCGAGGCTAAACAGGCAAGTGCATTGTAAAGCGGTGAATTCGGGTAGTGATTTCGCTTAAATTGAATGATTTGGGGTAAGTTTACCTTTACCGGGAGCATATGGAGAAAAGATGAATGAGGAACGTTAAAACATAACAAGTTGAAAAGCATAAATGAACTTGTAAGTACATGGTAGAACAGTGGATTGTGGTGAATAATTGGTATCTTTACGTCTTCTGTGACATGTTCTACAGTGATTTATGATTTTGTGATAATCATACTTTGATGAGTGTTGCTTATGATTAAGTGTTAACAGTGGAAGCATGTGCATTATGCATTGCACTCATACACAGACAACAGGACCTACCTCGGTGGGTACTATGCCAGTATAAGCTACAGACGCATCACAGACGTATTGCATGTGGCATTGCATTCATGAGTAGTTCACAGAAATGGGAAGTGATGGCGGTAGAATAGTTACAGAGATGGGAAGTGATAATCGAATAGTAGAATAGGCTAAAGTGATGAGAAAGAAGTGCATGTGCGTAAGCGTGATGAACAGATCATCGAAACGTAAAGTGGCTAAAGGGAAAAGAGGTTAACTGGAAAAGTGGTTAATGAAACTGGAATGATAATGGTCTAATGAATGAACCTGTTATTTGTTGTTTTGCTTTGTACTTGCGGAGTCGGTGGACTCAGCCTTGCTTTGTTGATGTTTTTAGGTGACCGTGAGGACGACATGCACGGGCGGGAGTAGCACATGGATAACTGGCATGAATCAGCAGCACTCTTGTATCACTTTTGTCAGTGTACTTTAGCTTTGTTAGGCTAGAGTAATCACTAGAACTGCTATGTTGTATCTGAACGCAGCAACATGAATAAATTTACTGTTGGTTTAAATTCTTCCAGTAATAATGAATTGGTAAGAGTATACAGAGGTGGTAGCATCTTGGCCCAGAGAGTGGGCGGGGTGTTACAGTTGGTATCAGAGCGGGCGTTAGGTCCGTGGTAAAGAAATGTGATAACTTAGGTTAATTATTCAACTAAAATTTGACTTAGGCCAAACAATTAAATTAAAATTGACACACTGGTGCACCATAGGTTGGGGAATGGGTCTTACATTGCATTTACGCTTTCGCAGCCTTGAAGTTGATGCTTGTGAGTTGATAGCAAGCATTTGAACTTGTTAGTTGTGTGTCCTACAGGACTATGCCGTTATTGTGTCGTGTACCGATGCAATAGAGACTGAGACCGTAGCCACTAGAGAGGCCTGGTCATGTTGCCATTGGTGGCATTAAGGTAGTGATGTTTTGCTTCAGTTTCGGGAAGTTGGTTCCCTTTGGTTAGCAACTCGTTGAGTTGTTTGGTAAATACTCGATAGTGGGAAGTGTTCCATGCAAGTCTGGTTTTCGGGAGAATTTTGATTATATGAATGATTGGAGTAACTTGCATGATGAGACCAATATCTTTTTAAGGGAGGCAGTATCCAATAGTGGTTGAAGTGTTGGATTAGGCGTATGTGGGATATGGTGGTTAAAATGACCAGTTGGTAGGACATGGTATTCTAAATTGTGAGAACCTAGGAGAGTAATTAACTTTAGTTATGGTTGTGGGATCAAAGTTGATTTGAATTCAATGGGGATTTAGTAGTTACATGAGAAGTAGCGGTTTAAGGCAGATTCATTTCTGCTTAATAGTTGGATTTGAATTATTGGTGAACCAGTTGGTGATTATAGTTGCTTAGACTGTTGAGCCACAGTAAATGACTGATATCATGATGGTCCCAATCGATTAGCCCAATCGTGCAATTTAGGCATGCTAAGAAGTGTGCTAAAATCCAGGTGATTGATTATCCTTAAAGTTGAGCTGGTGGAGATTAGTTAGCGCCTTGGAATTAGGTGCGCATGGGATTATTTATTGATCAAAGAGCCTTGACCACATCTTGTGGTATGCGCGCTTGATAGTTGTTATGATTGTGTTGTTTTGTACAGTAAGGTGGTAGTGTTTGATGAACTATAGAGTAAATAAGGAAAAACAGAGTATCCGGTGAGCCGTGGAAAGGTTCAAGTCAATGACTTATGTACTAGCGAATTGTCATTTGCGAATCTATGCAAGCAGTACAAGAGGTACTGGCTTGACAATGTTTATATGTTAATGGTTGAATGATTAATGACAACCGGATGAGTAAGCTTTGTCTAAAGCTTATTTTAGAGTATACATTTGTTATGTATAAGGTGTATACTCGCAAATCATTTTCATATCTCATTATTTGTTGAGATTGTCATGAATTACCAAAATTGTGAAGTTTGGTAATCGATGGCAATTGTTCTGTGGACTAACGGTTTCCATGTGATGAACCATGTGGAGGTGACCACATGTGTATGATGAGTAATTGACACTGGTTTAGGTAAGTCGAGTTTGGTTTGAGTGGTTCGGAGTCGAGTCGTTGCGTGGCGTAATCCGGCTCGGTCGGACTTGGTCAAACTTAGTCGTATGGGATTAGGACGTATATTCCGATGATTCGACAGGTTTGGACTTCATCTGTGGTAAGTATGATGGTATTTACGCTTTCATGTATCGAGCGGTGCTATGTGATGTGTTTCTTGTCTGTGTGGCTGCAGGACGTCGAGGCGGAGTCGTGGCGAGACACGGTGGACCGGACTAGGCGCAGGTGGCGCTGAGGTCAGAACGGTCGGGATGTGTCGAAGATGACGTGGACTCGAGGTGATTGCGAGGTGTGCGAGGCAAGGAGCGCGGAAGCTTCCCGGAAGGTGCAGGAGGGGCGAATCGGGAATTTCGCAAGGCTGCACAAGCGGGAGCGGGCTCCGTTGGATTTAGCGGGCGTAACGGGGCAGAGACCCGTTAGCCGTAGGCTATAAATACTTGTGAGGGGCTGCATGCCCATGTATGGATTTTGGAGGGAATTAGGGTTAGCTCTAGTCAAAAGAGGCTTTAAAGGTTGGTTTTCTCTTTTGCTCTTTAGTTGGTAGGGCTCTTTAGTGGTTAAGAGCAGGGAGAGGGCAGAGGCTCTGTGTCCCCTTCGATGGTTTCCATGAGAGTCTCTCCTTCCTGTGTATTCCTCCCAAGAAACATGTGAGGTTCTTGGTGATCTTGAGGATTGAGAGGGAGAGATGAACTTGTAATCTTCCTTGTTTGAATGTCCATGCGTATGGGGACGTATCTCTTTGTATTTCGCTTGTGATTTGCAATGGAAAATCTGAAGTTTCTCTCTGTTCTTGCCTCTGTTCCTTCGATGCTCTTTTTGGTGGATTTGTGATATTTTCGTTTTCTTGTTGTTTCTTGTTGGAAAGGCCCAAAATGGGTTGCTATGACATGGTAGATGCTCAAAAGCCATTTGGCTAGTAAATCTTCATAGCAAACCAAGTTTATTTTCAGATTTAAGTTTTTGGGCTCCTCTGTTCATGTATTTCCTCTTCTAGGGTTTTGGTTAAATCTTGTTTCCTTTGGAGAAATGGCATGAAATTTGATCTGAATTATCCCATAGCTATTGCTAACATATCCTCAAAGTTTCATGGCCATAGGATCAAAGGTTGGGGAGTAATTTGGATTTTGGTGAAGCCTCTGTACTTTTTCAGTTCTTGGCTCGAATCTGAAATTCCTGTGTTTTTGTTGATTTCTTGTGTTGTTTGGAGCCCCCACTATATTTAGATTATGCTCTTGGTGTGTTTGTCTGAAAAGAAAAGAAATTCCTCTCTAATTTTCTTGGATTTGAGCTTTCTCTGAATCTTTAGTGAAAACCTTCAGTCTGCACTGTCTTTCGGCCAAGCAAAGAAAAAAAACTACAGAACATCGCTGATGGCTGAATGGCAAGGAAGTGGTCATGTTCTTTCATGTTTTTGTGTGTGCTATCTTTGACAATTTTGCATGCAGATCAAACGGCGTTATTTTCAGCTGAAATTTTTACTGGTTAATCTTTGATTTATGCTGAATTTTTTAGTATCGAATGCGTTCTAAATTTCGGCAAAATTATTTTTAATTTTCTGTGAGTTGTTTTGTTTTGCATCTTTTTGAAAAATCAGTGTTCGATTTCTCGGGGGCGATTTTGAAGCGAGCGACATTCACCCCCCTCTGTCGCCATTTCGGTCCTACAATTGGTATCAGAGCCGGTTAGCTCTTTTCAATAGATCTTAACCGGTCTCAAGAGCCATGGCGATGGACAAGTACTCGACCAAGCCGCCCGTTTTCGATGGCATCGATTACCCCTACTGGAAGAGCCGAATGGAGACATACATCCAGGCCCAGGGGTATGCCATCTGGCGGAAGGTCAAGGTACGATTCGTTGTTCCTGCCGATGAGAACATCAATGCCGGGAATATGGCTGATGTTGAGGCGAATGCAAAGGCAAGGAACATTATCATCCAGGGTTTGAGTCGTAGCGAGTTTGACCGCATATCTCACCTGTCGTCCGCCTACGACATCTGGGTGACCCTCGACGCATACCATGAGGGCACCACCCAGATCAAGACGGTTCGACAGGACCAGTTCAAGCGCGAATACAACAAATTCGAGATGCTTGCTGGTGAGTCCCTGGACGAGTGCTTTTCGCGATTTCACAAAATCTTGAGCAACCTCCGAGCGGTCGGTCTCACATACCTCGACTCGGACAACGCTCGTCAGATGCTCGCGGCACTCGATCTGCGTGTTTGGGAGATGAAAGTGACCACCATCAAAGACACGACAGACCTCTCGACCATGACTCTTGACGCGTTATACTCGCGCCTCAAGACTCACGAGATTGACGTTGTCTCTCGTCGGTCGAAGTCACAGTCGATGGCCTTGGTCACCGATCCCGTTTCTTCTTCCGGGCCTTCTTCTGATTCTTCTTGCGGTTTCTCCCTTACTGCTCTCTGTGATACAACTGATGATCAGTTAGAGCAGCTTGCGGATGATCAGCTGGCCCTCCTAGCCCGAAGGTTTTCCCATGCCTACAAGGGTAGGAGAGACAGAAAGAGAGGAGGACCCATGATTTGCTTTGAGTGTGGTGGCCCCAACCACATTCGGGCAAACTGCCCCAAGCTGGAGAAGGACAAAAACGACTATGGCGGTTCGGGCAAGAACGACTACACCGACAAGAACCGCAACAAGAAGCCTCCAGCTCAGACGCCGGGAAAGAAGAAGTTCCGCAACTTTGGCAAAGTCAAGAAGCTCTTCCACCGCGTCCTCACCGCCTTCGACGACCTCGACCTCAGCGAGGTGGAGGGATGGAGCGACGACGACGGGGCGGGTGATCAAGTGCCGGCGACGACTTCTCCGGCATGTGCTTCATGGCCCTCGAGGGCGAACTGAGCGACAGCGAGCTGTACTCCGACTCGGACGAGGTATGCCCCACCTACGACCAGCTCAATCATGCTTTTCTTAAGCTAGGTGGTTTTCATGCTAGAGCTAGGGCTAGGTGTACTGAGTTAGAGAAGGAAGTAGATAGACTATCACGGGAGCTTATTTCACTTACATCTGCTCCCTCCCTTGATGATTGTGATACATGTTGTGCTCTGTTGGGTGACGTGGAGAAACTAAGAATCTCGCATGATAGTGTGTCCTCCGAGCTTGATATTGCTAAGGTGGAGAATGTTAGTCTGCTTGCTGAGTTAGAGTTGAGTAGGATGGCTGTTACCCTACTTACTACTGATGAGACTACTTCTCCCACCTCATGTGAGGTTAAGGACATTGCTGCTAGAGGACCTTATGCCATGCTCCTTGATCTGCCCGAGTCTTGTGAAAATTGCAATAACTTGAAGATGAACTTAAAACGGGCAGATCATAAAATTGCTGAACTACAAGCTTCTTTACTTGAGCCGATTGATTCATGCTTGAACTGTCCTAAGTTAACTGCTGAACTTGAAGCTGTCTCCAAACAGTTTCAAGATATGATTGATCATGATAGGAAGTTGGCTCAGTTTGCTTCTAAGAACCCTGTTAGCTCACCATGCATTAATTGTAACAAACTAAAATCTGACTTGATTGCATTGGATGAGAAATGTGTGAAGCTAACTAAGGACCGTCTAGAGAAGCCACATTGTGCTTGTAATATGATTGTGGAGAAGGGGGAGAAGCCCCAGGGTAAGGTTGAGACGCTTAGCGACGTGAACCAACTTGCTAGCAGTAGGACTGTCCCTTCAGAGTCGGCTGTGCGTGTACAAGCCATTCTTCCCTCTGCTGTTGGTTCTTCTTTTGCTCCCTTACCTTCAGCTGTCTCTTCTTCCCCCTGCTCTTCTTGCACCTCTCTCTTTCGGGAGTGTCAGTACCTTATGAACACTCTCGAGAGATTTGTAGGAGGCAAGAAGAAGCTCAATCTTATTCTAGACCAATCTAAGATCTGTAGATTTAATCAAGGTCTAGGATATGATTTTTATGAGGATATGAGGAAGCATCCACCTGCTATTCTCCGACCCATCGTAGGAGGTGTGATCGAGGTTGAGCCCAGATCCGATGAGGTTAAATTTAAATCAGCGGGCTTTGTCCAAGGGATCTCTGACAGCAAGGTGATTCCACCTGTTGCTTCGGCCTCTCAAAAGGCGAAGCCTCTTCGTGCTACTTCCACCTCTCAGAAGGTGAAGTACCACTGCACCTTCTGTCAGAAGGATGGGCACTCGATCGAGAGATGCTTCAGGCATGCCAGGATTGCGCGAAGAGACCGTGCAGAGGCACTTAGGCGTATTCAGGGTCAGCCCCAGATCCTGAGTGCACCTAAGACTAGCACGAGGTCCAGGTTTGCTTCTGACGGGTTTGGGCAGCATCGAGGACTTGGTTTTTCTGAGTCTTCTGATTTTCGTCCTCATGCTGCTCCGGGTCATGACTTCCACCGTCCTGAGGGTACATCTCATTTCCCCCGTCAAGACAGTTACCCACGGCGTGATCAGCGTGTTGCCGGTGTTCCGACTCGCTCTCCCGTAGCAGTCGGACCCCGCAACAGCTTCAGGTCTGCTCATAGACTTTCTGCTTCTTTGAGTCACGGAGAGCGTAGGGTAGATAGAGGTCAGTCGTGTTTGACTACTTCATCTGCTCCACGTGTTACTCGGTATTGGGTGCCAAAATCACTCTTGATTTATCCCAGTACTGAGACTTTACTCTCTGTTTGACTCAGGTTCGCCGGGTAGGGAAGGAGAAGGTTTGGCTTGTAGACTCCGGTTGTTCTCGTCATATGACCGGAGACTCCCGTTGGTTCTCCTCCCTAGCCCGCGCTCCAGGTGATGAGACGATCACCTTCGGAGATGCTTCGTCTGGGCGCGTCATCGCCAAAGGTACTATGCATGTTAATGCTTCTTTTATTCTTAAGGATGTTGCCTTGGTTAGTAAGCTGCAGTACAATTTGCTTTCCGTTTCTCAGCTTACCGATGATGGTTTCGAGGTGAGCTTCAAGAAAAACGCTTGCAAAATTCTTGATTCTTCGGGTAGTCTAGTTTGCGGGATTTCTCGTCATGGGAGGATCTTTCGTGCTGAATTTTCTGATTCTTCTGGTGATCCTCTCCGGTGTTTGGTTGCCTCAGAGTCCCGTGATTTGACCTTCTGGCATATGAGACTTGGTCATATTGGATTTCACCATTTGACCCGAGTTAGCGGCCAGGACCTCATTCGTGGTCTGCCGAAGCTCAAAATGGTCAAAGATCTTGTTTGCGCTCCATGCCAGCACGGCAAGATGGTTGCCGCTTCACATCCTCCGGTCACTGTGACCATGACTGATGCACCAGGACAGCTACTCCTTATGGACACTGTTGGACCAGCTCGAGTGCAGTCAGCCGGAGGGAAGTGGTATGTACTTGTTGTGGTCGATGACTATTCGAGATTTTCTTGGGTGTTTTTCTTAGCCTAGAAGGATGAGATATTTTCACATTTCCGAGGTCTTTTCGGTAGGCTTTCTGTTGAACTCCCGGGTGCCTTACGAGCGATCCGCACTGACAATGGCACGGAGTTCAAGAATTCCTACTTCGAGAGTTTCTGCGATGAGACAGGTGTAGAGCATCAGTTCTCCTCTCCGCACGTCCCAGAGCAAAATGGCGTTGTGGAGAGAAAGAACCGTACCTTGGTCGAGATGGCCAGGACGATGCTTGATGAGTACTGTACACCGCGGAAGTTTTGAGCTGAAGCTATAGCCACCGCGTGCCATGTCTCAAATCGAGTTTTTCTTAGGGCACACTTGCACCGCACTTCTTATGAGTTGAGATACGGGCGAAAGCCCAGCGTCTCTCATTTTCGTGTGTTTGGTTGCAAATGCTTTATTTTGAAGTCCGAGAACCTAGACAAGTTCAAGTCACGTTCTTGTGATGGTATCTTTCTAGGTTACTCGCCTTCTTCGCGGGCTTATAGAGTCTGGAACTGCGAGTCTAGCAAATTGGTAGAGACCTATGAGGTGACCTTTGACGAGGCCAGTCCGGGGACTAGGCCTGATATCTCAGGTTCTTTAGAGCAGTCCGAGACCATCTTCGTGGATGACGAGGACGATGGAGATGAGGGTTGTCTACCCGATCCAGTCCCTTATCCACCCCTTGAGGTGCCGTCTTCCACCGCACCTCCAGGAGATCATCCCATGCCTTCTGCTTCCTCCGGAGCTAGTGGCTCTGTCCCTGCCTCTTCTGCACACGAGGTAGAGGTCACTTCTTCTCCTCATCCAGGACCTCCCCGACATATCCAGAAAAGGCATCCTTCTGAGCAGATGATTGGAGACCTGTTTGAGCGTGTTACCCGCTCAAAATCTGGCTTATCTCAATTCTGTCTCCATTCTGCTTTCATTACCTCCTTTGAGCCCAAGGATGTTTCTCATGCTCTTTCCGATGAGTCTTGGGTCAATGCCATGCATGAGGAGTTAGAGAATTTCGAGAGAAACAAGGTCTGGTCGCTTGTTGAGCCCCCGTGAGGTCACAATGTCATTGGAACCAAGTGGGTGTTCAAAAACAAGCAGAGTGAGGATGGGGTAGTCATTCGAAACAAGGCTAGACTGGTAGCTCAGGGGTTTTCCCAGGTTGAGGGTCTAGACTTCGAAAAGACCTTTGCCCCTGTAGCTCGACTTGAGGCCATTAGAATCCTGCTTGCCTTTGCAGCTTCTAAGGGTTTCAAGCTTTACCAGATGGACGTCAAGAGTGCCTTTCTCAATGGCTTTATTGAGGAAGAAGTCTACGTCAGACAGCCTCCAGATTTCGAAAACCCCAATGTCGTAGGGATGGCCCCCACCTAAACCCAGCAGGCCTGGTAGGAGGTTATAAGGCCCAGAATAGGCCATGTGTAATGACATAACTGCCCCAGAGGGGATAACCAGATGTAAGGGTATAACTGTAAAAGCACTCCTCATGTGCACATATATATGAGTACAAGCCATGGGGAGAACCCAGGCCATTACACTTATCTTCATCACTCTCCACTACCATCTCTCTCTCTGTTTGGTCTGTAGCCACAACAGTTGGCGCCGTCCGTGGGGATCGAAGACAAGCCTGAAGACCGAAGAAAAAGATGGCACCAAAAAAAGCTTCCTCAGCGGCGGCGAAGGGAAAGAAGGCGGCCGGGCCGGAGCGTCGTATGAGTACCAGAGCTTCGGCATCGGCAGCGGCGGACGCGGGTACCGATGCAGGCGCGGTGGCCGAAGACGTCGACGTTCGCGCGGTGACGACCAACCCCGTCACCGGCACAGCGACGACCAACCCCGCCACCGGCGTTGCGAGGACGGACCCGGCGGTCGAAGACATCGACACGGGTGCGGCGACAACCGACCCCGCCGACGCGACGACAGCCGACCTCGCCGCCCCCACTGCAACCCTCGCCGCCGGTGCGGACCGGGCGGTCCGAGGTAGCCACGACGGAGCGACCGGCAGCTTGGGACCCCGCGACGTGGTCGTCCCCGCGCCGACCCGCCCGTCGGAAGCACCGGCGACCCCGCCCGCACCGGTGATGGAAAGCGCCCTGCTGGCGGCTCTCAACGCGTTCCAGCGGGAGCTGGGGGACCTTCGCGGAGCCGTCAGAGATATACAAGAGGCTCGGAGTCAGCCGGCCGCGCCAGCAATCGCGTCCGAGCCCGCGCCGGAGAGGGCGGACAGTCGCGAAGCCCCCACGTCCAGCCGCGTGCCGCTGCGGCGCGTGGATTCGGAGTCCCCGCTCTCGGATTCTGTGTGTCACTGTGCAGAAAGCCTGAGCCCAGAAAAACTCCACTGCTGCTCACTGCTTCTGCTGATGAGTCAAATAAAAAGAGTTCTCTGTAGACAAGTATCCTTTATCTTGATTATATGATCGCCTGTTCCTGTATGGGTTATTTATGATATTTTTGTTTGAGTCCCCAGGTTTCTTCTTCTGTCCCTGAAGGCAAAGGTGTCTCCTCTTCTGCATCAGTTGAGGTTGCTACTATGTCTGCTATTGCTGCTGTCTATGGTTAGTATATTCACTACAACAATATTTTGTACTTTAAGAAAATAGCTATAGCATATGATGGTTATTAATTTTGTTAATTTTTGGTTGAATTTTCAAGTTCTTCAGCAGCCACTAGTACTGGACATGCTAAATGACATCAATTCATGTGATTTTCTTGGCTGTAGGTTTAAATATTACTCCAAGGAATCTTGTGGAGCTCCTTGTGGGGTAATGGACCAAATGAAAGAGTTGCAGCCTGCAGAAGTGAAAGAGTTGGTTAGCATGGTGTTGATCTGAAATCTGAAGCCTGCAGAAGTTCTGACGAATATGAAGAACAAGGTGTTGATCTTCTGAAATCTAAAGCTTCACTGGTTGTTTGTTAATCTGAAATCTGAAGATTCTGAAAATCTGAAGCTTCACTAGTTGTTTGTTAATCTGAAGATTCTGAAATCTGAAGCATATGAACATGCATATTCCCTGTTTTGCGGTTTCTTATGCTAATTCTTCTACCCAGATATGAAGGTGTTTATGCAAACATTATGGCAAGCAGCAGGTTGTTTGTTAATCAAATACGTTGTATATGTGATTTTCCATGCCATACTTCAATCTCTTGACGCTTTTGTGTGTCTGATGCTTTCTTTCTTTCATCAAATACGCAACCATCTGCATATGTTTTCTCGGGGAATTTTACCCCATCGGGGACCCAGATCCCCGACGGGGGCCGGGGACGGGGACAGGGAGCGGGGAAAAATACCCTGGCGGGGGGCGGGGGCGGGGAGCCACTCCCCGCCGGGGAATGGCCCCGTTGCCATTCATAACGGCGTCGTCAGGGGGGCAGAAGGTGCAAGTGCCGCAGGGCCTCCGGCGCTTGCGCTGGCGTCCCACAGGCTTCTGATACCCGTGGCCACGACAAATCCCCGCGGTGTCCGGTGGAGCTCCGGCCGCACGCACGGCCGTTTAGCCGGGGCAGCCAGCAGCGGCACTGCCCCCGCAGCCGCGGTTAGCGCAGCCCCCGTCGCTGCCACGCCCGGGGGCGAAAGTTCCATGGTGGCGGGAGCCGCAGGGGGCACCTCGGTTTCTGTTGCCGTCGGTAAAGGCGGCACAGCTTCGTGCGCCCCCGCGGGAGGCGCCACCGGCACCACAGCGGCTATGGCCGAAAGCTCCACCTCGGCATCGCTGGTCTGCACGGGTTCCGCCTCGGTGACTTCGGCGGGCGGTGAGGCTTCCCCCTTCGGCCGCTCGCGGCAAACCCGCCATCCGGGGCGCTCACCGAAGATGCCTCGCCTTCGACATCTGCGCCGCCCAAACTGGAGTCGGCATACCTCGCTGAGTCCGACTCCGCGTCCGCCGTGCCCTCGGAAACACTAGCGGCAGGCGCCCCGCCGCGCCCCCTCTTCCGAGACGAGGCCTTCCTCTTCTTCTTCTCCTTCGCTGCACCGTCGTCCGGAGCGACACGGTCCGGCGCGGCAAGGCCCAGAGCCTCGCACACGCGGTTGATCCGCCCCAGACCCGCCTCGACAACAGCCGCCGCACGCTGCTTATGCTCCCTGCCGGTGTACGGCCCCAGGAACACGCGCGGCTTGCTCCGCCTCCTCTAAGGGAATCTCTGAAACAAAGGAGAAGACCATCAGCATACAACACATTCTGCGTTAGCAAAGGACAGACACGAGCAAGGCTTACGAAGATCGCCGGGCGCCGGCAGCAAGCAGACCGAGGGCAAGACATTGTCGTCTCGACGCCTCTCGGCGGCGAGACACCAGTCGCGGGCAAGCGGTGCCACGCCGTACATCACAAACTCTTCGGCGAGGTCGCGCATGTTGAAGCGGGCGGCCAAGTCCCCATCGTCGAGCGTTCGGCCGGGCGAGGGCTTGAACGCGATGGGTCGGCCTGTGCACTCAAGGCCGCTCCCGCTCTCCACGCGGTGGTAGAACCACCGCTTCATCCAGGAAGACTCCCACTTCCCGCGAGTTGAGTTCGCGGGGAAGAGCCTCTTGCACGATGGACGAAGGATAAAGGTGACGCTGCCGAAGCTCGACACCGTCCCGTTCTTCCGGTCCTTGGGCTGGTGCCGTGCCTCGTGCAGGTAGGCAAACAGCGAGGCGCTGGGCCAACACGCTCCCGAGCGCAAGGCCCAGCTATACACCGCGAGCCGGGCCACGGCGTTCGGAGTCAGTTGCGCCAGCTCCAGCCCGAAGGTCCGTAGCACGTCGCCCACAACAGCCGTTGCTGGGATGCGGAGCCCCGCGTCAAAAAAGGCGACGAACACGACCGCCTCCGATCTCTCGGGATGCGGTTCCGTCTCGTCGGCGGCAGGCAGTCGTACATCCTGGCGCTCGGACAACTTCCCCGCGCGCAGAAGCCCCTGGATCGTCTTCTCAGTCACGAGCGAGGGGCCCAGCTCGTCGGAGAACGTGCCTCCCTCCTCCACCGCCAGCCGCTCCTTGTCAGCCGCCGCCGGGTCGCGCTTTTCGAGCACGTATTTCACCTTTAGCTGCGCGGGTCACCGGCGAACCTCAGAGCCACCAACCATCTGGCCGTGCTTGCCACTGGAAGCCATCGCTTTCCACGGAAAGGTTGCAGCGGTGAGCGTAGCGCGAAGGTGTGGAAGGCTGAGCAGACAGGAAAGAGGGCGTAAAGGTGCGGGGACGCTGTTACAGGGGGGCTATTTCAAGCCACCTCGCCCATGCCGCCGCTACCGAAGCGTCGCAACGGTCCGTGTGCCGGATGCAACCGCAGCGGTGTAAAGGCCCGCCCCGCACGATTCCCCGTGATTAAAGGCGAAGGGTCGCGAAGGCCCGTGTATGAGACGCAACCGCAGTCGTACAAGCGCCCATCTAGCGCAACCCCCCGCCCACCGCTGGAAGGCCGCGGCTCACAAGCGCAACGGGCCGTCACAACAGCTCCGACACGCGCCAACCACTGCCCGCCCCGTGTCTCCCTTGCCTAGGGAAGAGGCGAGCGGCTGCAAACACGCAACCGTCCACATCCTACCACCCACCAGTCATAGGCCGCCGCGTGCCCCGGACGCGCCAGGTCGCAGAGTACGGAAACCTAACCCTGGCAGATCAGGGGGCGGCGCGATTCCAGGAGTCTTTATAGCGCAAGACCGCATCACAAGGCCCCAAGTCACCGCCCAGCGGCGGGGTTCGCGGGGCTTAGGCGCCAGCTCCGCTGCCACCCGTCCGAAGGGTACGGGACGGAGCGCGCGCGCCTACTTCGACTTGGGCGCCAGCTCCGCTGCCACCCGTCCGAAGGGTAGGGGACGGAGCGCGCGCGCCTACATCGACTTGGGCGCCAGCTTCGCTGCCACCCGTTCGAAGGGTAGGGGACGGAGCGCGCGCGTCTACTTCGACTAGGCGCCAGCTTCGCTGCCACCCGTTCGAAGGGTAGGAAACGGAGCGCGCGCGCCTACCTCGATTTGGGCGCCAGCTTCGCTGCCACCCGTTCGAAGGGTAGGGGACGGAGCACGCGCGTCTACCTCGACTTAGGTGCCAGCTCCGCTGCCACCCGTCCGAAGGGTAGGGGACGGAGCGCGCGCGTCTACCTCGACTTAGGTGCCAGCTCCGCTGCCACCCGTCCGAAGGGTAGGGGACGGAGCGCGCGCGTCTACTTCGACTTAGGCGTCAGCCCCGCTGCCACCCGTTCGAAGGGTAGAGGACGGAGCACGCGCGTCTACTTCGACTTAGGCGTTAGCTCCGCTGCCACCCGTCCGAAGGGTAGGGGACGGAGCGCGCGCGCATCTACTTCGACTTAGGCGCCAGCCTCTGCTGCCACCCGTTCGAAGGGTAGGGGACGGAGCGCGCGCGCGTCTACTTCGACTTAGGCGCCAGCTCCGCTGCCACCCGTTCGAAGGGTAGGGGACGGAGCGCGCGCGCGTCTACTTCGACTTAGGCGCCAGCTCCGCTGCCACCCGTTCGGAGGGAAGGGGACGGAGCGCGCGCGTGTCTACTTCGGCTTCGGCGCCACCCATGAACGGCGAACAGCACATACGACCACCATAACTCGGATAGGCAAAGGTCGATGTTGCGGCAATAGCAGACATGATCTCGTAGGCGGATATGAATCGCCACACCAGCGTATGCTCGTTCGCACGAGCAGAGCGCACAGATGACTCCATATCTGTCTACGAGAGCAAGTCAGGCCTTGCCATTTCTGCATCAAGCGGTGAAGCATTCCCACAAACGCGGCGTATTTGGTTCACCGGCGCTCGCAGGCATGGGCGCCGGTCGACGCAGTCATCAAACACAGGTGCACAAAACTTTTCCTACATATGAGAAGTTACCCATGAACAGGTACGGGATGTACATCAAGGAATGTCTAGGCAGCGGCCCCTGGCGCCACCATATTTATACTCAGCCTCGCTAGGCGAAGAGTCGCCAGCGTGGAGGCATGCCAACCGATGGAAGCACACGCGCAAGGCGTCGGGCGGTGTAGCTACCAGAGGCGCGTAAAAGCACCCAACCAGGCGGCAAGGTCGCAACGATTGCGGAACGCGCGCGCCTCAGAAGTCCACATGCCGGGTGTCCGCCGTCACATTGGCGGTCACGACGCCTCAAGGCCTGCACCGCGCCGAGCACGCTTCACCACGTGGACGGCCAGAAGAGCACGCATTTGCTTCGGCCGCAGCGCAGCCCCGGGTCAAGTCTGGACAGGTTCACAGGCCGCGGGACGGAGGGGGCCAAAGGACTCGGCAACATGGCTTCGGCCTTGTGAAGCCCTTTACCATGAGAGGCTCCTGTCGTAGGGATGGCCCCCACCTAAACCCAGCAGGCCTGGTAGGAGGTTATAAGGCCCAGAATAGGCCATGTGTAATGACATAACTGCCCCAGAGGGGATAACCAGATGTAAGGGTATAACTGTAAAAGCACTCCTCATGTGCACATATATATGAGTACAAGCCATGGGGAGAACCCAGGCCATTACACTTATCTTCATCACTTTCCACTACCATCTCTCTCTCTGTTTGGTCTGTAGCCACAACACCCAAATACCCAAACCATGTCTTCAAGCTTTCCAAAGCGCTGTATGGACTTAAGCAGGCCCCAGAGCTTGGTATGAGAGGCTTAAGTCCTACTTGTTGAGTCATGGGTTGAAAATGAGTAAAGTAGATAAGACCTTGTTTATCCGTAGGCTTGGTAATGACCTACTGCTCGTCCAGATCTATGTCGATGACATCATCTTTGGCGGCTCTTCCCATGCTCTGGTTTCTCAGTTCTCGGATGTCATGAGCACCGAGTTTGAGATGAGCATGATGGGCGAGTTGACCTTCTTCCTTGGCTTCCAAATCAAGCTGACTCGGGAGGGTACCTTTTTGCATCAAGGCAAGTATACTCGCGACCTCCTGAGACGCTTCGACATGAGTGATGGTAAGCCTGTGTCGACTCCCATGGCTTCTACAGCCTATCTTGACCCAGATGAGGATGGCGAGCTGGTTGATCAGAAGGAGTATCGTAGCATGATTGGCTCCCTCTTGTACCTCACTGCCTCAAGACCAGACATACATTTTTCTGTGTGTCTGTGCGCTCGTTTTCAGGCTTCTCCTCGCGTTTCTCATCGCCAGGCGGTGAAGCGCATCTTTCGGTACCTGCGAGCTACCATTGACTATGGTATCTGGTACTCTTCCTCCTCCTGTCTTTCCTTGAGAGCTTTCTCGGATGCAGACTTCGCTGGCTGTAGGATAGATAGGAAGAGCACTTCTGGCACCTGCCAATTTATTGTCACTTCTCTTGTTTCCTGGTATTCGAGGAAGCAGTCCGGTGTTGCACAGTCCACCGCAGAGGCCGAGTATATTGCTGTAGCCAGCTGCTGCAGTCAGGTACTCTGGATGGCTTCGACCCTGCGGGACTTTGGGTTAGTTGTCGGCAGTGTTCCACTCTTTTGTGATAACACTTCTGCGATTAACATTGCTAAGAACCCAGTGCAACACTCTCGGACCAAGCACATCGATATTCGTTTTCACTTCCTTAGAGACCATGTAGAGAAGGGCGATATAGTGCTCCAGTTTGTGGAGAGTGACCACCAGTTGGCTGACATCGTCACCAAGCCTTTGGATAGTTCGAGGTTTTTAGCACTGCGGGGAGAGCTTGGGGTGGTTTGTCCTTATGGACTGTAGTGAGGGGGAGCTTTGGGTTTTACTGCTTTACTATATTGATTATGCTTCTGTCTCTTTTCTGTCGCTTTGCACTCGGGGTGCATCGGGCTTAGTCCTTCTAGCATAGGTTAGAGTGCTTCTCTTGTCTAGCTGCATAGACTTCTTACTCTTATCTTGTGCTTTCAGGATGCTTCTTGTTAGCTGTTTCTTATCTCACTAGATTGAGCTCACTCACTTCTTGTAGGTTCTAGCGAGGGTTGGGCCACCCTCGGGTAGACAGGGTACGTGTTTGCTCTCTAGTGTGTGTGTTTTACGGTCAGCTAATAGTCCTGGAGTCATATGGGGTAGATGAGAGTCAGTCTAAGCCATAGTTGTCTCTATATCTTATCTAGGCTTTAAGGACTGCCTCTCGATTTTTATTACTTTGGCAGCTTCTCGATTTTATTACTTTGGTTCAGGGGGAGTTCATTTGGGAACTTCTGGAGCTTAATCTTGACTTAACTCAACTTGAACTAAAAGTTGCATCTCATGTTGAGGGGGAGCTGGATTTTCTTGCTTTTTAGCATTTCGCGTTGTAATATAACTACATTGAGCCTTGATTATTATCCTTTATGACATGCGTACAATGCTCTACACCTTGCCATGGCTTGTGCTTTATTTGCTAGATTTATCATGACTTCATATGTGTAGACTAGTTTTTGCCATGATAAGTGAATTAAAATTGATCTACTTGAATTAAAACTTGTCATGCTAGCACTTGAGTTTAGTCTTTCTTGAGCTATCCTTTTATGATTCATGCCATGTCAAATAAGCTTAGTTGAGCGTTGAATCTTTGTTGAGCCTTAAGTTGAGCTATATTAGTTCTTGATGATGCATAAGTTAGTACAACATGTTTAAAACGCAAAATGATCTCTTTTGTCCGAAAAAACTGATTTCACCAATTCTTTCTCATGAGACGGCTTGCCATTGCATTAGGCATGAACTCAGGGGGAGTTTTGGATGACCTAGACTATCTTCTTAAGCTTCTCGCTTGGAGTAGTCGCATAAGGCTTGAGATCTAGCACATAACAAAAATTGGGTTGGAATCGACCATGAGCTTTAAAAAGGCAATGGTTTATGTGTTCAATTTGCTTAAGCTACAAAAGGAACCAAGTACTTAACCAATGTTTCAATCTTGAGCTTATAGCACTCTATTTGGACTCAATAGTAGCTTTCTTGTTCCGCTTAGCTTAATTGACATGGTCTGCATCATCCTTGAATATCTCTAGTTAGACTTTGCTTATTGATGACTTGACATGCTCATAAAATGTATTACATTTCAGATCGTCATCTTTGTGCTCCAGCTAGGATATACATGTCTTGTCATGATCTAGATAGCCTTTTATTGAGTTATGGCTTGGTGTAGTTCATTATGGTCATTATGGATAATTCTCATGGCTCAAAATGTTTAGAATAATCAAACTTCAGCCATTTCATCCATATGCATGTCATATTCTCTCTCTAGCATCTTGATGTGTTTATTGCCAAAAGGGGGAGAATAGAGAAGAAAAAGTCTTTTGGGAACAGTTTGGAGCTTTGGAGAACAATTTGCTCTTTCAGTTGTTGCTCTAGTGTTCCTTCTGTCGACATGGTCATTAGCTTCATTTTCCATTCTTTGGACCATGTTAGATTGTTCACACTCAAACTCACTTCATGTTTTTCTGGGTTTGTCAATATACTCATCAAGGGGGAGATTGATGAACCATGTGGAGGTGACCACATGTGTATGATGAGTAATTGACACTGGTTTAGGTAAGTCGAGTTTGGTTTGAGTGGTTCGGAGTCGAGTCGTTGTGTGGCGTAATCCGGCTCGGTCGGACTTGGTCAAACTTAGTCATATGGGATTAGGACGCATATTCCGATGATTCGACAGGTTTGGACTTCATCTGTGGTAAGTATGATGGTATTTACGCTTTCATGTATCGAGCGGTGCTATGTGTTGTGTTTCTTGTCTGTGTGGCTGCAGGACGTCGAGGCGGAGTCCTGGCGAGGCACGGTGGACCGGACTAGGCGCAGGTGACGCTGAGGTCAGAACGGTCGGGATGTGTCGAAGACGACGTGGACTCGAGGTGATTGCGAGGCGTGCGAGGCAAGGAGCGCGGAAGCTTCCCGGAAGGTGCAGGAGGGGCGAATCGGGAATTTCGCAAGGCTGCACAAGCGGGAGCGGGCTCCGTTGGATTTAGCGGGCGTAACGGGGCGGAGACCCGTTAGCCGTAGGCTATAAATACTTGTGAGGGGATGCATGCCCATGTATGGATTTTGGAGGGAATTAGGGTTAGCTCTAGTCAAAAGAGGCTTTAGAGGTTGGTTTTCTCTTTTGCTCTTTAGTTGGTAGGGCTCTTTAGTGGTTAAGAGCAGGGAGAGGGCAGAGGCTCTGTGTCCCCTTCGATGGTTTCCATGAGAGTCTCTCCTTCCTGTGTATTCCTCCCAAGAAACATGTGAGGTTCTTGGTGATCTTGAGGATTGAGAGGGAGAGATGAACTTGTAATCTTCCTTGTTTGAATGTCCATGCGTATGTGGACGTATCTCTTTGTATTTCGCTTGTGATTTGCAATGGAAAATCTGAAGTTTCTCTCTGTTCTTGCCTCTGTTCCTTCGATGCTCTTTTTGGTGGATTTGTGATATTTTCGTTTTCTTGTTGTTTCTTGTTGGAAAGGCCCAAAATGGGTTGCTATGACATGGTAGATGCTCAAAAGCCATTTGGCTAGTAAATCTTCATAGCAAACCAAGTTTATTTTCAGATTTAAGTTTTTGGGCTCCTCTGTTCATGTATTTCCTCTTCTAGGGTTTTGGTTAAATCTTGTTTCCTTTGGATAAATGGCATGAAATTTGATCTGAATTATCCCATAGCTATTGCTAACATATCCTCAAAGTTTCATGGCCATAGGATCAAAGGTTGGGGAGTAATTTGGATTTTGGTGAAGCCTCTGTACTTTTTCAGTTCTTGGATCGAATCTGAAATTCCTGTGTTTTTGTTGATTTCTTGTGTTGTTTGGAGCCCCCACTATATTTAGATTATGCTCTTGGTGTGTTTGTCTGAAAAGAAAAGAAGTTCCTCTCTAATTTTCTTGGATTTGAGCTTTCTCTGAATCTTTAGTGAAAACATTCAGTCTGCACTGTCTTTCGGCCAAGCAAAGAAAAAAAAACTGCAGAACATCGCTGATGGCTGAATGGCAAGGAAGTGGTCATGTTCTTTCATTTTTTTGTGTGCTATCTTTGACAATTTTGCATGCAAATCAAACGGCGTTATTTTCAGCTGAAATTTTTACTGGTTAATCTTTGATTTATGCTGAATTTTTTTAGTATCGCATGCGTTCCAAATTTCGGCAAAATTATTTTTAATTTTCTGTGAGTTGCTTTGTTTTGCATCATTAGTTTTAGGATTGCAAACCTTGACCTAGAATAGAATTGTTGGTGCACTTAGGCGAACTCATTAGTTTTAGGCGCTATTTGTACTAAACCATCTTGTATTTAGCTTCCGCATTGTATACTTGGTTTAGGCAAATAGAAAAGCTCTTTAATTGCTATATTAATTTGTAGAGAATTTTTAGACCGCCTATTCACCCCCCCTCTAGTCGGCCACCTCAATCTTACAGCCTTGAGCACACTCAACAGAACCGCTGCACGAAGGATCTGAGGTGCGCAACTTCCCACATGCTCCTCAAGGCTGCATGCGAACCTACAGGGTGCATCGGAGACGGGTCAGATTAAGGTTAAGACACACTTGTGGAATAACAGACGAAAGTGCATTCGGCCAGAAAAGATAGCGCTCGCTAAACCTTCATCGTGCGCAACGCTATTTAGCCACGAGATTTGCCGTTCAGACATGCGGACACATCTTGATGCACAACCAAGGAACACCGTGTGAAACAAGATTCAGCCACGCTTCCCGGCCAGCCGAACCACAAAACAGAAGAAGCTGGCCGCTGGCCACTCCAACCACCACTGCCGGCCATCACCGCTGCCGGCAGTCCCTGCCACTGCGCCACTTAGGCTTCACAGCCGCCTGCGCCTTCAGTCATGCGCCGCCAGCCCACGGCCGCTTGTACCCGTGGCCGAGTACCGCACCGCCTCCGTCAGCTGCCACGGCCGTGCAACTGTGCTGCGCCCCTACCGGTTGTTGCCATCGTCGTCGCGACATCCTCGGCCAAGCCAGCCCTTGGCTGCGCCCCCGACGCCACTCAGCCGAGCGCGCTGCGACCAGCCGTGATGCCCTCGGTGTTGGTGATATGCCCTAGAGGCAACATGGAGATGTTGAATATATCACATACTATGCTTATGATACATTGCTTTGTTCCTTGAAATAGACATTATCATTATTGATCAATGAGTATGTGACTTATTCATGAGACTCTTAATGCCAAAATGTTGCTATTTCTAAATGATCCCTGATCATATATCATATGAGGAACAAATATGATTCAAAGATCAGCATATGTATTGATTGATGATCATGTCTCATGGATCATGGTATGGAGATACCAAATCAATAATATGGACATGTGTTAGTGAACATATGTTGGATAGACCCGCCATGAGACACTGCAGAGATTCCATGTGTCATTAGTTGGTCTCAAGTAGTGTTTATGTAGAATCGTTAGACTTGAGATCATCATGGTTCCCAACATGCGTAGTAGCCTATTTTGGGACTACTAACCACTACTCCGTAACTGGGTAGTCATAAAAGTAGTCTTCGGGTTTGCTATGAAACATGTAGTGGGATGTGAATGATCAAGATAGAATTTGCCCCTCCTTATGGGAGAGATATCTCTGGGCCCCTCGATGTAATGGATTATGAAAGTGCATGGCCATGCCAATGTGATTGAGGAGTCAATCACAAGTTTATAATCCATCACGGAATCGAGAGAGTGATTGAGCTATTAAGAGGATGACACAGGTCTCGCCTTGAGCTTAATCTATATCGTGAGGCAAAGGGATTCGTACATGAGAACATTACAGGTTCAGCCGATATGATCTTTACGTATACTTTGGGGTTAATATGTCTTGCTAGAGGCCGCTATTAACAGGGTGACCAGAAAGGTGTTTCCGGGTCGCGACCAAGTATACGTGAACCTACAGGGTCGCACACTTAACGGGTTGGAACACTAATTCGAATGTGATTCGGATGTGGGCTCAATTCGGATAGAGATCCGGATAGACTCCTATTGGGCCTCGGTCCACCAGGCTCAAGTGAGGAGGTCTATATATTTGGAGGCGGGGGGCTGAGGGATGGACGCATATGTTCCTCCCGAGCAAAACCCTAGCCGCCACCTCCCGAGCCAAACCCTAGCCGCTCGCGAGTGCTGGCACACTCGCGATCGGCGTTCCAGCCCCGGACGTGTGGATACCGGTGGAGGCGCTGCTCGGTGCGGCATTGATCGGCATCAACAAACTACAGATTGGATCTGCTCGTGGTGTGTTTGATCGCGTGGAGGAGACGATCTGTTCGGGACGATCGGCTACTTCCACTACTACCTCGACGCGCGTGGTTGGATTGGCTTCTCCAACTCTTCTTCCGCTGCGCTGCGCGTCTAGTGGTAACGATCTATGATCCCTCCTTAGCATGATGTCCTGGTGTGCGCGGTAGAAATTTTTTATTTTCTGCTATCGTAGCCTACGCGCGTTCCTTCACTCGGTCACGCCGCCCACGCGAACCACGCGCTGCTACCGCCGTGCGCTGCCGCCACCGCGCGCCGCTCCCACCGCCGCGCCTTGGCCGGCATGTGCGCACGTGCCTCCCGTCGTCGTGCGTCGCTAACCGCCGCTTCGCCCTCCGGTCAAGCACCGCTGCCGCCTTGCGCCGTCGTTGCTCCGCTTGCTGCCGCCGCCGAGGAGAGCGCGCTGCGGCCACACGCAGTCACACCATGCCGTGCGCCGCCGCCAGTCCACACGTCGCCGTCAGCCACATGCACAGCGCACGGGAAGAGAGAGCGAGGAGAGAGAGATGAATATATGGAGGGAGGAAGGAGACGTGAGAAAGAGAAGGATAATGGGAGAGGAAGAAGGATAGATGGGAAAGAGAGAAGTATGTTATGGCAGGGAGAGATACCCGGGAGAGAGAGAAGATTAATGCATGAATTAGAGATAGGAGAGAGAATTCGGTTAGGCTTTTTTAAGGTGCTACACGCAAATCAGCAAATACCTCTGCACGGAGCCTCCATTCTCGCTTTCGAAGGATTCCTTCTTGGCAGTTGTTGTAGGGGTGCCCTAACTCCTAGGGTTGTCCGAGATACCTAGTGAATCCTTAGGAATATGAGCATGTGTATGAATCAAATTGTATATTGTACTCTAGAGAAATGTACCAAAATACCCCTCCTTTACATATATAGCTAAGGGACAAGATGGATAATTGCCTCACCCTTTTCTCCGTACATATGGCCCCATGGGCACTTGTAAGGGAAGGGCTCTCCTCTCATTCACCACTCTCTCAATACATATACCATGCTTTTGGCTCCTTCACCTCTCGGTACCTCAAGGCAAGGGGTATTCGCTATCCACTGTTTAGCCTTGATACTATTATTTAGCCGGGCTGGGCACAGCCTGTTTACGACCATTGGTGAGCCGGGCTGTGCCGGCCCGGCTGCCGCATCGTCGGCCCAGGCACAACCCATTCAGAAAGCGGGCCGTGCCGTGCTTGGGCCGGACCAACAGTACTGGGCTGCTGGCTGGCATGGTTGGGCCCGATCCACTTGGACAGCACTGGCGTCTGTTAGTTTTTTCTGAGAAAAAAATAAAAATAGAAAAAATAAGAAATAATAAAAACGTATATCGTCATAGACAATACAAAGGAATAAGAAAAAAGAAAAACCAAAAAGCCAAAAAAGCTAAAATTAGAAGCTGACATGTTCTAAGTGATTTCTGATTTAAATAAGTCAGAAGCCAGAAAAAACCAAAATCTGAAGCCGTTTAAAACAGAACAATTAAATTATTTTCTTAATCCAAAAGTTGTAAACCACACCGTTCACTAGGTAATGAGCACAGCCGCAATGAAGCTCAGCAAGCTTTCAGGGCCCTCATTTGGGCTGAAAAGCCGTGGCTTATGGCTGAAATTGCACTGTAGCGGCTGAAATTTTACTATAGCTGAAGGTGGCTTATTTAGCGTAATTAAATTTAAAAAATTTAAAAATAGAAAAAATATGTTAGCTCATTATGGACAATACGAACAAATACGGGAAAAAAGAACCAGTAAAAAAGCTCAAAAAATGCCAAAAGTTCAGAAAACACGAAATTTATGAATAGTGAAAAATAAGCCAGAAGCTGAAGCTGAAATGAGCGGGTAAGCAATTAACCTAAGCATTTTTAGGGCGGGTTCGGAAGACTTCTTCTTATGTTTTATACTTTTTGCTATAATAACTTATTTTTAAATAGTATATTTTTTAAGACTAGATCTATACGTAAATTATAATATAAATTATATCGAGTTTAGCTATATCAACTAAAATTATATATGATTATTTTTCTCTATATACTGCCTCTCGTGGACAGCATAAAATTCAAAAAGTTCAGTTATAGGGTCTGTTCTTCTTGGCTGAAGCTTATGGCTTTTGACTGCGACTTGTGTCTTTGAACTATTCGTGCGAGATATTATAGCGTAATAGAAACTCACGTGCGATTTTTGCCGATATAAATGAAGTCGGTACAATATGTACTACAATTAACTAGTAGACGCTATTTTGAAAATATAATCCGTTTAAAAGTTAGTTATTATAAAAAATTAAAAATTAACTTTTAAAAATGAAAAAAAAACAGGCCCATAAACCAAAAGTCATGACCGAAAAAACCCACTCAACTGTTAGCCTGAACATTTCTCACCAAACCCCTGATTTTACCCATAAATCACAATACTGCCCTCCTTCTTCTCTCCCTCGTCAGCTAATTAAAAGAGCTCTCCTCAGTAGTCAGTCCCTGTCTTTTCTCCCTTCACTTCCCTCAGCAAATTCGCCAAATCCCAGCTCGCCGCCGTCCGCATTGTGTCTCCGCTGCTGCGGAATCCCAGTACGCATCGCCCAATTGCAGATCCAGCACCGAATCTCCCCCGCCGCTGACACCGACAGGAGCTTTTCCGCGCAAGAAATGGTGTTGTTTCAGTGGGTTCTTGGGAAGATGTTTCTTGGGTAGGACTGCGGCGGGAGGCTGTGATGGAGAGCGCCGCCAGGGAGGGGAAGCGTCCCCCGGAGCTGCCTCTGGCCATGCTGATGGGCCGCGAGCTCCGCGGCGGCGGCTCCGAGCGCCCGCTCGTGCGGTACGACCACTCCGGCTTCGCCAAGAGCGGCGAATACTACTTCCTCGTCAAGCCCGACTGCCTCCGCGTCCCCGGGGACCCTTCCTCCGCCTCCCCGGGGACTCTTTCTCAGTCTTCGCCGTATGCGCGCTCTCTTCTTCCGTGTGATGCCTTTTGGTTTCTTTCGGGTTCGGTGATGTGAGGGCATGTTTGGTTTTCTTGGATATGCTGCTGGTAGGTGTTCGACGGGCACAATGGCGTGTCGGCGGCGGTGTTCAGCAAGGAGCTCTTGCTGGAGTTCTGATTGAATGCAAGGAATGTAGCTTATGGGTGCTGATTCCTACTTTTCTTGTTGACATAGAGCAAGTCTTATAATACAGCCTTCAGCTGGCTGTATAGATACTTACAGCCCACTTATCAGCCTACTCATATAGTAGTTACAGCCAGCTGAAGGCTGTATGATCTACCCCTTCCTCTCACAAAGTTTCTTGGTTCTTGTGCTTCAGCTGGCTGTAACCTTACAGACCACCTCTCTTCTCTCTCTTCCTCTCTCTCCTCCATCTCAGCATATAGGCAGCTTACAGCCTCTTATAATACTTGCTCTTATCGGTAGAACGTCCAGGTTCACAAGAATAATTAGCACTTATTACTGGAATGAACAAACTGCACCAACAGGTAGGAGCATTTCACTTGGGGAATTTTGGACGCATCTAGACCCCTAAACACCGGAAATTCCATTTTTGGCCCCCGAACCAAAAAAATTCCGGATTTGGACCCCTCCCGACCGCACGTTCGCGAGATGTTGACACGTGTCCCAGTCGTGCGGTCTGGTACTGCACGACCGCACTGTTCACCCGGTCGTGCGGTACCAGACCGCACGACCCGCCTGGCTCCGCTCCGACCGCGTGATGCTTTGCCCGACCGCACGACGTGCAGCTCCGACCGCACGACGCTTCGCCCGACCGCACGACGCGCAGTCCCGACCGCGCGACCGATTCCCGAGCGCGCGATTCCCTCTGCCGACCGCGCGTCTAATCGGTCCGCCGAAAGCGCATCACGGGTGGCCTCTTTTGCATGCAGCTCATACACGTGTCAGTAGTATGTGATATGGCCCCCCAAATTTTGCTGAATGGGTGAGGAGCGTTCGCAATAAAATGGCTTTGGAGCTCGCTTGGTGAGCAGATGCATGCGGTGAAGTCTTCTGGTTCGCAGTGGAAGCAAAGACAGAGCGAGAGAGGGAGTGAAGGGAGGAAAAGAAAGAGTGAAAACTCAGATTTTTGAGTTGCTTTTGTTTGGAGTCAGCAGATTTTGCAAATACGAAAGTTGTAGATCGTCTTCTGAGCTTCAAGAAGAGGTAATTTTTTGCCCCGTGCAAGTATTTTTCTGTGAATGTCATTAGCCCATAATTAGGGGAACCGTGTTTCGTTAATGTTCTTATAGGCCAATACGGTGTGTATGTTGTAGGTAAACATGATGCATGATGTATTGTAGTGTAGAAAATGTCGTATTTATTTGTTGAAGTTACGTAGTGTAATGTAGTTATTTTGTGATGAACATACGTGCTTACATGTGTAGGTGTTGAAAAAGTAAATATTTATGTTAGAGCATTTGTGGGTGATAGCAACAGTAGATAGATTAGAGACAATTTGTATAATTGGTAGGCTTATACAATTTTTGGTGAAGAAAAGTGAGGAGCAAAAGCCGGAAGAGTTGAGTTGTTTTCGTTTGGAATCAGTGGATTTGGCAAGTACAAAAGTTGTAGATCGTCTCGTGAGCATCAACAAGAGGTAAGTTTTGTGCCCGTGCAACTATAATTTTATGTATGTCATTAGACTTTAATTAAGGAAACCATCTTGTGTTACTGTTATTTTATGTCAATCTTTTATACACTATGTATGTATAGCAAATCTTGCATATGTTAGGCATGATGTATTGTAGTGTATATAGTGTTTTCCTTTTTTGTGAACATACGTACTGTAAAGTAGTTTTAGTTAGGTGGACAATATGAAGTTGTAGAGTGTAGACGTTGAGAAAATACATATTTATGTTAGAGCAATTGTACGTGATAACAATAGTACTAGGATTAGAAGCATATGATTAGTACGTTTAGGGAAGAACTACGTACAGTGCGGTAGGTGGTAAAAATAAATTAGAAATAAATTTGGTAGATTAGAATTAAAATATAATAGCAGTCATAGAAAGTTATAGTAGAGCTACATAAAGACTATATTAAGTTAAAGTTAGAAAAGATTGTAGTGTAAATAATGTGTAGGTGTTGAAAAAGTAAATATTTATGTTGGAGCATTTGTCGCGAGCCTGAGTCATCTTGACAAAGTATTGTCCTTTGTTTTCCACCTCCATTGGCCGGTTCCGTGGCCATGGCGGCGGCACCCGATCCACCCATTCGATGAACTCGCAAGGCTATGTATGGCGTGGTAGATGTCATGGATCAAGTTGAAAAACGATAACGAGAAACAAAGGATTTAGTTGTCGTCGTTACCATGAAGTCGTCATCCAGGTCTAGACACTTGAAGAACCTACGGCCGTAGTTGCTTCGTTGTACTCGATCCGTCCAGACGCACAACATCGTCCTAAAGCCGCAATGGCACTTCGGGCGCTCATGCTAGTATTGTGATGGCTAGAGGAGCAGATGTCGTATGGAAGACATAGGAGGCCTTTATGTAGGCAGATTATCTGGTGCAGTGGGCATAGTCCATGGAGAGGACGACATGGGAATCATTTCGCTTTTTCAGGATTCCAGTGTAGCAATAAATGTCCCTATGAAGGCTTTTCTGAACCGGTTCTCACCGTACACAAATTCTCACTAACCTTCAAAATATTATTTACCACTTTATGTATCGACCGTTCTACGGTCAATCGTGCCTAAAAATATTTACCAAAATTTTTTATGCATCTACAACTTACAATGAACATAAATTTTTATTACACCTTTATCTGATTTTTACTCAGTTTATAAATACAAAATTGCCAAAACTTAAAACAATCACGGAGATTGCAAACACTAACAACAGACCAAACCCTAAAATTCACTTACTACTGTATGTATCGATATTTCTACGCTCAATCGTTTCTAAAAAATTTTAGCAAATTTTTTTATGGATCTACAACTTACAGTGAACATAAACTATTATTATAAGTTTATCAGATTCTTTCCCAGATTACAACTACAAAATTGCCAAAAGTTACAAAGACCACGGAAATTTCAAACCCTAACACCAGCCCAAAACCCTAACGCTCGATCTACAGTGTGAAGGCGCGCTCGGGGAATCAGACGCGCAGTCGGAGGGGGCAGTCGCACGGTGGAGGGGGCGGTCGCGCGGTCGGGAAGGGAGACGCGCGGTCGGGGCGGCGTTCGCGCGGTCGTGCGGTCGGGCGGGCGGGACGTGCGGTCGGCTGGGGGGTCGTGCGGTTTGGTACCGCACGACCCGTGAACAGTGCGGTCGTGCGGTACCAGACCGCACGACCGGGACACGTGGCGGCTTGTGGCGATCGTGCGCTCGAGAGGGGTCCAGTTTTGGAATTTTTTGCGTCGGGGGGCCAAAAATGGAATTACAGGTGTTCAGGGGTCCAACAGTGTCCAAAATTCTCACTTGGGCTATTCCATATATAATTTTCTGTGTAATAAATTAATATCCTAAATCATCACATGCTTCACTTATCTCTTTGCCCGTTCAGCTGTTGAGATATATTGCTGATTGATGTTTCGGTTGTTGAGGAATGCCACCCCGGTGTTACTTCACTGACAGCTTACTTTAGGATGTTCAACAGTACCCTAACATCCTATCCATACTTTTTGCAGGCTGGGTAGGAGTTTTCCATCAAAAGCAAATTTGCCGCCATTCTCTCTGTGCGATCTGCCAAGTGGACCAAGTGCCATTCGACGAATTAATGACAGCTAGTGGAGGTGGTTACTGTTCTGCCCCCATCAACACCATGGGGTGGTCCTTACCTTTGTTCAGACTGTACGAGAAAGAAGGATGCAATGGAAGGTAAAAGATCTAGCCGCTCGACCGCATGCAGGTGAAAGTACCAATAGGACTCACTGTCCCTTGTCCATGCAAACTAGTCTTCCTGTTCAGTTTTCTGCTCCATGTAAAAAGAGGATGACAATCTGTTTGTTGCTGGATCCAAGTATTATTTGGTGAAACTAACTGTACTCTAGCCTGAACTGAACAAATTGGGCTACTAACAAGCTTGGTGTCTGTCAACAGCGCTGATGAAATTTCCATTTGCTCTGAGAAGACAGCTTTTAGGTGGTTCAGCCGGGGATTCATGCCAGCTAACTGCCATGGCCTGAAGAGCTGAAATCTGATAACATTTGCTTGTGGATGCCCGGTACGGCCAGTTAGGCCCATGTAAACAGACTCATATCTATATATCCCATTAAAGAGCTTATTCCATTTCACTGTTCTTTGTGAGCACAAGATTACAAGTGGACATCCTTTAACAGCACACGAGCATTTGACACAAAACCGAATAACGTCTAACCACTAGATAGATACAAGATTAGAGAGAGAGAGAGAGAGAGAGAGAGAGAGCACCTTTTACACACAGGAGATCTGGTTTTTAACATTAAAAAAAACTCCAGAGGCAGTGCTTTGTCATATTACATGTCACAAAACTGCAAAAGATCTCACATCCTACAAATTTTACGACCTACTTATTGTCTTCTTCTCTGCATCAGCTCTCCCCCCAAACAGCAACGACTTGAGAGTGTTAGCAGACAGTAAGATGGACCCATGCCATGCCCCTCAGCTGCATGCAGCAGTGCTCAGCTCGGCCTCAAGCTAGAATGGTGGCGCGCGCCATTAGCTCAGATTCTTTTGGCGCAACGCAGCACATGGAAGATGGAACCATGCACCCACACCCAGCCTATCAACTGCAGCAAAAACAGCGGCATCTCCAGTAAAAACGTCCTGCGTTGCTCCCGGTCACAATCTCGCGCCGGTGCTCGAGAGCAGCAGGCCGCAAGGCTGAGAGCCACTGAACTGCATCTCGAAAGGGTCCCTCGCGTCAAAGCTACCTGCTCCGAACGAGGTGATCCAGGGCTCGGTAGGCTGGTGGTTGGTGCCAGTTGTCTGAAGGACATCTACCAGGGCCTCATTGAGTGGCCGGTGAAGTGGATTCAGCATGACATCTTGTGAGTTTGGATCACCTGAAAGAAGGAAAAGTAGCTTGTCAGTATGAGATGATGAAGGCCTGACTTATGGGGAAACACCTGATGGAAAGCAATGAGCACCTTGAGGAAGGTTGAGGATCTGCGTGCTCGCTGGACAGGGCAACGGCGCAGGCGGGGCCTGGATCGTGGGTGACTGGTTGACGCACTGGGACTGCACTTTGAATTCGACAATGCGGTTTGGAAACTCGTAAGCGTCTTGCTGCAATTTCAGCACCACTGACTGCAAAGTGACATAGTGTGCAACGGGTTAGACTATGACGAGCTGGGTGCCTAGGTGTTTGTCATTCAATGGCATTGATACACTGTTCTTGAGGCAAAGATATTGCTATCCGAATGAACTGCTTTTGTACACAGTCGAGTCTAGATGCTGTTCATGATATGATTATTCGTTTCATCTATCAATGTCGATGATTGCAACTTGCAATCCTTTGCGGTTTACCTTCTGTGTTGGAGTGAGAGCATTCAAGGTGAAGCAGTGACTCTCAACTATTACACCAACAACTTCATGGATGCAATTGAATAGAAGAATGATTCCATGACCGCTGCAATAGGAGTAGAGCTTGTCGTCTAGAATGCACTCCCGGGCATGCTCAACAGTTGCTTCCCACATTTTGTTTGACATTCCACTGCCAAGTAACTGAAAATGGCAGTATAGTACAGGATGAGAATAGAACATCCGGTTAGTTTGGACATTCTAAAACAGAAGACTGTAGAAAAGGTAGGTTTCTTACGCTGCGCAGCCCGTATTGATCCATCACCAAGTTCCTGAGGAAGTCTTGAACAGTGTGAATTCCGAAGTCAGCAAGCTTCTTGTGGAAAACACCATCCTTTCCAATTTTCTCCAAACGCCATACATCATCAGTTAATGCAGGAGGATGATGCTTCTTGTAAACTGAAACATGGACGTTTAAGTCAGTTGCTGGCTCAAAACTACAAGGAAGAAAGTTTGGTGAACAAAAATTCTGTGGCAGGTCGAATGTGATAAGGACTTACCTTCACCACGGTGATCCTTCACTAGAAAAGGATTGCTCACAGCTTCCTGCACCCTTTCTTCGATGGAACTGGCCCAAGAAATCCTCGCACCAAGTCTGAACTTCCTGCTTCTTATCCAGCTGGAGTTATCCGTGAAAGAAATGTCGCGGATAGAAGCAACACCTTTCTCAAGCACAATTATGACCTCGCCGGACAAGAGCGGCCTCTTGCCTTCTCTTTCAAAGACTACACTTTCACTGAACTCTTTCTCAGAGTACTCCAAGCGCTCATCGGCGTTGAAATCACCATCAAGAACGAGGAGTTCAACCTTCATCGAGGATAAGGGACCAGAGGTGACTGTCTGGTTATTGACAGCGTCAGTGAGAACAATTCGAAGGGGCTGCTTGTTCTCCCCTTCCACTCTGTTGCCTGTGAAAAGGGTCTGAGGCAGGTTTCCCTGGAATTGCAGATTGTATCTTTTACTAGTCTTGATTTGAAGGGGAAACCTGAACAATGCAGAACAGAAGATAAGTCATGAAACATGCCAACTGAAAAGCATGAAAATATATATTGACACTTGTGGCAAAGTAGATTTAGCAGTCAAAAAGTGAAAGACCAACACTGGACTGGCAGCATCAATTCTGTAAAAATACTAAGGCAACAATTCAGAGGAATTTATCGGCACTATGAGTAGCAAGTTCAGGTCCAGAGTGTTTCCTACAACATTTAAATTGTAAATTCCAGCGATACCCAATATGAACATAAAACAGTTCAAAAATAAACAGTTATATCTGGTCAATGTTACCCTATTGCCACTTTGTCAGTGCTAGTGCTTCAGTAGTAAACTTATGTAACATGTCAACGGGGCATGTAACTGTGCTTACGCAGCATTGAGAAAGACGTGCTATTGTATTCTCGCGACTCCACAAGAAATAAGCACACTGGGCTTCAAACACTAAATGCAGTTGGTATATAGGAGCTAACCTGTGTGCCGAATCAATGTGGCGGATAAGGACATTGTGCACCTCTTCCTGCACCTGGATTAGCAACAGAATGACAGACACCACCATTAGAATTATGTTGAAGTCAACTCGGCAAGGGCCGGCAGGCACGATGGCCTTAATTGCTACTAGGAGAGGTGCTTACAACTCTGCGCAGAAACGGCTCCAGCTTGGGCAGATGCCTCTGCATGTACTGCGCGCCAATGGCCTCCTGCATCGAGCTACTGCAGTTGCACAACGACAAATGGATCAAACGTCAGAACCTTTTCAGTACACGACTGCAGATATAACGCAAGCTTAAAACTAGTACTCACTTGAGGAACGTCCTTCGGCGCTTGGCCTCCGGGCAGGCGAGCTCCTCCTCGTCGCCGTCCACCACCTCCTCCTCCACGTCCAAAACCCTCTTCAAGTCCATCTCGACCGTGGCAACGCAGTGCTAACCGACACGCTGAGCTCACTTCAGTTCAGTTCACTTCACCTGAGGTGACCACTGTAAAACCCTAGGCAGTGACCACGTCGGCTATAAATAGCGGAGGCCAGAAGCCGAGGAAGCAGCGTGGAAGCTTCTTCCACAGGGGGGAGGATGCCATGGGGGCCGGTCTCGTCACGGACACGCTCCCCGGCGGGCAAAAGATCGTAAAGCGGCGCGCGCCTCATCAGAATCCCTAGAAATGCCAAGATTCGGGCACACCCACCCACCGGGCTTTCCCCCTCATCTCCTTCAGTGCCGTCGCCAAAAAGGGCGCGGAATTTTGTCAGAAAGCGGGAAAGCGGCGAGCTATCAGCTGTGCATGACCGTGCATGGAGGTGAAGGTGGGCAGCGCCCGGCCCGGTGCATCGGGGGGCGAGCCGTACGTGGTGGCGCATGGCTGGATTGGAGAAGCTTCCGGGAAGCAGAGAGGTGGTGGTGGTGGTGGCGGCGGCTATGGACGGGTAGGCTTTTGGGGCTGAAAGATGGGTACAAAGGGGAGCTTTTCGCGGAGGGAGCTGGGAGCTGTTCTTGGGTGCTCCGACGGAGGGAAGAAAGAAAGCGCAAAGTGGAGGGAAACAAAGGAAGGATCAAGAATTCATCTTCCTCGCACTGCATTGCACTCGAGTGCCCTGTACATGAAGAGATGAAAAAAAAAATGAAATGATAGGGTACTTTCTATTTCATGTTCCCTTTCTCTTCTTTCCTTCATTCCACTGCAAATGAACTTACCGATGAACGAATGGAGATTTTCAGTTGGCAATTCTAATGGCCACCATTTCTTTTCTCCTGAGCTATGTAGTGGCACTACTAACATAAATCGGGCTAACTAACGAATGCTTTGTAGCCTCCCTCAGCCCCTTCTTGTTTATTTCCGATGTGCAGCCGAAGGAGGCGCGCTGTCGTGGCGGATGCGGCTGTGAAGACGGCGAGAAGGAGGATGACGAGGGGGCCATTTGTGCTAGCAGGGTGGCTCTTGGTGTCCACGGCGGCGGCGGGGGAGGGAGGAGGTTCGGGGCCGGCGGGCTGCGGAGACTGCTGTTGCGGTGGAGCTGGGGCCGGTGCTGGTGGCGATCCTGGAGTGCGAGGGCAGCGATGGAGCTCGGCGCCATCGAGGATTAATATCAGCAGCAGCAAAGAAATCAAGAACCCCAAGCGGACGCGGACCCGTGGCTCATGCCCCTGGATCTGCTCGGTGATGGCGCATAGGCGTCGCATGATGGTTTCTACAGAGGCGGATTTTGCAGGAAGCAGCTCATCGTGGAGTTCAAGGGTGGCTATGCCATGGCCTTGAGGCGAGCAAGATCCCGGTGTGTTGGTGGCGGTCTAATTTGTGGCTGGGTAGTGCGTGGGGGTGTTGTGGAGGTGCTGGCGAAAGCCTTGCCGGTGATCTTACCGGTCTCGACAATGATGACGCCTTCGGGCGCCATTTACCTTCCTGAAGGTGTTGTCATGGCACTCCATAGCCCTCATGTTTGCTGATCTCCAGGTGAAAACCTTGCCTCGGTGAGGCAGGCGGCGTCGGCGACCCTAATCGCCTTCTTGGAGGCGTCGCCTCAGAGGTCCTTATTCACGCTAAGTAGACCGAAGTTGAGATGGAGTTAGAGACTTGATTGAAAGCAAGGATGGAGAAGAAGTTCTGAAGCTTAGTCTTTCTAGCTTTTTTTTCGTAGTCCTTAAGCGTTCTTCTTTGTTGTTTTTTGCTCCTTAGTTTTGAGGTTTTGAGCCTAAGAGCTCGTGTAACCTTGGCTGCGTGTAACCTTGGCTGCGTATATCCCTCGTGGATATAGAGGCTGAATTTTATATTCTTTATCTAAAAAAAAGATATGCTGACATGCAGCAGGACAGACAGAAAAATGGATTTCTATTCTCCCCCAAATTCCCGAAAAAGGAATCCTAGAAAGCGCGAAACCAGGATATCTGCAGGCACTCTCCCCAGGATAACGAAGCAGATAGCGGCAGTGGCGCGGCTCTATCAGTCGCCTTTGCTGGCCCCTAGAAAGCGGCTTACATCATGCTCGTCCCGCCCGGGCTTTTGCCGCTGCTAAATATGCTGTCTTCAAATCTCTGGGAAAGAAAGTGGCAGTGGCACCTCCCCTGTCCATGTGAGGAGAAAAGCCGTCTTTAGCATACGATGCTGATGCTCCCAGCCACTTTGGCCGTGCGCGCGCGCCCTGCCCTTCTCCCTAGCTCACATACGGTATCCGAGGCAGCCGCTTGTTCCTCGTGAATTAGGACTTGGGAGACACAGGTCGCACAGACGCGTGCAAGTGCAATGGTGCTACACCCTGATGCTCCCAGTAACCTGGACTGGATGGAGCCGGCCTGGAGATCTGAGGATTAGTTGTCCTGTTTCTGTTCAAGACGCACAAACTTGATGCACTTATGAAGTCCAAGTTGATTTTAAAGGAGGATTTCACCATAAGTAGTTGATTCGCCACAACCAAGACGAAGCTCATCATCCGCAACGCTTGGTTTCCTGCGATGAAAGCTAGTTCCCGTCTGCATCGCACTTCTGCCGATGTTTGTTTACGTGTCTATGGCAAGTGGGTTCGGTCCGACGCTGATCGACAGGCACACATTAATTCAAGATGTAAACTAACTACAACTGCAAAGGACATGACCCCCAATCTCCCAGTGTGCCATTTTCAATTTTTGAGTGCAAACAATGCTTTGCCATCAACCAAATTCGGGGCAAACCGCCACTTGCAGATTCGCTTGTCCTGTTTGGTTGGAGGCCTCGCAGGCAAATGCCTGCCAGGCAACACATCCTGGCCTCAGGCATCCAAAATCGAACGCCTGGGATGCATGCCTGGCCCAGGCAGCTTTTTCCAGCCTCCAACCAAACAGGCCCTAGTGACTGAAGCATCAAGATTCCAGGTTCCAGGGGCCAGCATCATAAAAGAAGGAGTTCAGGCCTTACGCAGGGCCCAATCTAAGATCCATATGACGATAGGAAGCCCATGGGTTTTTTCTCACCACAAAACAACAATGCTTAAGCACCCGCAGTTCCCAAGAAACTAGACAGCAACACACGGACCGTTTGGCCCATTTCTGGCTGGACACTGCCACTACCTAGTGTGTCCCTTGCTCCCTTACCGGCAGTGTCTCGCTTTGGTACTCCTAAAAAATGCAGGTACTGATTTGATGAAATGCAGAATGCTGATTTGATTTGACGAGCAAAGAAGCATCGAGACGTCCGCAGCTTGTGAGGGGAATGCGGGAGGGACGAGGAGGAGGCATTACGAGGCAGTAGGGGACGAGCAGTTGATGGCGGCCTAGTAGGCCTCCGCGGCGGGCGCCGGGGAGTGGCGGAAGTGGCAGCGGTGGCCGTAGGGGCAGCCGGAGGCGGCGGCGAACATCTGGCAGGGGAGGGTCTTGTAGCGCGGGTGGCGGATGACGGGGCGCAGCTCCTGCAGACCGTGCGCGAACCGGCACCGGCGGCCGTAGGAGCACGCGCCGCGCTCCCACTTGTTGCACAGCTCCGTCTTCTCCGCGCCCTGCCTGTACACCTCCACCTCGACTTCCCCACCCCCCTTCTCCTTCTCCCCTGCCTCCTGCAATCGTCATTCCCCATTGCGAGACCAAACGTATGGGTATGGAATTCCAGTGAAATTCATCGAGTTTTGTGTTTGCCTTGTCGAATTAAGCCAAATCAAACGCCCTATCGCTGCTGCTGCTGCTGCTAACCACTTTCTAATCTAAAGTTGTCGACCTGACAAGTATTAAGTGCAAATCTTCGAATTATGCCGATTTGATAACACCTGCTGCTTCCTGCGATTGACCAATCCCAAGCAAACCATGACATTACCAGAACTTGTGTGATTTCCCGAGTGTAAACCTGACCATTTCAACATCTAATTGCAGCACAACCAACTAGGAAACTTGCCTAAAATTTTTCGAGTTGTAAGTTTGATTTGCTGAATTAAGCGATTGCCGACCACTTTGTAACCGAAATCTGTGCATTCGACGAGTTTTGTACCAAACCTTTGAATTAAGCTAATTCAACATAGCCTGCTAGTTCCTGCGATTGCCAACTCACAAATAAAACATCATATTACCAGAGCTCGTGTGATTTTGCAGTTTAAACCAAATTGCACCCCGATTATTACCAATTTGAAGGAATTAGAACTTTTGAACTGTATGCGATGGTCTAAGCGCAAATTTCGGGGCGGAATAAAATTGCGAGTTCGTAATGGTAGGATTTGCAGGCTTACCTCCATCGCCGGAGGCGCGCGAACACGGAGGCGCTGTGGCTCGGCCTCGCCCTGGGTCTGCTTCTGCGAGAGGTAGCCCCTCGAACGTATGGAGATGCTCTTCGGCGCGCCCCCGCGTGGTGCTTCTCCCTTCACCGGCTTTGGCGGCAGTGTCGGAGCCACCGTGGACGCCTGCTTCCTCTGCTCGGCCTCGAGCTCCTCGAGAAGGAGGGATAGGTGCAGATTCTCGGCGCGGAGGCGGAGGCGTTCCCGGCGGAGGTCGGCGAGCTCGACCGTGGCGTCGCGCAGGCGGAGGAAGCAGTCGTCGTAGCGCTCAGCGGTCGCGCGCAGGAGCCTCTCCGCCTCGCGCACCTCGCTCCCCTGCTCCACCGAGACCCCGAGAGGCGAGCTGCAGCCGCTGTTGCCACCGCCGCGGCCGTCGGAGACGCACGATGGGGGCGAGTAGAGCAGCGTCTCCAGCTGTGACTCCCATGTCGGCGAGGTGAAGCCGCGGCCGTCGGAGACGCACGATGAGGGCGAGTTGAGCAGCTTCTCCAGCGGCGACGCCCACGTCGGCGAGCCAAAGCCGACGCCCTCGGAGGAGACGCAGGATGACCTCGCCGGCGAAAGGAAGCCGAGCTCCAGCTCCCCCTCCATCGTCTCCACTCGAGAGCCCAAGCTGCGAACAGAGTAGCAGAGAGATGAGAGGCTAGGGTTTGGATCGAGAGCGAGACGATGAGGAGGTCGCGGCGGTTACCTTCGCGTCGCCGTTGGGTTGGGAAATTGGAGGGAAGCGGAGGTAGGTAGTAGTTGCGATTTGAGACTCGATGGAATCATGGAAGTGACTTGATTACCCCGCCTTATATAGAGCGCGTTCAGCCCACCAACACCAAGGGCAGGATCGGCTTTCTTTTCGTTACTGAAACAACCAAACTGAGTATCTTAGCCACCATAGTCTGGCTGACGCTGCAAAGCTGCAAGCTAAGCCACCACAGTATCTGAGCTATAAGGAGATAAAACTGTTTGTTTACAAATGGACATATGGTAGTATCAGATCTATCAACTGAATAAGCATGCGATTAATGGTTGAGTATGTGCTTACAGGGGAGTGGAGACGTAAACGAAATGAATTGGTGGAAATGACCTGATTGCCCTTCCTTGTGCAGAGGCTGTTCAACTCAACAAGGGCAGGATAGACTTTCCCTTTGTTACTGTTACAAAGAAGCGCTGAAAAACTGGAAGTCTGAAACTACAGTACTGCCCTGACAAATAGCCTGGAGCGTTCCATTTCTTCTTGGTTGAAAAGTCTGCACGCTTGAAACTCTGAATGAATGTATGACTAATTAATGGTTCAGATATTGTGTACAAGGGCAATTTAAGTATCAGTACTAATGAGTACTGAACTGCTGATCAATATCAGTGTAGTAATCTGGCTGGTTTTATTTTGTTGTTGGAACAACATATAAATCAGAGCCGGGATCTGCAAATAACAGCTCTGCAATACAACAACAATGATATCTAGGGCTTCAGGCAATCTTTCCGGCTAGGCAGATGCGGTTATTTCTCAGGACGGGCCGTTGCAATATCAGACACCTGGAATGACTTTTTCAAGAAGCTGAAGAACAGTTAATTTCAACTCGAACGTCAACTTCTGGAGCACTTAACAGAGGGTGGTCACATCCTGCATTGCTCGGCGTGCGCTCCTAGTGAGGGGGATCTCGTACCGCTCCCTCAGCTTCTCCAGAGACAGAGCTGAGTTTTGACCCTGCGATGGAACAAGAATGAGGTTTAGCTTTTGAATCACATGATTTGCTCGAGTAGAATGCCTTCTTTTTCTTGCAATTAAGTACCTAAAAAAGTGTGAAAGATTCTTACAGAGGCGACATAATGCTATTAGCTTAGCTTCATTTCTGTCTCAGAGATATAGATAACATCACATGGACACGGGACCATATAAATGCAGGAGTATAGACATTTGTAATGAGAATAATAAAACTAGGTTTGGTTTGCTAGTTCATCGCCACTACAGGGTAAACTGTCTAGCACTGAAAACAATCCATAACAGTAGGTTTATGCAAGTGAACAGGACACTCAGCAAGGGAACGTACCATTCGAATCAACCAATTGTCATGCAATAGGAAGTGTATCTACAAACAGCCAGTCACCAGGCATCTCTATTTTACACCGTTGGAATTCAAAGATGAGAAAGGGTACATCAAAGAACGCTCATCATGAGTGACCCACAGGACTGGTTTACCAGCCATTTGACGACTCTAAACATATTGTAATAGAATGGGGATAAGATCCCCAAATCTGCATAGCCAGACACGAAAACTGTAATTAGAAAAGAAATGCAAAACTCAAGTAGGAGTGCATCAGAAACAACCAAGTTAATCAGGTTTCAAAATCCTTGTGCTGAAAGGAATGTAATTTATCGTAATTAATTAAAATAGGTAAAAGGTTGCATCCAAGCAGTAACACATGGAACTTTGATCTCAGTTCATATTTCTTTCTTTGGAGAAATACACTTTCAGAATGTAATGCAGCAGTCTCATAATCTCATGTTGTGGTTTCCCTCAAATGATCACATGTAGGAGAACAAAACGTAAGACACAGAAAACACCTTTTTTGCAGCAAATATCAAGATTTTTAAAAAATGCCAGGTGAATGGTTGCAAGCAAACCAAAATTCTTGTTTGAAAAAGAAACAGAATTTATGCTTTGCATTTTCTTTCCATTATTTTCTCTTAAATCTTTCTTGTTTCCTACTTCTCTTCTTTTATGAAAATGACAGTTTGCATTAGTAAGAACAGGAAATAATTGGAGAATCTGGTGGGGTAATAGGACATCTGTTAAAAGGCCATACTTTGGGACATCAGGTCTGCATACCATACGGTTGCTAATACCATGAACATATGTATTTCTTACATCTTTCTCAGGGTTTATGAGGGTATGGAAAGTGCTATTCTTTACCCCATAAGACCACGAATAGCAAACTCATTAATTCTGTCATCGCGGCGTCAGAAGCCACTAGTTTCAATATCAAAAACAAGGATAGTTGCAGGCCATTCGGTTTTGACTCCAGAAACCTTTTCCTGAATGTTGTAGCACTGAAGTGATTTCAGGTTCAGGTGCTGAAGATCTGACTGCTTGTATACTTCAATCGATGATTCAACTGATTCACCGTGCAAGTGACACCTATTGCTGAATGACTATTTACTACCTTCTCTCGTGCTTCTTTCTAGTACTGTTGTACTAAAAGGTCCAGTTTTATGTCTTTTGTTCTGAAGTACAGTTTCATAGATTATTCTGCTGTGATACTTAACCAATCTGATACTACAACTGTTTCCTATTGAGCTCCTTATTTGATCGAAGTTTCCGCAGCAAATAGAATATAAGGGCATTGCACACATGGAGTAAATAGGGCATCAAAGGTATTGCTGCACCTATTTAGCGGTACAAACTTGAGATGATTGAATATTGAATGCCCCCTCACTGTTCATCCTGAAAAGATTCAGACAATTGTTTTTAGTTGGCAAACTTAAACTAGTCAATGCAGAGATATGCAAGAATGCAACCAAACTAAAAATGATGTAGTTGTTACACATATTTTACCACACGTCATGTCAGCACAAGCATTCAAAAAAAGATGGCAGACCAAACAGCACTCCAGTAACACTTTTCCATGACACGCATTGAAAACCATATAAGAGCACCGAATAAATCAGAAAACACAAATCTCGCAGAGCTTTTGATCTTGATCCCACAATTTGCAGGCTATAATTTCATAGGACTGATTGAAATGCGTTAACCAATAAACAAGAATTTCTATTCCATACTTGGTGGGAGTGTAAAAGTGTAAAATACACAATGAATGTATCTACATTTGCTTACCCTTATTTCCATTGTTCCATGACCTATCTCACAGCGAAATTGATAACAAAATGTCTTATAGGGCTTATATTTTGTCACAGCCGAAAAGAATCCTATATATATATATATATATATATATATATATATATATATATATATATATATATATATATATATATATATATATATCTGTGTGTGTGTGTGTGGCGCACACCACTTGCTGCCCACCCCTAGGGCTGTAAAAAAAGCTCGAGGCTCGCGAGCTGCTCGAGCTTGGCTCGCTCTAGACTCGATTCGAGCTTGGCTCGAGCTCCAAACGAGCCGAATTCGAGCTTCATCCTAAACTCGCAAGCTTTAACGAGCTGAGCTCGAATAGCTCGCAAGCTTAGGATTTTTTACCCCTCCCTAATTCCCCCCACGGCCCCACCCCTCCCTCCCACCTCTCCTCTCAAATTCACCCCCAGGCAGCCAGCCCCCCGCCGCCACGCCTCTCCCCCGCCTGCCCCCACCCGCGGCCCCACGCCCCCGCCCCCGCCGCCCCTCGTCGCCCCCGCCGCCGGCCGCACCCCCCACCCCCGTCCCCCTCGTCGCCTCCCTCCTATCCCCCGCCGCCGCCCCTCATCGCCTCCCCCGGGCCCCCCGCTGCCGACCCCCTCTCCCGCCCCCGTCCCCTTCCTCTCCCCCGCCGCCGCCTCCCCGTCCCCCTCCTCGCCCCGCCGCCGCCTCCCCGTCCCCCTCCCTCCTCTCCCCCGCCGTCGCCCCTCCTCCCCCCGACCCCCTTCCTCTCCCCCGCCGCCGCCCCCCTCCTCGCCCCCCCCCGGCCGCCGCCCCTCCTCTCCGCCACCGCCCCTCCTCCCCCCGCCGGCGCCCCTCCTCTCCCCCCATTCCCCTCCTCGCCTCTCGCCCCACCGCCGCCCCCCTCTCCCCCGCCGCCCCCCGTCCCCCTCCTCGCCCCCCGCCGGCCGGCGCCTCTCCTCGCCCCCCGCCGCCGCCCCTCCTCTCCCCCGCTGCCGACGCCTCTCCTCCCCCCGGCGCCCCTCCTCCCCCGCCGGCGCCGCCCCTCCTCGACCGGGATCCGGCCACGCAGGTACGCACCGAGCCTACACGAGCCGAGCTCGAGCGAGCTCGGTAGAAACTCGAGCCGAGCTCGAGCCCAGCTTAAAGTTCGATGTTGATCTTAGGCTCGCTCGAGCTTGGCTCGAGTTTCTACTGAGCTCGAGCTTGCTAGGTCAAGCTCGCTCGAGCTCGGCTCGTTTACAGCCCTACCCACCCCCCAATCATGGCACACGCCCCAACAAAATAGCTAGGAGATGACATTGCTGATGTCATTTCCTCTAAAAAGTGATTTCGGGATTTCAAAAGGCTTCAACTTTTAAACTGAGTATTCAATTCGCGATCTGTTTGAACTTCAAAACAAGACCCTGCTAGCATATATTTTGACATCATTTTGTTAGAGATTATGACGAATATTCTATTAATAGTGTTAATTTGTTCCACTAATAACCTTGAATTGTTCCCCACACATTTAGGGCTTGTTCTTTTCAGTTTTTAAAAATTGTTTTTTTGTTTTTCTATAGTAACTAGCTTTTAAATGGTGTACCTTTTTAAGACGGAGTCCACAAATTGATTGTAGTAAATATTATAGTGACTTCATTTATATTAACAAAAATTGCACGCGAGTTTCTGTTACTCCGTATTCTCTCTTACGAACAGCCAAAAAGCCATAAGCCGAAACCAAAATGAACACACTTTTACTAATAGTTTTGATTTGTTCTGTGAACATATTTTGAATTTCACATGAACTACTAAAATATAATAAATTAAAGAGTGGAACATTTCGTTTTAACTATCAAAACATCCGACTCTAAACCAATTCATTTCTCCTAATCAATTCCAAATAATTTACATCGGAACATTATCCGTGAACTACTAGAACATTCAAAATTAATACATGGAACATTTGATTTTAACTGCTGAAGCAACCAAAGTAGACTCGGATGGATGTTTCACCATCACATATTAGTTTGGTCCACTATTGTTTGTTGTTTGTTTCGTAACATACATTATCATCATGAAACGACTTCAAAATTTCAAAAATTTTGAATTCTTTTTGAATTTTGTTTGAATTCCAATCCTTACCCAATTTGGCAAAGTTCTCGAGAATGCGCCTTCATCTTTTGGTTTCCTGTCTCTCCTCCTTGCCAGCGCCTCCCGAAAACGGCGCATCCCCACCGCCTCACTCTGCCACCGCCCACACGCCCGAGCGTCGCAGCTTGAAGTTATGGCCGCGTCGTTCTCTCGTGTTCACTCTAGCTTTGCACCATGGCCCCACCAGTCAGCCGTCCATCTCCCTATTTTCTCCTCGCTTGGCGCGCCCCGGTCAACCGCGCGCTCTCCCGCCACAGCTCATCGCTCTCTCTTTGATGCACGGGCATGAGCCGTACCTGCTTCTTCAACACTCGTCAACGCCTACAAAGACACTAGCACCACCTTGCCTGCATGTCGTCCAATCAGCAGAGCTCCCACCATCTCTCCTTACCACCGCCTTACTGCAGGCGACGTCGAACCACCCTACTGCTCCCACCGCCTTACCTCACCATTATAACTCAATCGCCTTCACAGAGAGCTTCACACCACTCCCAAACACCCACCACAACCACTAAATCGAACTCTCACTCACCGTAGCCCTAGACTCGATGTCTTTCAATACTCGATTAAAATTCAATTGCATTCACTATCATGATCTCCCTTGCTTCCTGAAAACATTGGTGAACTCGCTCGAGCACGAGCAGTTCTATAAAACTCAGTTGGCAAAAGCTACCATCGGCCGTAAGGCCTCTCTCGTGGATAGCTCAGTCGAGCATTCTCCAACCCAAACCACTATCACTACCTTGAAATCTATGTTCCGTTGATGGCCAAATTGCTCCCTGCTTTGCCGGAGGATCACCAGAGAAGTCTTGAGACGCCATAGGAGCCGCCGCCTTCTCTCCTACCATCAACCGCCGCCACCCACACTTCCATCTCTCAAAGCCCCAAAATGGAACCCCTGTACTCCAAGGAACCCAACCATGCTTCCCTTTTCTACCAAATAGCTTCGCTGGAGTCGAATCATAGAAGGTTGTCGCCCTCTATTTTTCGCCAGGAAAACAAAGCCAAAGGTTGAAGACGACAGTGGACATGACATGGTCGCATCGTGGCCATTCGCGTACCATGGCTGTCTCAATCGGTCCATTCGCGTGCGCCACATCGTGGCTGTCCACGCATCGCCATCGGGCGTGCGCGAGCACTGGGCCTCTCGGTGTGCGGTGTGGGTTGAGGCCAATTAGTCCGTTTAAGCCGAGTGGGCTGATTTGGCGAGCAGGCTGCACAGTTCTTGTGGGCCGACCCAACAGTGTTCACCACTGTTCAAAACACTATTCATCCGAAAATTCAGAAAAACTCCAAAAGTACCCCCGTTTCGATCGTTTTGACGCTGCGAATCCATTTGTGACATCCATTCCACCAAATTGAGCTCCAAATAAATCCAAACCCCTCCATTTGAATTTTATTGCATTTTATTCCATTTTAATTAGTTTATTTTTCTAGCTTGATTAGACTCAAGTACGGACTTATGCTATTTTATGTGTTTGCGCTAGCTCCAGAACTTTCTGAAGCGACAGTACAAGGACCAAAATCGGGCAACGAGATCTTTGAGATAGTAGAATTTTTAGAGCAGCAAGGCAAGTTACAAGTTCTTAAGCATATTGAGTCCTATGAAATTTAAATTATTTAATTACTTTGTTTGCATTAATGCCATTTATGAAATGCTATTTAATTAAAATAAATATTTAGAATGACTTATTAATTAGTTATGTCCTACCACTGAAAAATGCCCTATTCAATTTGAGGCCATATTCACCTTGACAACCTTAGTAATATTTAATTATTGTATAAATAATTGTAGACTAGCTCATTCAAGATTTTGTACTATTAAGTGACTAGGCTTTTGGCCGGTAGAATTGTTAAACTGGTTCTAGGGTAAGGAGGAATCGTGGAAAGCCACAAGATGGTTGGAGTCCACGACCTTACCCTAGGGTTAGGGCTGGACGAAAAACTCGAAGCTCGTTAGCTCGCTCGGCTCGTGGCTGGCTCGGCTCGGCTCGTTAGGATAACGAGCCGAGCCGAGCCAAGATTTTAGCTCGTTAGCTATAACGAGCCAACTCGAGCCAGCTCGCGAGCCGCTCACGAGCCAAACGAGCCATGCTTCCAGGAATTTAGATATGCATATGCTGCTTCCATGGACCTAATTTGTACTCTATTGCATGTGTTAATGTGTAAATTTGTACTCTATTGTACCCAAACGAGCCATGCATGTGTTAATTTGTACTCTATTGTACCCAAACGAGCCAAACGAGCCTAACGAGCCAAACGAGCCAAACTTCCATGGATGAATATATGATGGAGATATTTTTTGGCCCTAGCTCACGAGCCAAACGAGCTAACTCGAGCTTTTTGTCGAGCCGAGCCGAGATGGCTTTTTAGCTCGTTAGTTATAACGAGCCAGCTCGTTATCCTACCGAGCCAGACCGAGCCGAGCCGAGCCGAGCCGAGCCAGCTCGATATCCAGCCCTACCTAGGGTGGAGGCTTGAGCAGAGGGGTGGTAGTGTCATCGAGCACAGGGGGATGTGGTTGGTTGCTTCAAGTGAAAATTAAGGACAAGAACCTTATGCTGAGTAAAGGACATATTGATCGCTCAACCACAGGAGTTGACTTGTCAACCCTGGTTTAGTAGCTGCTCAACTCGATTGAATCTCTACAGGAGGAAGGAGTGTGGATGATGAGGAGTTGGTATGTGGAATGGTAAAACCATACCTAACAACGGTAGGGGCCACTCAGGACAAACAGAAGTGTTAGGTTTAGGCAGTTGAACCGGGTCTGAGTGGATCTACCGGGTAGAACCTATATAAAGAATTAAGAACCGTGCCTATCGTGTGACATTGAGAGTCTGAGAAATCATGTGGGTAAAGCTGAGCAACTCTGCAGAGTGAAATAAGTGGTACTCAAATACCCTATGCTTCTAGTAAATGAAGTTGTGTTTAATGGGTGATTCTAACAATGAGGCATAAGTAGATTTCGTTATGTTTTAATCTGAGTAAGCCGAGTAAATAACTGTTGAAAGAAAACCCCTTTAATCTTAAGGAGTTTTGTTCTTGTTTTCTTATTTGCAAATAAAGTTGCATCCACTCAAGTTAATAGAACCAGTATATTCCATTCCTTTAAATATCCTTGCAAGCAGCTAAGTTACGATTTACCCTTGTGATTTGCTGGGTATGGTTGTACTCATTATTTGCTAAACAACAAATAAAAGATCAGTGGAACTATGATGAACAAGCTACGGACAAAGCTCAATAGGAACCCTACTACGCTGAAGATGACTGGTTTTATGTTTTAGCCGCTCTCAAGTTTGCCTAGGAGTTTCTTTTGTTTGTAAGATAACTTTGGGTTTGCATGCCCACTGCATCAAAACTAGGTTGCTAAACCTTAATCCTGTAATAAAGTTTGGTTCTTTTGTTGTAAGCATGTGCTATTGTGGTGCACACGCATGTACAGTAATCTGTAACTGAACAGTTCTGGGTAGTTACGGGGATTAATAGCGTCTCTAAAAATGGGGGCGTTACACATCACTAAGCCAAATATATGTAATATTGGTTTTATATCGTAGAATTTATTGTAGGACATATAATAATTCTGAAATGGTTACTTGATTCAACAGATACATACTTTTAAATTTTTGAAACATAGAAATAAGCAGAAAAAAGGGAACGTGGGGGCACATAGCCTACCCCGGGTGGCCGCCTGCTACGCGTCACCTGCGCAGCGGCTAGCACGCCCCCAGATGCGAGAGTCGATTCCTACTTGTTAATGCATAGCAGGCCCAATGTTTGCTCATGGTGGACCCTTGAAACTACTAGGACTAGTTTGGACTGGCTCGTGTGATGCCGTAACCAAAATAGCTTATCATCGACAAGGCAGGCGATCTTGTTCAATTGGATTAAGATGGTAAGGTGGGCATCTCAAACATGTTAGTCTTTTTTCCATTACAAGGTAGACACTTGTCAATATTTTAATATCGATCTTACGTATGATTTGTTTAGATTCGGGGGAACTCTTAGAAGACTTGGCGTATACGACTGCGAAGTAGAGATACGGGAAACTTTATCCTAGTTCAGGCCTTCTCCTAAGAGAATAACAACCCTACGTCCTGTATGGTTGCTAATTGCTAGAAAGTGGTTTGCAACAGAGAATTACACGAATGGCTAGTGCTATCCTGCATGAATGATCCACCCAATTCTCCTCCCTTCCTTTGACGTTAACCTTTAAATAGCCGGTGAGGTGACGGCAGTTGTCCTGTGCCGGAAGACGCCTTGACACTTCAGATAATAACTGCCTAACAGAAGTTACTGTCAGAGAGATACAAGAGATAGTTTACCGTGTAGTGGTTGTTGTCAGAAAGAGATCGTGTGCAATTAGTAGACTAACGCACGTTCTAACCGCCTTGTCAGACGAACCAATAATATAGTTCATCGTTGTAGATAAGACAGTTGGAGACAGACTCGTCGTAGGGATTTCCATGACCACAAAGTGGTTGCAATAAAACTTACGACTACATGGTCATAGAAAGATTTACGACCATGAGATAGTCGCAGCAAGACTTACGACTATGTGATCGTGCAATGACTTATGACTAATGGGTAGTCACAGTAAGACTTACGACTACGTGGTCATAGAAGATCTTACGACTATATGGTCATAGAAGTGCTTACGACCACCCTGCCATATTTACCTCTTATCGATAAGGGGTATATTTAAGGAATATAATAATGTAATTGTTGTGGTTACAGACCAAATAGAGAGAGAGAGTGTGGTATGGTAGTGGAGAATTAGGTGAGCAATGCTTACCTCCCATGGCCTAGATGGTATATATATAGTTACATGGGGAGTGTTTTACAATTATACCTTTACACTCAAATACCCCTCCTAAGGATATTTATGTCATTGTGCATGTCCCATCTTTGGGCTTTGCAACCTCCTAACAGGCCGGCTGGGCTTAGGTGGGGGTCACCCCTACAACAGGAGCCTCTCATGGTGAAGGGCTTCACGGGCCGAAACCATGTTGCCGAGCCATTTGGCCCCCTCCGTCCCTGCGGCCTATGACCTTCAACGATCTTAAGCAGAATCCTTGTTTGCCAGTGCAGCCTAGCTCCGCACAGAGGATACGGAGTCGAGCTGGTTACCGAAGCCATCTTCATCTTTGGATTCTTTTAGCCGTGGAGTCGGAGATGCCGGCGGGGCCGCCTGAGTGAGTCGAAAGTGAAGCGAAGCCAGGCTCCTTCGGCGGACACCATCGAGGCGCAGGGCGGGTCCGCCCCACATGCGTAGTGTCGGAGCCAAGAGCAAGTTGGCCCCCATGGGGACTAGTTCGAAGTGGGCATACCGCCAAGGCGATTTGCGAGGTTACCCTGCAGATGGGCAGTCGAGGTACAGCCCGATGGCTGACGTCCCGACGGCGGTGTCTTAATGGCACGGAGGATTGCGCCACGTCGACGAGGCCTTTTCGACCTGTGTTTCTCGAGGCGTGGGGACACGTGGCAAAGGTTGATTGGGACGTAGTGCGCTGTCAGGGGGCCGCCTTGGGGGAGGCGTGCGCGCGCACACGACCAGGCGACGGGTGCCGTATGCATCTTCTCGAGGGCGCGGGACACGCGGCATGGCGGGACAGGTGCGCCGTGCGCACACTTGACCGCGACACCTCACCTCCCGCCGGTTGATCTTCCGCCGGTTGAACTTCCGCCGGTTTGGCCGTTCCAAGCCGGGGGGAAGGTGGGTATATATATGTCACTACCACAACATCGCCCTTTCGCATCCCTGGTTATTCGCTTTACTGTTCGCTGCTCGGGCGGGCCGCGTTCCTACATGTGATGACAAGGTTTGACTTGTTCTCACAAGTAGGCCTTCTTTGGTTCATCTGCGCTCTTTGATCGCGTCACCCGACGCTAATATCAAAGAATGTTGATGGACTGAAGGTGGCCTATTTATGAGAACAAGTCAAAGCTTGTCGTAGATCAGCATTCGCGCTCCCCGATTGTAGGGGGCGCAGACAGTTGGGCCCCCACCGGTTAGGGATGTGGGATTGTGGTGCGAACTTTGAAGCCAGGGTGGCCTTCGGCGTTGCGGCGCGAGTTCGATCGGAGCCTACTCCGGAGCCTTCGCGCGGGCTGGAGATCAGAGGGCCACACGATATCCCGCGGCTTGGGGATGGTGCTGTGATGGCGTTGTGGGTTAGACCGGCATTTGCATGTCTCCAGACTCCGCCCGCCAGGGCGACCTATCAAGACAAAGCCGAATCTGCACCTTACCGAATTCATGGATATTATTTATGAAATGTTAATCGCGTAAAGTAAGATATTTAGAATGTTAGAAGCGGGGCGCGAAGCTGCTCCCCGTGTGCGAAGCCGAGTCAGAGGCCTGGCTGGACCCCGCGAACATGGGCCAGAGTAGGTGCCAGAGTCGACCCGCGCGCTAGAAGTCGAGGTGGTCTTCGGGTTCGTCGCGTAGACTTGTGAGGGCGCAGTGAGGTCCCGCTTCGCAGGGACGAAGCCGAAGGCGGAGTTGGAGCCGTTCTGCGGAAGCGGAGTCCACGCCAAAGTTGAGGTCAGAGTGACTGGTCAATGGTCTGCCGACATCGCATTGATGGCCCCGAGAATCGTGCCAACGCGCAGCAGAAGGTGTGCCACGTCGCGCGACCGGCATTCATTCCTGAGGGAGCATACGCGTGGCATGACACGATTGGCGCATCGTGTGCTGTCAGGCTGTCGCACGACCACGGTCGTGCGTCCGTTTCTGACAGTGCACGACGCGCGTGGGTGGCTGCGCCACTTCAGCTTCCATTGGTTGTGCTTGCCAATCGCGGGGGAGGCAAGCGGTTCGTCTTCTGCCGATTACACTTACCAGCAGTGCGGGAGGTAAAAGGGCTTTAAATACCCCCTCTGGCGCCGCGTCGGCGCTCTCCCTCTTATACTTCCTAGTCCCTTTCTTGTGCCCTGTGCTCTCACCTTCTTTGCCATCGTGCTGCCCCTGCCGCCGTTTAGCTCTCGGAGAACAATGGCTCACGGCAAAGAATGCACTCAACAGGCCGACGGTAGCACCTCATCCCGGCAGTCGCCACCGATTGAGGTACAGTACACGCTCGAGGGGCGAGCCATCGCTGGTGGACAAACAGTGGGTGGCGGCTGAAAAAGTGGAGGGTTCGTGCTCCCGCGTTTTGGGCCCAACGCTTGCGACGGAGGAGACGATCTGAACCCTGCTGCACGAAGGGAAGCTATCGGACCGCCGCGAGGTGCGATTGCCCGCCAGCAATGAGACAGAACCACACCCAGAGAAGTCGAAGGCGATCGTCTTTGTCGCTTATTTTGAAGCCGGGCTTCGCATCCCGACGGCCATGATCGTCGGTGCTGTCTTGCGAACCTTTGGGCTGGAGCTGGCACAGTTGACTCCGAACGCGATAGCCCGCCTTGCCATCTACAGCTGGGCCCTGCGTACAGAGGCATGCTGGCCCAGCGCCTCGCTGTTCGCGTTCCTCCACAACGCACGATGTCAGCCGAAGAGGCTGAGAGGGGAACGCTTTCCAACTTCGACAGCTTCAACTTCGTCCTGCGGTCGCAGTGCGGGAAGATTTTCCCTGCCAACTCGACTCGGACGAAGTGGGAGCTGAATTGGATGAAACGGTGGTTCTACCACTGTGTGGCGAGCGACAGTGGCCTCGAGTGCACGGCCCGGCTGGTATCGTTCAATACCTCGCCCAGCACGCCGATCGATGACGAGGACAGGCGGAGGGCACGGAGGCTTGTGGGGATCACCGCTCGCTTCAACATGCGTGACCTCGCCGAGGAGTTCGTCATGTACGGTGTGGCACCGCTTGCCGATGGGTGGCGCATCACACCTGGGGGCCTTAGGTACGACAATGTCCGCCCGTCCGTGTCCTCGCTGCCAAGGCCCTCCAACCCTTGTAAGTCTTGGTGGAGCCTCTCCCCCTTTTTTGACTCCGCCTGTTCTTGCCTATAGGGCTTCTCTTGGGGGACGCGGTGCATGCGGTGGCCATGTTCTTCGGACCGTATGCGGCCAAAGAGCATAGCATGCGTGCTGCTGCGACCGCGGAGGCGAAGCTAGGGCAGATAAACTGGGTGTGCGAAGCCCTAAAAATCCGCGTGCCGGAGCGCGTCGCTCCGGCCCCGAGCCAGTCTCGCCGAGGAGACGATGGCAAGGGGAAAGGATTGCCGTCTCAGCGGAGGGCTTGGTCCTCCGCGGTCGTACCTGGTGTGTCGGCTGCCGCTCCTGTCGGCTCTGTTGGAGCTGACAACGCGGCGGATGCCGACTCTGACTCGACGAAGTATGCCGATTCAGAACTGGAGGTAGGTGCGGAGGATGAAGGTGAGGGGACCTTGGGCGGCGCCAAGGACCAAGGGTGCAGTACGGACAACCGAGAGGGGGAAGCTTCCTCGCCTGCTGCGGTTGCCGAGGCGGGGCTGTCGCCTTCAACGGTTGCCGCGGCGGAGTCCTCGCCCTGCTCTCCGAGGGCGAAGCGGCCGCGTACTCGATCACCCTCTCATCCAGAGAGGGGGTTCACTGTGGCGAACCGGGTCAGGAGCCTTTTGGAGTCCGATTCTGACACAGAGGCCCCCTGGCCTGTTGCCCCTGCGGTTCCCTCCGTAGGGCTCTAACCAACGTCCCTTCACAGTGGAACGGTCCCCCGGGCACGGACAACCCTGGGGGGGAGGGCGTTCCTTCGGGATCAGCGCCCTGCGCCCTCGAAACTGTTGTCGTGGAGGCCACGTGTCCGAGCTTGGCGGACTTCGTCCCTCAGCCAGAGGTGCTGGGGGCGTGGCATGGGGCCGCGGACAGTGTGGACGCGAAATTGGATCGCCAGGCGTTGCTGACCTACGGGTCGGAGCTCCTGGGAGGCGCGCTAGAGGCCTTGAAGATAAGGGTGAGTACTCGACCTTAGCGGCACGTCGCCATCTAAGAGTTTGCTAACTGCTGTTTCATGCAGATCCTCGTCCTTGACTGGGCGTTGCAAGTGGCTCACGCCCGTGAACAGGGAGCCTTGGAGGACCGGCTACGCGCTACCGAAGAGGCCCTTCACGCAACCGAGGAGGTCCACTACACCAAGGACGACCGCATTCAGCTCCTGGAGGCGGAGCGTGCGAAGGCAATTTCGGACGCCAAGGCGCTCACGACGGCGCAGCGAGCGGCCGCCGAGGCGGCACAACGAGCGGTCGCCGAGGAGCGCGACGGCTTGCTCCAGCAAATCACTGCACTGGAGGAGGAGAAAGGGCGCCTTACTGCGTCTCTTGGGGAGCGGGACCAGACTTTGGGCGATGCCTCGGTGGCGACGTGGGACCCCATGTTGGCTTTGGAGGGGGCCCTCGAAGACCTTGTCGCCGAAGTGCCACCTCGCTCCTTCGGCCCCGAAGAGCTATCACGGACGCTCCGTCGAATCGCGGAGGCTTCGAACCTCACTCTCAGCGCCGCCAAGTCCTTCGGCAACCATTGCTCCTTCGTGACCTCGCGCCTGGCCTTTGCGCTACTTCATCACCGGGGCTGCCAGCATGTCGACGAGCTTGCTGATCCCGAGCTGGAGATGCCTGCCGGAGCTGGGGTGATGTCGGGCGTCGCGCGGTCCGTTTGCCCGGCCGTCCGAGCCTTCCATGAACGAATCTAGGACTACATCGTGGAGGCCGCGATGAAGCTAGAGCTGCGACGGACCCTAGGTGGCGAGGGGAACTTCGGTCAATAGTTTGATGAAGTTCCGCGGCGCAGCGGAGGCGGCGCCGCTGCCGCGGGGCCTGACGCGAACCCACAGGTGTGATGCCGGGGTTTTGGTGTGTAGGCGTGTGTTGCCATGTATGCATCCCCCCTTTTATGAATAGAGTGGAAGTTGTCCCAGTGTTCTGACCACATGTATCGCTGTGCTCTGGGCAGCTACTTGGAAGGCACCAGCCACTAGTCTCTGACCTCGTGACCCGACGGCGTCTGCGGCACTGGAAGTGGGCCGAGGATTCACTGAACTTCTGGGCGGCCCGGGCCTCCGCGGGCGGGACTCCAGCACAGACGCGTGTTAAGGAGGAGCCGGCCGAGAAATGGCTCTGAATACCCGAAGACGCTTGTTCATTAGGTACTTACCGAACCCCCTTATAAACATTCTTTGACGAATGCAAAAAAAAGGACTTTTGTTGAAGTGCATATCCGTCACTTTTCACAATAGCACCTGCCTCCGATCAATTCGTAGGACGTGGTGCCTTGCAAACGCCTAAACGCTAGGTAGACGCGCGAGTGCTCCGTCCCCTACCCTTCGAAGCGGTGGAGACGGAGCTGGCGCCTAGCTGAAGTAGACGTGCAAGCGCTCCGTCTCCTACCCTTCGACGTGGTGGCAGCGGAGCTGGTGCTTAGCCGAAGTAGACGCGCGAGCGCTCCGTCCCCTACCCTTCGAAGTGGTGGCAGCGGAGCTAGCGCCTAATCGAAATAGACGCGCGAGCGCTCCGTCCCCTACCCTTCGAAGTGGTGGCGGCGGAGCTGGCACCTAATCGAAATAGACGCACGAGCGCTCCGTCCCCTACCCTTCGACGTGGTGACAACAGAGTTGGCGCCTAGCCGAAGTAGACGTGCAAGCACTCCGTCCCCTACCCTTCGAAGTGGTGGCGGCGGAGCTGGCACCTAATCGAAATAGATACGCGAGCGCTCTGTCCCCTACCTTTCGACGTGGTGGCGGCGAAACTGGCGCCTAATCGAAGTAGACACGCGAGCGCTCCGTCCCCTACCCTTCGAAGTAGCGGCGGCGGAGCTGGCGCCTAGCCGAAGTAGACGCGTGAGCGCTCCGTCCCCTACCCTTCGACGTGGTGGCGGTGGAGCTGGCACTTAGCCGAAGTAGACGCGCGAGCGCTCCGTCCCCTAGCCTTCTAAGTGGTGGCGACGGAGCTGGCGCCTAATCGAAATAGACGCGCGAGCGCTCCGTCCCCTACCTTTCGACGTGGTGGAGGTGGAGTTGGCGCCTAATCAAAGAAGACGCGCGAGCGCTCCGTCTCCCACCCTTCGGAGTGGCGGTGGAGAGTGTACTCCTCGCGTCGTGCGGCCACTGATACGAAGGCGTTAGGGCAGCAGCTGTCGTTCTCATACCGAGCTTGGAGGTGGTGTCTCATCAGACATGCGTGCCCAGGGACAGCTTCCGCATTCTCTATCATAGACTACGCGTGAGGACAACGTCCGCATATCTTATTCATACTCCGTAGAGTGCGTGTGGAGGTGAGCCTCCGCTATGTTTTATTTATACTCCGTAGAGTGCGCAGGGACAAAATTCATGTCTTATTTATACTCCGCAGAGTGCGCAGGGACAACATTCGTGTCTTATTTATACTCCGTAGAGTGCGCGCGGAGGCGAGCCTCTGCTGCGTCTTATTTATACTCCGTAGAGTGCGCAGGGACAACATCCGCGTCTTATTTATACTCCGTAGAGTGCGCGCGGAGGTGAGCCTCCGCTAAGTCTTATTTATACTCCGTAGAGTGCGCAGGGATAACATTTGCGTGTTATTTATACTCCGTAGAGTGCGCGCGGAGGGGAGCCTCCGCTGCGTCTTATTTATACTCCGTAGAGTGCACGCGGAGGCGTCCCCCACGCGTTTTATTTTATACTCATGAAGAGTGCGTGCGTTTACCGCATGCCTTTGTTTATACTCACGGAGAGTGCGCGCGTTTACCGCGTGTCTTTGTTTATACTCACGAAGAGTCTCACGGAGAGTGCGTGTGTTTACCGCGTGTCTTTGTTTATACTCACGGAGAGTGTGCGCGTTTACCGCGTGTCTTTGTTTATACTCACAGAGAATGCACGTGTTTACCGCGTGTCTATATATATACCATGTAACTATATATACCATCCAGGCCATGAGGAAACCCCCAAGGATTGCTCACCTAACTCTCCACTACCACACCACTCTCCCTCTGTTTGGTCTGTAACCACAACAATAATAATTTGAGAATTATTTTATCCTCGTCAACACTAAACACATGTCATCATGCACAAATATGTATAGGGGCGGACCCAGCCCATTTTGGAAGCCTGAACAGATGGGCTGGCCGGTTCAAGAATCGCTACTAGGTTCAACTGCTGCTGCTAGTTCAACGGCTGATATGCAGCTGGGTTCAAGGGGTTGCTTACTGGCGAGCCAAGACAGCCACCTAGGTCGCTAAACCTTGGCTCCACAAACTCGTTGGTTCAGTTCAAAATTATTTTAATTATACCTATTAATTGGTTTAATATTGAAATGAATTGATTTCAATTGGTTAATTGGTTAGTTCGCTTCTAAAAATACTTTTAAATTATACATAAAATGATATTAATTAAACTATATCAATTTTAGAAAAAAAAACTATAAAATGAAAACTTACTTGATAAGCAAACGCCTAGAACGTCGGTCTGTAGGCACGACTTGGCATATGCGGATGGTGTATGTGCTCGCCAAGCAGTTTTAGTTTTCGAGCTACTAATTGACCAAGGCCGCTCTTCCTCCAGCTACTAACTCCGTGGGCCCTTTACACCGATCGAAGAAGAGACCAATTCCATTTCCAAAATCCGCAAGCAAATACTCTTCAAAATGACGACAACCACGGTTGTTCAAATCGATCGCGGTCCAATGTGACGCACTGGGGACAAGCTTACCTAGTGAAGTAGTACATATGTTTTGACTCCATCAACATGTCTTAGCTCTTAGCACAAAAGATCGCCTCCTTCCAGAAGAAAAATGTGGCACACACTACCCCTTTCTTGTCTCTGGTCAAATGATATGCGCAAATCGGTTGCCAAATGTAGTTGCAAGCTATAGCCAACACCAGTTCTTCCTCACCAGAAATTGTGATGTACAGGCGTACAGCTAATGCTAGGTTGCATGACATCTGTGTATGCGTGTGCAGGTTTCACTTGCAAGCCGTAGGAAGGCACGGATGCAGATTGCATGACGATGGTTTTGGCTTCAGCTTTTAGCTTTCAGCTTATTTTTTACTATTTATAAATTTCATCTTTTTCTGAACTTTGGGCTTTTTGTTGAGTTTTTTTGCCGGTTCTTTTTTTCCGTATGTGTTTATATTATACGTAATGGGCTAACATATTTTTTTTATATTTTTTAATTTTTTTAAATTTAAGTATGCTAAATAATTCTCTGTCAGCTACAGTGTTTTTTGAGCCAACTACAGTGCTTTTCAGCTATAAGCCACAAAAAAAAGCCCAAATGATCACCAAAGAAAGTCAAATGAATGACGAACAGCTTGCAGCGATAATAGCAAAGGATTGGCAAGATCATGCTCTGCATGAATTAAGGCGCCATGTACATAGTTTATCCCAGGACATTATTTGTTGTGAAACACCGCTCAGCATGTTGTTAGCGCTTCTGCGCTTGCATCTAAGATTGCAAGGAAATATTTTCGGATGCCCGAGCACTGCAATTAGATCATTCTGTCAAGGCCGCCCAATTATTTATGTTCTCCTCTTTAGGCCCCAAAATGATCTCAATATTTTACAACATGATGACAGCAAGCATGATGCCGTGTGGACATTCTCTCACATGGCTCAGATTTGAACATTTCAGCTTTTCATATCACCAACAACCATTGTTTTTCTTTTCAAAAAAAAACAACCATTGTTTTTCTACATAAAAAAGTATACCCTCCAAGTTAACGCTGTCTATCTAAAACGTGGTTTCTGTTGCTTTCCACGACCTCGCTCGCATGAGCCATCCGGCCATCCCTAACCCTGCCTCTGCATAAACACACACAGGGTTGTGCGTCCCAATTATGGGACTACTTATATTGACCGCAGAAGGTTTTTGGTTACGTCCAATGGTTCTTAACTAAAAAAATAAATAATAGTAGATTTTAGAAGAAAAACATGAGCAGCAAAGAAAGTAGGAGAGAGATACGTGTATGGACAGGAGTGTGGTGCGTGATGTTCCTATGACCTCTTACCTTATCTCTGGAGGAGTGGAAAAACCATTTAAAAAAATCAAATGTTTATATTAATTTCTACCTTCTCTAAACATAAGCTAGAATCCAGAGGCCAATAAACAGACCTATACTATCCCAAGTGTGAAATGGACACCTTGCGTCTGCGTGGACAGCTAACACGCTGCGCCTTGGAACTAGTCAGAGAGGATGATAGAAAGATAGTCTTAAAAAAAGGATGATAATAATCGGACATTATGTCATAATAAGATGATAGGACTATAGGAGAACAAGCACTGTCCAGTACGCTTGTTCTTTTGATCCGACCAAAACCAATAAAAGTCGGTATAACTATCAGCTGCCAGTTGCTTTCAAGAAAGCAAAAGGTTTGTTTTCTGTTTGGGGTTTCGGATCGACTCCTCGTTCCTGAGGCATGAACGTTGCGAGCTTGCGAACAGTTTTGAAACGCAGTGGCACTGGAGTGGTCCCCAGCTACCAACGCTTTGGACGTTATCCGCCAAAGATGTTTCGAAATTTGGATGGAACAAGCGATGGAAACATTCATATATTTCGAATTTAATATCGTAGATCTGAGAAGCATCCAATGTTTCCCCACACCAACTTGCAAGAGCAATTCATCTTATGGCTAGTACCGGTACTACGTATGTACTGAAAAACTCTCCGCAGAGAATTGACTGGTACTCCAATGTACTACAAAAGGCTCAGATAGTAGCTTCAGAAACGAGGGCCAGCAAATGAGCAGACATATGGTTTGATGGAACAACCGAAGTGAAAAGGGTAGCCAAGTTTCACATGGTATATTCCGTGTATGACACAAACTAAACATCAGACATTTCCCGCAACTACACCAACTGAAACAGAGATGTACAAATCACACATCTTGATGTAAACATGTAGTAGTAAATATCATCAGAAAATAGAACCTATGGCTATGTTGCCAGCCTGCAACAACAGCTTCCTGCTTTCCTCGCCTTCTCTTGCGGTTCATCTCACGGGTGCTGCTCGATTCCACTACATAGCGGTTATCCAAGATCTACTAGTAAATAACCAGAAACAAAAAGGTTTCTTACAAATGGCGTTGATGGAACCACCTGAAAGAATCAAAGAATCGGAGCAACGGCACCAGGATTTTATTGCTGAAGCAATAGGAAGGCCGAAGCAGCCAGGACCAAAGCAAGGGCACTGCTGAGATGGGTCCTGAATCCACTGCTCACCGGAATCCTCTGGGGCATAGCACACTCATCGCCATTGAAGAAAACCTTTGATGGGAATCCATCCCCAGCGACAACATTGATCCCAGGAGTCAGCTTCTTGGTGAACGAGAGCACTGATTGCTGCTTTCCGGGCACGAGGTAGTCCGATCCACTCATGTTGGTCTGCTTCACAAGGTAATTGAGTCCCTCAAGCCCCTGCATAAAGATGGTGTTCTTGCCCACCACCGTGGAATTGAAAGAGTACGCCTTCTCAAACCCGTCATACGCCTTGTCCATGACAATGGCGGCAAACCAGTTGGCCATGTCGACATCTTCCCAATTGAACAATGTCACCCGAGCACTCCAGCCCTTGTTGTAGTCTGACGAGATATGCCAATTGATGCTCACACCGCAGAAATCACCGCAAGGCATTGGCCTAGGCACATTGTAGTGCTTCAACTCAGCCCATGCCAGTGCCTTCTGTGTGCGGTTGTCGAACGGCATAAGCAGCGCCTCCGGTGGCAGGAGCATGGATGGAGCACTTGTGCTGCAGGTAGGACCTTGCTGGTTCGCAGGGCACCCGCACGCACACGTGTTGCAGGGAATCACTGAGTCATTGTAGTACGCCGAGAAGGTCACACAGCACTTGGGCTTGGCCCCCTTGGTGGTGGTAATGTTGCACACCACCTGCCATGTCGCCATCGCCAGTGTTGTTGAATCTAGCCCACTGGGATTAGGGAACTCCGTGGGGCTGACGGGTACCGCCTGGCCACAGGTATAGTCCGGGTTCAGCGACGACGCACCAGATATCTTGAAATTAGCGGGCGGGAACAGCTTCGTCCGGTTCAGGTCCGGCGGCATCTTGAACACCTGCATTTGGAATGCCGATTTGGACTGCGCCTCGTCCATGGACTTGGGCAGGATGGTGCCATTCCTGCAGCAGTGGTCAATCTTCCCAATCTGGGTGTCATTGTACCGGGATAGAGGCAGGTCAAGGATCACCGGCTTCCTGTCGCAGTTGAGCACCTGGGAGAAATCAAGGTCCTTGTAGTACTGCCCCTGCGGACCATAGATGCAGCCGGTCGTGTCCACCTCCGAGGGATGCGCGCCCTTCATCGAGTAGATGAACTCGCCGCGCCGCCACTCCCAGGATAGCCGCCAGTTGTCGAGGCGGCCGAGCTTGGCGTTGTTCTCGAGCGTGACCAGCGCGAGGTAGCTGGAGGAGTACGCCTGGAGCACGTCATAGGTGATGACGAGGTCGCCAGTGCCCCGCGGGAGGAAGTTCTTGGTGGGATTGGTGGCGTTGGCGTCGATGACGGTGGCGTTGGCCTCGGCCTCCGGGGTGAGGACGCAGCACGTGGAGAGGGTCCTCGCGGAGACATTCGTCGCCGCCGGGCACGCGTACGCCGGGTCGACGAGCGACAGCGCGGTGGGAAGCGGCACGAACGGGCCGGGCCCGGCGAACAGCGTGCCGACGATGCTGACGGAGGCACTGATCTGCGAGAGGTCCCCGGCTGTGGAGATCGGCGTGAGGAGGTCCGTCTGCGGGTATCCGGAGAAGGAGGTGGCGTTGCCGGCGTCATTGGTGGTATTGTACGGCAGTTCGCCGCCGCCGGTGAGCACGGCGCCGTCGACGCCGACGAGGATCTCGTTGTAGCCGAAGGTGACGAGCATCGCCCAGGACTTGAGCGGGCGGGTGCCGGAGTTGAGCACGGTGGCGTTGGCGCTGAAGGAGTAGGGCTGCTTGTTCTTGTCGCTGACGAAGGGCCGGATCTTGGTGCGGTCCTTGAAGTTGTAGGTGAGCAGGATGCCGTTGCACCCGGGGTCGGGCGCCGGAGCCGCCGCCGCCGGGGCCGTCCCCCTCTGCGCCGCCGCCAGCCCCGCAAGCAGGAGGAGCCCGAAGAGAACAGCGTGGCGAGCTAGAGAGCCGGCCATGGCTGGATCTACAGGGAGCGCGGAGTGGATGCGGCGGCGAAGTGGCGATTGGGGGAGCGAGGCGAGGTAGTAGATGAAGCGATTGGAAAGCGCGTGCACAGCTGGGGAAGGGGTGGTGGGTTTGAACTGGGGGAGCGGCGTGCGTAGCTTGGCCTGCTGCTTCCTCGTCTTTGTGTCGCTTTTCTTTTTCCAAACAAATGACGGAAAACGATGGGGTTTTAAACCAAAGGGCGTGGAAAGCGACGCCGGCCGGAGAGGAGACGCGGTCGAGGAGAGGAGGAGCGTGGTTGATGATTGCATTGGGCTACGGGTCACTGCAGAGTGGGCCCGCTGATGCGGTGGGGAGGAGACCGTTCAAACGGTAGGGTTCGGTTGGGTTTGCTCGGGGCAGCGGCGCCGCGGGCGAGACGGGATGCGACCGTCCGATCGTGCCAGGGTGCGGGGATGGGGGGTTTTGGGGGGCCGTTCGCTTCTGTAACTTCTAAGCTAGTGCGTGTCAAAATTTGGTAACTTTGATCAAATTTGGCATATATCAATGTGTTACTAAACTTTGGTAGGATTTTTTTTAGATCTCTGGTTCAAACTTTTGTAGGATTTTTTTTTAGATCTCTGGTTCATTGTGCTGCCAAAGTTTAGTCAAAACATGAACAAAAAATTTCATGATCATAACTTTGGTAGTGCTAAATTTTAGCCCACATTGGTAGAGTTTGCAAGGGCAATGAGCCAAACAGGGTGGTCATTTGTGGTTGTGGGGAACTGTGGGGCCCGCGCATGTGCCGAGGAGACGTTTTGTATGGCAAGGGTCGTGTGATGTTTGGGCAGGCTAGTGGACTGGTCGGTCGAGAGCAGAGCCGGGGGGGGGGGGGGGGGGGGTTCAGGAATTCAGGATGCTTCCGGGGATTGGAATACGCTTCTTGATTCAACGAAAGTGAAAAATTGGTAGCAAATCAAGCCATTTGTAAACAAGTCGAGCTGGGTTGTGCGAATCCTAGGTATTTTTGGTTCTATGTGGCACACTAATATCAGAAATAGTCCTTGTGTGTATGTAATGCTATTTCTGTTCTCTCCTCGAGCACAGGATTCCGGTCGACCGACGCGTACGCAGTTCCACGCTCCAGCACCGTAGCACCCGAGTCATACGGTCTGGAAGCTCATGATACCCCCGTATCAGAGCTTAGGTTGAAACCCTAACCTCGATCTACTTCCAATCTACTTCCACTGTTGCTGCTGCCCCCGGGAGGATCGATCTCCTCTCTCGGGGGCGGCCACCTTGTTGGGTTGCGCCGACCCGCCGCCTCCTCGTCTCCGGTTCGCCGCCGTCGCCGGATCCGTCAGCTTCCTCGTCGCTGCGCGCCAACGCTGTCCGCCGCCTCCTGGCCGATGCCGACGGTCCGGCTCCCCCACGGCGCTCGTCGCCGTGCAGATGGCCGCCTCCACGCCGGATCCGGTCGCCGCACGGCCGCTGTCTTGCGCCGCCGCTGCCGCTCGGGTCGTCTCGAGATGCCGTCGGTCGCCTTCGCGTTGGATCCGGCCGCCGCTCGTTCGTCGCCGCTCGGATCCAGCGTCTCCGATGCCGCCAAGTCCGGATCCGGCCTCTCCATGCTGATCTGCGTCGACCCACCACCAGTTCTCGTCGGGCCGCCGCTGGCTCTTCAGATCCGCGCTAGATCGGCGCGCCGTCGCTCGCGTTCGGCGTCGTCGGCTCGTTTTTTTTTTGGGTCGCCCTCCTCCGCCGACGCCATCGGTGCCTCGGATCCGGCCGCTGGGTCTCCGCCAGGCCGCCGCAACCGCCGTCGCCAGGCCGACTCCCGCCCGGATCCGGCCGGTCGCCGCCAGCACCTTCCCGCCTCCGGCCTGAATCCAACCAGAGGCAGCCGGATCCGGGCCGAGGTACCGTCGTCTTCGGCCTCACCTCGCCTGGATCCGTCCATCGCTGCGCCGGCCAGCACCTTCCCGCCTCCGGCCTGAATCCAACCAGAGGCAGCCGAATCCGGGCCGAGGTACCGTCGTCTTCGGCCTCACCCCGCCTGGATCCGTCCGCCGCTGCGCCGCTCGGCCCGGATCTGGTTGCCACTGGCTCTCTCCGCCGACATCCGGCCGCCGTCGCGCCAAGGCCGCCTCCCGGACGCCGTGTCTGCGCCTCAGCGCCCGCGCTTCTAGCGCCGCCTCCCGGCCTACACGCCCGCGCCGAGACGGATCTGTCACCTCCCGGCCTCCGTGCCCGCGCCGCCTCCTCCTTCCGCTATCGGCTTCTCCCCTCGGCTTCACCCCACCCCCCTCCGTGCCCGCGCCGGCTTCACCCTCCTCCAGCAGAGAGAGACGGGCGGGAGTGGGGGTGTGAAGAGTGAGCGGGCGGCCAGGATGGAATGAGGAGGGAGAGAGAGAGGATATGCTGGAAAGAGGAGGGGGATTCTGCTGCTAGTACTTTATTCATTAGTCGCATTTTAGTCGATCTTCAGTTATTTGAATATTGTATGTATTGATATGAGACCCAAAGGGCCATATATATAGGAGAGTACAAGAGAATATGCCATATAGAGATAAGGCATATATAGAATAGAATACAACTCTATCTCCTTAACACCCCTCCTCAAATACAAGGCGTATGCAATAGCATTGCATTTGAAAAAGGGTTAACACTAAAACAAGATAAATCCGTAGTCCGAGTCTTGATGATGTCGTTGTTGCGTGCAGCCTTTGAATAAACTGTCAAACAAAGCCGAAGAGGAATAGATAGATGCATGACGGCGCAGATCGAAGCCCAAGAGGCGGACGGATCCAGGCGGGGTGAGGCCGAAGACGACGGTACCTCGGCCCGGATTCGGTTGCCTCTGGTTGGATTCAAGCCGGAGGCGGGAAGGTGCTGGCCGGCGCAGCGACGGACGGATCCAGGCGGGGTGAGGCCGAAGACGACGGTACCTCGGCCCGGATCCGGCTGCCTCTGGTTGGATTCAGGCCGGAGGCGGGAAGGTGCTGGCGGCGACCGGCCGGATCTGGGCGGGAGTCGGCCTGGCGACGGCGGTTGCGGCGGCCTGGCGGAGACCCAGCGGCCGGATCCGAGGCACCGATGGCGTCGGCGGAGGAGGGCGACCCAAAAAAAATGAGCTGGCGACGCCGAATGCGAGCGACGGCGCGCCGATCTAGCGTGGATCTGAAGAGCCAGCGGCGGCCCGACGAGAACTGGTGGTGGGTCGACGCAGATCAGCATGGAGACGCCGGATCCGGCCCGGAGGCGGCCGGATCCGGACTTGGCGGCATCGGAGACGCCGGATCCGAGCGGCGACGAACGAGCGGCGGCCGGATCCAACGCGAAGGCGACCGACGGCATCTCGAGACGACCCGAGCGGCGGCGGCGGCGCAAGACAGCAGCCATGCGGCGACCGGATCCGGCATGGAGGCGGCCATCTGCACGGCGACGAGCGCCGTGGGGGAGCCGGACCGTCGGCATCGGCTAGGAGGCGGCGGACAGCGTCGGCGCGCAGCGACGAGGAAGCTGACGGATCCAGCGACGGCGGCGAACCGGAGACGAGGAGGCGGCGGGTCGGCGCAGCCCAACAAGGTGGCCGCCCCCGGGAGAGGAGATCGATCCTCCCGGGGGCAGCAGCAACAGCGGAAGAGGATCGAGAGCTAGAAGGCAACGGTGGCGGCTACAGTAAACCCTAACCCTAACCTTGGCTCTGGTACCAAGTTTCATTTGGTGGCCAATGGCAAACATCGCAAACCACACATCTTCAAATTAGAACAAGAAGATGGTATAATTGTTGGCGACACCAAATTGAAAAATTACATCACTAATTATTACAAAGGCCTTTTCGGACAACCACAGGACAATAACCTCTCCCTTGTGGAAAGTCAGATAAATGATATACCACAAGTCACTGATTTTGAAAATGATACGCTTATCTCCGCTTTTACTGAAACAGAGGTCAAAGAAGCTTTGTTCCAAATGGAACACAATAAAGCTCCAGGTCCTGATGGCTTCCCTGCAGAATTCTATTAAGTATTCTGGGAAGTGATAAAGGAGGATTTAATGGCGCTCTTCAATGATTTTTATGAAGAACGCCTACCGCTCTTTAGTCTAAATTTTGGGGTAATTACCCTTCTGCCTAAGACTCAAGATGCAAAACAGATACAACAATATGGACCAATCTGTCTACTTAATGTCAATTTTAAAATTTTCACAAAAGTTGGCACAAACAGAATCAACAAAGTAGCACAGACGGTGGTGAGTCCATCACAAACGGCCTTTATGCCAGGCAGAAACATAATGGAAGGTGTGGTCATATTACATGAGACCATTCATGAATTACACACTAAAAAGCTTAACGGGGTGATTTTCAAAATTGACTTTGAAAAGGCCTATGATAAAGTTAAGTGGTCCTTCCTACAACAAACTTTGAGAATGAAAGGCTTCTCACCAAAATGGTGCAATTGGATTGAGAGCTTTGTCACTGGGGGTAGTGTTGGTATCAAAGTCAATGATGACATCGGACGCTACTTCCAAACAAAAAAAGGTCTACGTCAAGGTGACCCAATGTCACCTATTTTGTTCAACATCGTAGCATATATGCTTGCACTCTTAATTAAAAGAGCAAAAGATGATGGACAATTAAGGGGGGTCATCCCACACCTTGTAGATGATGGCTTGTCTATTCTGCAATATGCAGACGATACCATTATCCTTATGGACCATGACCTGGAACAAGCAAAAAACATGAAACTTTTGTTGTGTGTTTTTGAACAATTGTCCGGTCTCAAAATCAACTTTCAAAAGAGCGAAATCTTTTGTTATGGCGAAGCAAAGAATTTTGAGGACCACTACATTGAGCTCTTCGGCTGTGATGCAGGTGAATATCCCTTCAGATATTTAGGTATACCTATGCATCATAAAAAAACTCCATAATGTAGACTGGAGGAGCATAGAAGAGAGGTTCGAAAAAAAAATTGACTTGCTGGAAAGCGAAGCATTTATCTTATGGAGGTGATTAGTTCTTCTAAATTCTGTGCTTAGCAGTCTACCCATGTTCATGATGTCCTTTTTTGAAGTACCGCAAGGTGTTCTTAAAAAACTAGATTATTACAGATCTCGTTTTTTTTGGCAAGGCGACAAAGATAAAAAAAAGTATCACCTTGCAAAATGGGAAATTTTATGTCGTCCTAAAGACCAAGGAGGACTTGGGATCATTGACCTCCAAGTCCAGAATAAATGTCTATTAAGCAAGTGGATTATAAATTTGCTTAATGAAGAAGGAACTTGGCAAACTTTGCTTAGAAACAAGTATTTAAGCTCAAAATCTCTCCCACAAGTCCACGTCAAAACCAATGACTCTCATTTCTGGAAGGGTCTGATGAAAATAAAAGATCAGGTTTTGGCTTGTGGTTCCTTCAAAATTAATGATGGCTCTCAAACAAGATTTTGGGAAGATACATGGGTAGGTAAACGACCATTCAAAGACCTTTATCCCACACTGTATAATATTACAAATCGTCCGCATGATACAGTGGCCAATATTATGAGATCAACACCACTGAATATTTCATTTCGGAGAGCTCTGGTGGGGGATAAACTCGATGAATGGGAAGATTTAATAGCCAAGATCACTTATATCAATTTAACTGATGAGAGAGATTTGTTTATTTGGAGCTTACATAACAATGGTCAATTTACGGTCCATTCTATGTATCTCCACATGATAAATCAGAATACGCCCTTCTCTCATAAATTGATTTGGAAGTTAAAAATTCCTCTAAAAATCAAGATTTTTCTTTGGTTTCTCCAGCGGGGGGTAATTTTAACAAAGGACAACCTAATTAAGAGGAATTGGAAAGGCAGTCAAAAGTGTTGTTTCTGTAATTGTAACGAAACCATTAAACATCTTTTCTTTGATTGTCATCATGCCAAGACAATCTGGAGGACTGTCTATATGGCTACTTGGTTACCAACTCCCAGCTCTGTTTCTCACATGTTAGGGACTTGGCTATCAAATTTCGATTTACAAAAGAAGAAATTTATTCTGGTTGGGGTTTCCGCTTTATGTTGGGCAATTTGGAGATGCCGTAATGATCTAATCTTTGAAAATTGCAAATATACAACTTTTATGCAGGCTATTTTCAGGGGAACGTACTGGCTGCGGTTTTGGGCGCTGCTGCAGCGTGATGATGAAACAAAGGAGTCTTTCCAATTAGCGAGCATAAAACTAGAGACCACTGCGTTAGAGCTGTTTGCTTCCCACGGATGGAAATTTACTAATAGACTTTGTTATGCATAATTTTTGCATTTCTTGTTTCCCTGCCTCATCAGCAATGTCGCTGAAACTATGTAATAATGTAATCACTGTGTGCGGAAACGCAGAAGCGGGAAGTCTCTTCCATTTTCTAAAAAAAATCAACCACAGCCATTTCGACCATGGTTGTTCGACCATAGTCACCTTCGACCACTGTCTCTCTCGATCACCTCGGCTTTCGACTACTACCGCTTTTGACCATTGCCGCTTTCGACCACACCCATGTTCAACCACCTCCGCTTTCGACCGGAACCGCTTTCGACCCCTCCACTTTTGACCACCTCCGCTTTCGACTGCAACCGCTTTCGACCATCGCCGCTTTTGACCACCTCCGCTTTCGACCACACCCATGTTTGACCACTACCTGTTCGGCCAGTGCCTTGCTCGACCATTGCCAAATTCGACCATGGCAGCCTTTTTGACCAATTGCCGGAATCATGTGCTCCTGGACCGCATGACTCGGGTGCTACGGTGCTGGAGCGCGGGATTGCGTACACGTCGGCCGGCCGAAATCCCGTGCTTAGGGAGGGGGCCAGAGATGGCATTTCATACACCCAGAGGCTACTTCTAGTATTGATTTGCTGCACAGGGCCAAAAATGCCCAAGACTCGGGTTGTGCATAGATTGTTATTAGGTATCCTTTTTTTTAGCTATGACTGATGGCTTTTGATTATGCTTTTTGAGAAGACGGATATGCTTACATGACCAGCACACATGCCGGTGGGTTCAAGAAACTATTTGGAGAAACTGTCCCGTTTATTTCGGCTTTTGAAGAAGCCGAATCCAAAAGTCACCCTAAGGGCTATAGTGTTACACTATTATTACGTTGGTGTAATCTTATGTCTTATTCTTTTCAACTTAAAGTTTCTTTCGAATGAATAAACGGAACATCTTCTCTTGAACAAATAAACGAAAGAGCTTCTCTCGAACAAATAAACGGAACAGCTTTTTCATTACCGTTTCGAAACAGCTTATCGGGATAGTCTTTTTAAAACAGCTTAATGACTTATCGGTATTTAGTTCATTCATACATACGCTCGCGTTAGAATCAAAAACTAAGAAGTAGCTATAAAGCACAGCTAAAAAGATCACATATTTTCTTCGAGGATTGCGTCTTGTGGTGTAAGACCCCTTCCTTTCTCGACGAGGTGGAATTAAGACTTCCTGACACATAAACCACGCAAGAGCCGGTCCGTATTTACGCGTGACTTGTTAGGTGCAGGTACCGTAGATCGACGATTTCACACGGGGGACAGGATTTGCGGTGGCTTAACATTCACGAGTTGATCGAGTCGAAGCAGAATTTTACAAACGCGTTCGTTTCATAATCCAGAAAAAAGCAACAGCAAGCACGCATCTTTTGCACATACAAACAGAAACGGTCTGCCTATGAATCGAGGTCAACCATTCAGCTTTGATGCATCATCAGACAGCAGTTTCAGCACTCAGCAGTTCGTCGTTCTCTCTCTTCTATCTAGTATTAGTAATGGTGCACGTGCAATGCACGTTTTCGATAACATATCTTGCTTCAAACTAACATTCGAACAATCAGGTGGTGATCGGTTGGGCTGTGGCTTATGGCTTATTTCACTGTAGCTAGCTGAAATTATACTGTAGCTGAAGCCTGAAGGTCATAATTAAATGTAAAAAATTTTAAAAATAGAAAAAACGGGTTAGCCCATCACGTGTAATGCAAACGAATACAAGAAAAAAAAAGAACCGGTAAAAAAGCTCAAAAAATCCAAAAAAATCAGAAAAAGACAAAATTTAGGAATAGTGAAAAATAAGTTAGAAGCCGAAACGATCGGACAATCTGAACCCTTGAGAACCGCAAGCGGAGGCTACGCCGGCTTTATTTCCATTTCCATTTAAAATGATAGTGAAGGAAAAATAGCAGGCTTCACTCCATTTCCATTCAAAATGGTAGTGAAAAAACAGCAGGCTTCATTTCCATTTCCAATCAAAGAGAATGAAAAAAAAATCAGGCTTCATTCCACTTTCATTTAAAAAGAAAACAAAAAAAATAATGCTTCAGTGTGTCCAACCAGAGCACAGCAATGCACATGGAATACACACTGCTCAGAAAATAAAACTAATAATTTGGAAGTCATTCGTAATAATTAATACCTAACCAAGAACACCGAAAATTTATAAATCATACTTTTATTACTTAAAACTTACCATGCTGCACTCAAAATCTTGTGTTCATTTCCCACTTGTCTTTTCAGGGAACGTATTGTATACAATCAAGCTTTTTCATGCAATCATAATGCAATCTAACTAAATATCATCGCAAATTTTTTTAAAAAAATTGTATATGTACATCTAAATTTACTATACCTATGTATAAAATTTCAAGTTCAAATTCATTTTATGTTAAGCATAACAAAAAAATTGACAAATGTTAATAGTTCAAATTTATCAAATTTTTCTCTTGTTTATTACTCTTAATATAGAATGAATTTAAACTTCAATTTTATTCGTAGGTAGAGTAAACCACAAAATATGTCTACATTTTTCCGGAAATTTTTTGTAACGATGTTTGGTTGGATTGCACAAAAAAACTTGATTGAATACAATACACTCCCGTCTTTGCAAAGATAATCCATCTTGTACTCGAACCCAATTTGAAAGAGACAATATTGAGTTTGGAAACCAACGAAGAGACGATGTATAATATAAATTTGCATACATGCCATGTGTCTCAAAAGTTTTCTTAAGAAACTATAATTTGGTACAGAGACACGATATTCATTAACAAGTTCACAATATCTCTTGGTCTCATACAAATCCCATAAGCAAACATACGTGTATTTCCTCACAAGTTCACAATGTCGACACTTGTACAATTGTAGAAATAGAGCTACTATGTTCCAAAGCACAAGACATCACTGAAGTTCATAAAAATCTTGAAACTGCGGTCATAACGTATTCAGAATATTATTAGATATTCACGTCATTCCAACAGAATAAAGTGGGGAAATTAATAACCACCACAGCGAAGCACATCTGAATCACAATGTTAAAAGATTGTTTAACTTCCTTGACAACGTTGTATGATACATTGTGGCAAATAGCCATTGCTCAGACCCGGTAAACTCTCTTATCGGAATAATCAATGCCCAAAGAAAACCATGGCACGCCTCTGGTCCATATCACTCATCCAACATGTGCACATGCCCCATGGGCCTACACAAGGTGCTCACAGATACCGGTATGCTGTATGCGTATGCTATATGTAGTTATTTGTAGCATGAAATTCAGATGCATGCGTATGCCATATGCCCCAGTATGTTCAATCAACTAACAATCTGTCTATATAACGTGCTACAGATAACTCCATTTCTGACGTGCACGTCTGTATAAATTCGCAACTATACTAAGGCATGCACCATTTGCTAGTATTCATCTTATCACAAATCACAAGCCAAAAGTGACAATTCATATACGACAAATTCATAGATCCTAATCTTAGAAATCCAAAATCTCACGTCCTAGAACAGTAGAAACAAAGGAAAAGGACTCACATGGTGTTTGCAAATCACTCTTAACTTCAAACATTCTGCCTCTTGCTGGCCAATGCACCCCACCAGCCCCCGTCCGTCGGTCACAACACCTCCTTGGATCCCCTCCTAGGCCTCCAATGATGTCCTGATCTGCAATAATCAAATAACATAAACTCCCGTCATGTACTTTTATCACCGCTACGCATCTTATTATATGGAATATCACTCCTGCGCATCTTAGGCCCTGTTTGGAATGCGAGAATTTTTCCCGATTCCTGCGGGAATTGAACTGTTTCCTGTAAAATTCCTGCAAAATTCCTGTGAAATTCCTCTGTTCCAAACAGACCCTTAATCTATGCAACACACACATCTTGATCTCTCGATTGCATAGCTGCTACATAAAGACCTCTGAAAGAATCATACCATGGTAAAAGAAAACATTGATCATATACCCTCCATTTAGATGAAAATTGAGGATTTACCCTCCTGGTCCACGTGTCCGTGACTTATGATGACCCCACGTGTCATTGAGATGTGGAGGGTAATCCTCAATTTCCATCTAAATGGAGGGTATATGATCAATTTTTTCTTTTAGGGAGAGCATATAAATTAAAGATGCAAAGGGCACACTATCTTCCAGTGGACAAATCTAACACAAGAGACTTCTAGAGCTATATATGGTTGTGATCAAAATGGCTTGAGCTTTTGGCTTCAGCTTATTTTTGCACTATTCATAAATTTCGTCTTTTTCTGAACTTTTGGCTTTTTTTTGAGTTTTTTTACCGGTTCTTTTTTTCCTCGTATTTGTTTGTATTATACGTAATGGGCTAACATGTTTTTTCTATTTTTAAATTTTTTTAAATTTAATTATGGTAAATAAGCCTCTGTCAGCTACAGTGTTTTTTTCAGCCAGCTACAGTGTTTTCAGCCATAAGCCACGGGCTTTTCAGCCATTTTGATCACAACCTATAGAGTATAGACTGACATTATCTTCCAGTGAATCATTTCATCGAGCATTTGGCGACCATGAAGAAAGAAGACGTACCTTGAGGAATGACGGGCGGGCGGACTTCGGCGAAGGGGGCGCTGGAGACGACGTTGGCGCCGATTGGACAGGGGTGGCGCTCGAGGGGACGGGGGCATCGCTGTCAGCTAGGGGGTGGAGGAGGCCATGATGAGAAGACGGAGGTGCAAGAGTCTTAGAGCAACTCCAGCAGTAGCCCTCAAAACAGGGCCCCTACTTTTTATTTGAGGGCTCCCCCTACTTTTGAGGGCCCTGTTTTCTGGGCTGCACTCCAGCAGGAGCCCTCAAAACAGAGCCCCTACTTCTCAATTCCCTCTATTTCCTCACACACTATATGTATATGTATGGGATAAAAGCACAATACACAATAAAATATTTATGATTTCACAATGAGGGACAATATTTAAATATAAGAATTCAAATACGAATATTCAAATTTAAATTCAAATTTGTTCCGAATTTAAATTGAAAGCACAAAGTTCATCACATAACATTAAAATTTATTCCGAATTCAAATATGAATTCAAATACGAATTCAAATACGAATATTCAAATTTAAATTCAAATTTATTCCGAATTTAAATTGAAAGCACAAATATGAATTTAAATACGAATATTCAAGTTTAAATTCAAATTTGTTTCGAATTTAAATTGAAAGCACAAAGTTCATCACATAACATTCAAATTTAAATTCAAATTTGTTCCGAATTCAAATACGAATATTCAAATTTAAATTCAAATTTGTTCCGAATTTAAATTGAAAGCACAAAGTTCATCACATAACATTCAAATTTAAATTCAAATTTGTTCTGAATTCAAATACGAATATTCAAATACGAATTCAAATACGAAAATATTCAAATTTAAATTCAAATTTGTTCCGAATTTAAATTGAAAGCACAAAGTTCATCACATAACATTCAAATTTAAATTCAAATTTGTTCCGAATTCAAATATGAATTCAAATACGAATATTCAAATTTAAATTCAAATTTGTTCCGAATTTAAATATGAATTCAAATACGAATATTCAAATTTAAATTCAAATTTGTTCCGAATTTAAATTGAAAGCACAAATGTTCCACAAAAAACGAGGAAAGCTGAAAAATGAGAGCCGGAGTAGGGGCCCCCTAGGAATGAGGGGTGGGAGGGTGATTTGAGGGCCTCCTCAAATTTGAGGGCTCTAGTAAGGGCTCTGCTGGAGCTCGTTTTTTGGCTCAAGCCCTCAAATTAGAGTTTTGAGGGCTCAAGTAGGGGCTCTGCTGGAGTTGCTCTTAGTAGCACAGCGCGTCGCGGTCGGCTAGGGGACGGAGGAGCCGAATTTTTTTCTATTTTAGCCCCTTTTTTTTTGAAAAATATTCACATTTAGACCCCTGATAGTTTTAATTCCGTTTTTGGACCCAGAGGGTCGGCGCCGTGGTCCATGGTGCCGAGATCCCAGGCCCGCTACAGCGTGGCGCCCTGCGTGGCGCCGACGTGGCAAGCACCTCAGCGCCACTAGTCACGGCGCCGAGCTCGGCGCCGTGGATCTTGGCGCCGAGCACGCGGCTTTTGCTGGGACACGGCACCGAGCACGCGGCCTTCGTTCATTTGCATCTCTCTCCCTTTGTCTTGCCCGCCTCCCTGCCGCCACCCCGTGGTGTCGCCGCCTCCCCTCCCCGCCCGCACGCGTCCCCGCTGCGGCCGCCCGCGCGCCTCCCCTCCCCGCACGCGCGTCCTCCCCGCCGCGGCCGCCCGCCTCCCCTCCTCGACCGCCTCGGCCGCCCGTCCGACGTCCTCCCCGCCACGGCCGCCCGCGCGCCTCCCCTCCCCGCCCGCCCGCGTCCCCGCCGGCGGCCGAGCCCCCACCGCCCGCCTCCCCGCCCATCCACACCGCCGGCCGCCTCCAAGCCCGCCTCCAGGTATGACCCCATGGTGTATGTTACCATTGCCATAAGCATTAAGTTTCTGGATTACATACCAAACTAAGTACTGAAACTACTAAATTTTGAAAGCTGGTCTCTAGAATTGGTTTACAAAACATAAGTATAAAAGATGGAATTAAGTCATCACAATTAAAAAATAGAAAATTGCTGATCATGCAGTCAGGAGAGATTTGGATCAGGTATGGTAATAGACTAATAGTCTAGAAATGCATTTACGTATTAGTTTAGTTTGCACCTGAAATCGAAATGTTTGCCACAGCCAGTCAAGCAAATCACGAACAAAAGGGTTGTTTATCTCTTTAGACACAGAAGTTGGATCAGGCCTTGGCTTTGGAAGGTAGCATTTAGTTAGTGATTAGGTACTTATTAGGTAAAATTGACTATGCAATTTAGTTAGTTAATTAGCATCAATTTCGAATAAAGGTAGCATTTAGTTAGTGACTAGGTACTTATTAGTTACTATCTAGTATCTAATTTCGATTAAAGGTATTAAGTTTGATTTTCTGTATGTTCTAGATGGACAACCTAGTCACCCTATATCATGGAGGCAGTGTGACAAGTGATGATTATGAAAATGTTCGATTTGTTGAAATGCAAAGGGTGCCTCTGATATTCAGTGATCAGCCGTCGTTTAGTGAGTTGGTTGCTAGGGCCTGGGAGGAGCTACATTGTCATGCAAACGAGGAGAGCATCATAGTTGAGGGGTTACTTCACTTCGGTTCGAAAGACACAATTCTAAGGCGGTTGATCTTAATTGGTTGTGAGGATCAGTGGGACAAATATGTCAAATTGGTTATGAGGAATGAGTTCCAATGTTTGGACCTTGTTGTGCGGAAGGTGTCCATTGATCCCACCCCTCATGGTTATTCACTAGAACTAGGTGATCAGGCACCCTTTGACCCTCCGTTACCGGACATTGCGGTGGATGTGGAAGAAGTGCCTGAGGTGCCCGATGCTCTATCTGCCCCGAACGAGGTTCAGATTTCTCAACCAGTTCGAGGCGAATGTCGGACTGATGATGTCGTGGCGGCCCCTCAGGAGATCCCTTTGACCCAGAATCATCCCAGTAAGAGTCGAGCAACACTTTAGCCTTTTCCCGTCATTCCATTCTTTTGTCTCAATCCCATCGTTTTCGTGCTTATGATGCAGGAGACATTCCTGATAATGTGGGTGTTCCTCCTGTTGCTCCATCTGGCAACGTTGAAGAAGTCTGCAGGGACTCCAACAGTGTGATTGTTCAAATTGTGGATGATCTGGAGCCTTACGAGATCGCAAGGGCCGTTGATTCTGATGATGACCGCCCTTTTGGAGAGATGACCGAAAGTGATATTGAGCTGATCAGGCGTTATTGCCTTGGCCGGGATCCATCAGTTCATGAATTCAGCGATCTTAGGCATTCCCATGAGGCTTATGCAGAAGGAAGGGATGACGAGTTGCTAGATGCTCTTGAGGCCGGGTCAAGCATGACAATTGAGAAGGGGGTGTTTGAGGACTTGTCAGCATTGAAAAGGTGGTTGCAGGAGTATTCAGTGATTCGTAAAAGGCCATTCAAGGTGAGGCATTCTTATGTGGAGCGGAGGTACATAGTTGTGTGCGAGAAGGAAACATGTGAATGGGGGATTTGTGCTAGGAAACAGAAGGACACGGGAAAGTTCAAGATCACAAGAATCGTTGGCCCACACACTTGTGCCGAAGCAGAGCTCAAACAGAAGCATCGGCAGTTGACCTCTACCATTATTGCCAAGTCATTGTGGCACATAGTAAAGGGAGAACCCAATATGAAGGTGAAGACACTTGCTGGGATTGTTAAGGAGAAATTTGGATACAAGATAAGGTATGGAAAAGCATGGAGGGCGAAGCAACGCATCTGAAAGATGATATATGGGGACTGGGAAGATGGGTACTTGCAGTTGCCAGCACTCTTCAATGCAATCAAAGCGGTTAATCCAGACATGCATTATGAGTACGTCCCGAAACCAAACGAATGGACTCAAGATGGGATGCAGATATTCTTCTGTGCTTTCTGGTGCTTTGCTCAGTCCATCGAGGCCTTTCGGCATTGTCGTCTCGTCTTCTCCATTGACGGTACGTTTCTTCTTGGCAAGTACCAGGGCACACTTCTGATAGCCATTTCCTGTGACGCAGACAACGCGTTGGTTCCTTTGGCATTTGCTTTCGTTGAGAGGGAGAACAAAGACAGCTGGGGATGGTTCTGGCGGCTCGTTCGGAGGCACGTGGTCGGCCCTGGTAGAGAGGTTGGTGTCACATCTGATAGACACCAGGGCATACTTGCTGCCGTACAGGAGCAGATACCAGGGTATCCAGCTTTGCACCACCGTTGGTGCACTCGGCATCTTGCCGAGAATCTACTCCGTAAGGATGGTACGAAGGATAACTTTCATCTGTTCGAGGAAGTCGCTCGAATGCTTGAGGTCAAGTTCTTCCAGGAGAAGTTGGAGCAGCTTAATATTGCAACAAACTCAGAAGGTAGACAGTGGTTGACGGGATTGATGAGAGATATCGACAAATGGACAAGGGCTCATGACGATGGTGGCTGGAGGTACGAGTTTCAGACAAGCAACATGGCCGAATCCTTCAATAATTTGCTTAGGGGTATACGTGGTATGCCCGTCAATGCTATCGTATCCTTCACCTTTTACAAGCTTGTTGCCTGGTTCAACGAAAGACACGCACATGCAATGGCGCTACAGAGTAAACAAGAGAGATGGGCGTCAAAACCGAAGCGCCGCCTTGAAAAGGCAAAGGCGAGGGCTAAGGCACATGAGGTACATTGTTTTGACAACGCCACGGGCACTTACGAGGTTGTAGAAAGGGGTGGTACAACGACCGATGGAGAGCTCCGGCCGACGATGAGGCATAAGGTTGTCCTTTTTGCTTTCTCGTGCACATGTGGTAAACCGAGGCAGTACCACTTTCCATGTTCTCATTATGTGGCAGCAGCAAGGCATCGCAACTTTGACTACGAGAGCAAGATACCTCGGGAGTTCAGTGTTGACAACCTTGTGCTTACGTGGTCTCCCCGTTTCGAGCCTTACCGAGATGAGGGAGAGTGGCCACCATACACCGGGCCCAAATACATAGCGGATCCGGGTAGCCGTTGGAACAAACGTGGAACCAGGAAGAGGACGAGACACAAGATGGTTATGGATCAGCTTCCAGGAAGAACGAGGCGAGGGAGAGCAACCCCCTTTCTTACTGACCCCGAGCAGAACCAATGTAGCAGATGTGGTAGACTTGGCCACAATTCACGCACATGCCATTGGCCACTTAGTCAGGTGCGAGTGCTTGTTGTTCGTTATGTTTCATAGTTCGTCTAGTTGTTTTTCCATATGCAATTTGCTATGTTTCTTGTTTAATTTCTTATTATTTCCATATTTTATGCATGTTCAATTTTTTGTTTACTTCTATGTTGGACTGACAAATTCAATTTTTTTTGTAGGATGGCGCAATTCCACCTGCTAGACCTGTACTACGAGGAGAACCACCGAGGACGGCTCACCGCGGAGGGGAGGGTACTGCCTTCATCACTTCTTGTACAATTAATTATTTATGTTGATGCATTAACTAAAAAAATTGGTGTATTCTATACAGGAGTTGTCCATCCTTCGTCCTCGAACCCATGACGGGTTCCTGGACATGCGGTATGACGAGAGGTACACTCCCTTCCTGGAGAGGGCTGGCCTAGACACCATCTCTTACCAGGTTCGCCGTGGGTTGCCCACCTTCAACCCCCCGGCCATCACTGCACTGGTTGACAGGTATTCTCCTAAACCATTGCTCCACTTGCATGTTCATTGTTTATCGGCTATGTGCGCCTCAAATTCTCTGACATGTAGTCCTCTTTTTTGTATCATGTAGGTGGAGGCCGGAGACTCACAGCTTCCACCTCCCTTTCAGGGAGATGACTATTACGCTCGAGGACACTCAGACGATGCTTGGTGTCGCCATTCACGGCTATCCAGTGATCGGACCGTGCGTGGCTACTGGTTGGAGAGCTCGAGTAGAGGCCTTCCTCGGGAGAGAGCTTCCTCCTGAGGCAGGCCTTCGCACTTCTGGAGTTCCAATCACCTAGCTCCGACAGTCTTTCGCAGTGTGTCCTGAAGGTGCGGACGAGCAGACAGTTGCCTACTACTGCAGGTAAGGGTGGATATCAAGCCAACTCGTCGTCTTATCGAGCTTTTTCTAAAATTGACATAGTTTGATTTAATATCATTTTACATATAATTGCAGAGCATGGATCCTTCACCTGTTTGGCTGCGTTCTCTTCCCCGACAGAACGGGGGACAGCGCGTCGTGGATGTACATCCACTGCCTCACTGACTGGGACACGGCGGGGCAGTACAGCTAGGCTTCCGGGGTGTTGGCGTTCCTTTACTGCCACCTCTGCGAGGCGTGTCGTCGGACTTCGGCAAACTCGTCAGTAGGTGGTTGCCTCTACCTCCTCCAGTTGTGGATGTGGTGTCGTCTACCAGTTGGTCGTCCCATGGTTTTGCCTCCTCGTCCATGGTTCGCAGAGGTTCCTCTTCGTCGACGTCCGACAGTTGCATATCTTTGGGACCAGGTCTCAGTTCCCTACGCCAAGACGAAGCGGGCCTACCTAGAGTACACGAACGAGCTAGATGCGCTCACGGCCTCCAATGTAAGTTAATTCCATTTGGTATCGTGATTTTCATTTGTTAGTATAGTACCTTACAAGTACATTGTTGCTATGCAGGTTAAGTGGGGGCCGTACGCCGAGCAACAGGTGGAGGCCGTTCAGTTCAGCGCACTGTGCTACATAGACGAGGCCCTCTACAGGATGAGGTGCCCCCTAATCTGTTTCTATGCTGTTGAGTATCACCTGCCACATAGAGTTGCACGCCAGTTTGGTATGAGGCAGCTGTGGCCAGTAGCGCCGTTCTCGACGTCTGTGGCCTTGCACAAGTAAGTGCTATGCAATTTCAATTCTAACCTTGGATTCCAATTGCACAGAGTTAATTTGAACTATTGGTTTACGTGACATGCAGATTTGATCGTCAGCGACAGAAGAAGGTGACAGACTTCGAGCAGCACCACCACGTGTACGTTGAGGAGTGGGGACACTTTCAAGACAACGTGGACGACAACGACGAGCCGCACACCAACGAGTACTTCCGACGGTATCAAGTTTGGTACCAGGCTGCGACACGGAGCAAGCTTAAGGGACAATGGACTCAAGATGACTATGCCGACATTGAGTTCGAGGACGACGAAGACACGCCGTACGACCAGTCTACTCGCCTTGGGACGCAGGTGGAGACGGCACCGATCCTGGACCGAGTGGTAATGTTCAATCTCATTACTTATTTTCCAATAGACATAAATACCACTACATATAACAAAATATCCATTCTTTTGCTTGTTTGCAGGGCAACACCCTGAAGCAGTCCGTACAGGACATAGAGCGTTTCTCCAGGACAGTCGGCGACGTCAGGACGCGTAGCTTCCTAGAGGTAAGTTTCGACAAAGCCACTCACAAAATTAGTACCTAATATCTTCGTATCTTGTTGGTTAACAAAATGTTGGACGACAGAGGCTAGCAGGTCGGCTACGCCGTGCGGCTGGTCGTTGTGGTTGCAGGACAGGCGCGGCGAGGGACGTACACGTGCCTTCGACAAGACTTGCAGACCCGACGCAGCGAGGGTCCACAGGACAGAGCTCGTCCCCCACGAGGAGCGACACTTTCCCGGCCCAGGGCGGTCAGGACGAGGACGAGGACGAGGTGGAGCAGACTTACGATGAGATAGGCCCGTCTCAGCTCATAGACGCTTCTTCGACTCAGCCTCTACCACGCAGACGCCGCCGCGAGCCTAGCCGTTACACTCTAGGCACCGACGCACTTGGTAAGGGTAAGGCTAGGAGGCAGTGACGGAGACTAGCCATTTCACTTGTATGGACTGTTATAACGTTATGGACTATTTGTACTTTGTTCGTATGGACTGAGATGGGTTTGTAATGAGCTACTTGTTGTATATATGTGTATATGTTATATTCATGTGATATTTGTGTTTAGAGTGGCTCCAAAAACAGGGCAAACTTGCCGAAATTTTCTGACGTCCACGATAAAAGTAGTTGATATGCCGAGACACGTTTGCAATGACACAACATGAGAGATAGACTAATGACGCAACAATTAGCTTTCTAGGTTTTTCAGGCTTCCGTCGCTTCAACAAAGTAATGCCAGTACACATATAGGGGCGTAGGCCTTTAGCCTTTACAGGAATTATGATGACTGACCTCTGAAAAGGCTACGATCTATGAATTTATTACGAGACTACATGCTCTGAAAAGCCTACATAGGGATATTTATTGCTACACTGGAATCCTGTAAAAGCGAAAAGATTCGCATGTCGTTCTCTCCATGGACTATGCACACTGCACCAGATAACCTGCCTACATAAAGGCCTCCTATGTCTTCCATACCACATCTCCTCAAGCCATCACAATACTACTCCACAACAATGTCTTCCTGGAGGTCTGACCCATTTGGAGTGCCGGAGTGGCATGAGCGCCCGAAGTGCCATTGCGGCTTTAGGACGATGTTGTGCGTCTGGACGGATCCAGTACAACGAGCCAACTACGGCCGTAGGTTCTTCAAGTGTCCAGACCTGGATGACGACTTCATGGTAACGACGACAACTAAATCCCTTGTTTCTCGTTAACGTTTTTCAACTTGATCCGTGACATCTACCACGCCACACATAGCCTTGCGAGTTCAGCGAATGGGTGGATCGGGTGCCGCCGGCATGGCCACGGAACCGGCCAATGGAGGTGGAAAACAAAGGACAATAGTTTGTCAAGATGACTCAGGCTCACGAGTTGGAACGACAGATGCGGCTTGAGCAAGAGCGCCGCGTGAGGGTGGACCAAATCCGTCTAAAGGGCAAGGAGGATGAGCTGCAAAGGAGGCGGGAGCAGTTAAGACTGCGTGAAGCAGCCATCAAGCGTCAGGAGGAAGAGCTTCAAGCTCGTGAGGCAGCTCTCAAGACCAAGAGTGACAGGACGAAGGATGCAGCGGAGCCATCTTCAGGGCGCGAGAAAAAGGGGAAACAACCACACTACACCCAGTAGACAAAATGTAATAGACCCAACAAATTATATTCCCTAAGGCATGTTAGGACTAGTGGTCGAGTTCTGAACATTAGAAGTACAGAGTTCCACGTGCCACGTGCTCAGAACGTTCTGCTGAATTAGGGAGAAGCCATGGAAGTCGAGAATTAGACACTCACGTTGCATTTCTTTATGTTATCTACGGTCTATGTAATCCTATTATTATGCACTCTATTGTGTTTGCCTAGCTGTATCGACTGCACTTGAGACTACCGGTATGACGGTATTGCGTATCGGTGCTTCACAAAACTACAATTTAATAGAGTACATAATGTTGCCCACCCATGCTTGCTCCAAAGAATGTCTCAAACAGGTCGAATGGATTAGTCTGCATATAGAAAAGAACAGGGAAATCATGACTACTCAGTTCAAAATTGTAAATCATTACATGGAAAATTCACATTTTCAAGCACATAAATGTCTGCAAAAGAAAAAACAAGACATTAAACTATATCCTCAACTTCGCAGATTATACCATGTGATTTGAGATAGCAACATAATTACTTAAGGGAAATATAATGGAAAAGTCTAAGGCACATAGGTTCTTACCTTGTCCCATTTTAGCTCTTTTGAATTCCATGAATAAGCAACACCATTATCCCCTTCTCTAACAATTAGTGTTTGACCATCGGAGTTCCCTGCTTAGGAAAAAAGTTACAAACATTATTATCATACTAGCACCCGAAATTTTCAGATTGAACACGACAACATCAAAAAATTAATAGAAAATTGTGTTTCACACAGTTGATCAATTTTCTGAATGTTTCCAAAAGGATTATTTTGAAGGCGCCGAGCTGGAGCGCCACCAGTCACGGCGCCTATCTTTTCTGAATGTTTCACACCTCGGTGCCACCAGTCACGGCGCCGAGCTCGGCGCCACGATCCACGGCGCCGAGGTGCTTGCCACGTCGGCGCCACGCAGGCCGCCACGCTGGAGCGGGCCTGCGACCTCGGCGCCATGGACCACGGCGCCGAGACGTGTTACCTCAGCGCCGTGTCCCACGGCGCCGACCTCTGGGTCCAAAAACGGAATTAAAACTACCAGGGGTCTAAATGTGAATATTTTTCAAAAAAAGGGCTAAAATAGAAAAAAAAATTCGGACGGAGGAGGCCACGATGAGGAGACAGAGGTGCACAAGTCTTAGGAGCACAGCGTGTCGCGGTCGGCTAGGGGCGGAGGAAGGCTCTTTCTCCTTTAGTTGATGTTACAGTAGCCTTTGGGGGCCATCAGGCCAGAGAAGCCGGATCAAACCCATTTGCTTGGGGTTTGCTATAAGCGGCTTGTGCACTGATTCTTTCCCCGTTCTGCGTAGTGCACACCTTCGCATCCCCCCGCCGTCCACTCCTCGCTCAGACATGTTTCCCTACCATCAATGCCTCCACCGATAGATCTGCACCCGACCGTCCCCCTCACAACATCCCCCCGCTCCCACCCTATGCCGCTTCCCCACCGCCATCTATCGCTCCTCCCCGCACCTCACCTATGGGCCACCCCTTAGATCTGTCGGCAGCCAATTGTTCCCCCACCGCATCCCCTCTAGTTGTACCACCCCCTTACCATCGTCATCTCCACCTCCTCCCATCCCCCATCCACGGCCATGCCATCCTCCCCTTGCATGCCCCACCTCCTTCCCCTAGATCAGTCGGCACCTAGTTCCCCTCATCGGATCCCGTCCCTTCTCCTTCCCCCGCCGCCAGCTACCGCTCCATCCTATTCCCTATCCGTGCCCCCGCCTCGTCAGCCTAGATCCACCCCGGGGCGCCACCTTCATCGCGTTGGTGTCCGCTTCAAAGTCGGCGTTGGCGTTCAAGCCGCCCTCCTCGCTAGGCAGCTCTTCCTCCTTCGCCTCCTCTTCAGACACCACGTCCCTACTTGCATCGGAGTCAGGCTCCAACGTGCCTTCGACGCCCAAATTAGGAAGCCGAGATGACGTTCCCTGTGCATCTCTACATGCCTCGTCGGTCTGCCACACGGAGGAAGCAGTGCCTGATGGTGCCATCACTCCCGCACGTCTCCAGAGCGAGGTGCCCATCTCCTACATGCCCGTCCTCAACGTACCCCCTTCCGCACCGAAGTTACCAGCTAGCTCCACTTCTCATTACCATTCAATTTCCATTTATCCGCGCAACATTGCCCATTTCTGATTATATGCATTGCTGGGTGCGGCCTCATAGCCGGCATTGTTTCTGTTTCAGCTCTGCTGCCTTCGCATAGATGAACAAGGCATGATCACCCTCTGCTATGTGGGATGATGTGGCCTAAATTGTCATGCTTGAAATATGCTAGGAGGAAGTTGAGGCCAACAACTATCCCTTGGGTTGTCTGAATAGGCGCAGGTACACGAACCTTGTGAAAGCATCTAGGCCCCTAAAATTGGTTTTGGTAATTAATAAATTTATGTGAATATGGGTCTAACATGTTTACTAAGTCCCTAAAATGATTATAAGATACACGGTTAGGGTCAACATGAAGATCAATGTGGCTCAAGACAAAGGTATAAGTAGACTAGAATCTCTTTTATTTTTACCGGTCTTAGAAGAAAAGGTGGAAGACCGGATTATAGGATAAATACCATACTATTAAGAGGGATCATAGCTAATAACTTGATAGTATATTCTTGTGGAATTTGGATCAATTTAGGTCATGCATTCTCTTAAAACTAAAATTGATAGCCAATATATACTCTGTCTAGATAATCGGAAGTACCAAAATTTAAACGGCGGTACTTCCACTTTCGAGAAGTTCCATTAAAATGAGCGGTATGTTTTTCCAGAGAGCACCCTTGGAATTACTTTGTCTCTATCGAAAATATAAGTACCAGAATTACGGTGGAACTACCGTAGAGCGGTAGTACCGCAACACATAAATGGTACTTTTGGATCACGGGACCTCCAAAAATCTAGGCGGTACGTTTTTGCAGAGAGGGCCAGCTTTTGGCCTCAAAGCAAACGGAAGTATCGCGCCGAAATTTTGGAACTTATGAATATCGGAACTACCATTATTACAACAGTGGTAGTACCGCACCGACTTTCAATTGCTAGTTCAGAAGTTCTGAAATAGCCGTTACTGTTGTGTCAGAACAGGTGCGGTCCGTCGGATGAATGGCGGTACTTTCGCTCGCCCTATTTTCTCAGGGATTGCCTTGTAATAGCTAGTTTTGGTTTGTGAGGGTATAAATACTCCCTCACCTGCTCAAAGAAAGAAGTAAGATACTCTATTAAATATCCTTATGCATTGAGCATTTACTCCGTACCTCAATTTCACATTGTGCATTCATTGAGGTGGTTGAGCCAAAATCAAGTGCATACATCTTAGATTGATCCTTTTGGCACTTGATCGCCGTCAAACAAAGCTGTGATTTATTACTCTTCGTGCTTGTCGGCACCTAGACGTCTTGGCAGGAGCTTGCACGATGATTTCTTCAAGAAGGTTGTGAAAAAGCCCGGCGCCGACTTGTGAGTGGCCTGGTGTTCACCATCTCCGGAGCGAAGGAAGGACAACCACTAGTGGATTGAGAAGCTGAGGCTTAGTTCGTGGAGTCAGTCCAAGTTGCTTGGACTTTTCTCAATGTGGATTAAGGAAAACCGGCAAATTTTCGAACACCATGGTAAATCATCATGTGTCAATTAGTTATTTCATTATCTCTTCTTTCTTCTCTTGTATTTCTAGCATATTGTGATTTCCATATTTATTTGTGCTAGAGTTATTCTTGTAGAGACTTGTGCTTGTAGTGCCTTAGACATACTAGTATTGTGCAGGTTTGAATTGCTTTAAAATCTTGCTAGACTAAATTATGGTAATTGTTTTAGAAGGCAAGATAATTTTTGAACCTCCTATTCACCCTCTCTAGTCGGTTATCCTTGATCCTACACCTTGTGAGGACATTCACAAAGCGCACATGGAGTACACAAAGAAGCAATTCAAGAACCATTGGGAGGTTTTGAAACATGATTATGTGTAGTGGAAAACCCTCAAACCAAATGCGACCGAATCGGGAATAAACCCACGTACTGGGTCAATCAATGTCGATGATGATTGGTGGGAGTAGCAAAACCAGGTAACAACCCTTTCACAATTGTAATCTTTTCTTCATTTTGTTGATCTCCATTTCCTTGCAGTAATGAAACTGTTCTCCGCATTGCAGACAATGAGGGGTTGTAGCACGTTCAAGCATGGGCCACTTCTCCATGAGGACTTGATGGAGGTCATATTCCACGACACTCTTTGCACAAATGAGCATGTGGTAGTTCCTGGAGCTAACAGGCTGAATGCAGTGTCGAGCTCCGATGACAGCATAACACCATATCCATTCGGTCCCTCTAGCTCCTTGTGGAAGCGGTCAGCCAAGCATGCCACCCCGGCCCTCTGGTCCTGACTCAAAGAAGACCCACAGCAACACGATCGACGTGTGCGTGGAGCACATATGTGACGTGTATGAGAAATCGATGACCAGTCGTGCCACCACTACCATGGCTAAGCAAGGCAGGGCTCGCACTGAGGTAACCTAGTTGCTTGATTTGGTCATTACAGATAGCTACCTCGAGGGCACAAGCAAGCAATTCTACGCATGTGCCATGCTCACAGAGAGGAAGTATAGGGATGTCTTCCTCACACTACGCACACCCGAGGATCGTGTGGGCTGCCTTCACAAGATGTGGCCATTGTACCAGTCCCGTGAAGGGCCGTGACTGATCTAAGTGTTTGTTCATTCTAATCTAGTAATTGTATCATCTACCTAGGAGAGTATATGCTTGTTGCATCTGTATCGGTATGTAAACATTAACAACATGTTTATGTCAAAAAGTCGTGTAGTCATTTATGGTTGGACATGCATTTCATCACTGTGTTCTACTTAACTATTGGACAAGTAGTCTGTTCCCGTGTAGTCATTTGTTCTTGGACATGCATCATGTTGTACTAATTATCAGTTATTCGATGTGCATTTAGTTATTGCAGATCATTAATGACCTCTATTCAATTCATTTGCCTCTTGTTATATGAAAAAAAATTGATGTGCATATGTTCAATTGGTATATTACATAATCTGGGACAGTTCAGTTACCTCGTAGTGCATGCAAAATTTGTCATGGCATTATTTCATGTAGTCAGAGTGTTCAAAATCTGGGATAGATCAGACGTCTTTGCTTGAGGAATCATTTAAGTGCCATTTGAACATCGGTATTATCATTGAATGAAACATCCTTTATTCAAGTGCATATTGCACACTAGATACATGACATAGGTTGTGCATATTCAACATGGATTTGTAGTTGATGGATGCCGTGTTATTTATGCAGAACTGACATGTCGAGTCACGAAGGAGATGACAGTAACGATGACAACATCCCACACCCGATGTTCAAAGTGTCCTTGATGCAATATTTTTCCGAGATGGCGATGTCGTTTAGACGACCTCGTCGTGAGCTTATGCAGACTAGGCTTGAATGGGTGAAGGAACAGCTTGCGTCACCTCAGTTGTGCCACGGCGTGTTTAGAATAGGCAAAAGTTGTTTTCAAATACTGCATGACATAATTGTCAATCATTACGGGTTATAGTCATCGCCAGACATTACCTCCAGGGAAGCGTTGGGGATGTTCTTATGGACTATAGGGGAACCACAGTCTAATAGCCAGAAATTCCATCATGTCCTCGACTGCTTGTACACTATGTCAATTGATAACGTGAGCCCTGTAGATCCAACTTTTAGTATTATGCACAATAGATTGAGGGAACAAAGGTTTAACCTTTACTTCTCTGGAGCCATAGGTGCCATTGACGGGACACACATTCCAGTAACAATACATGCGAACATGCATGTCATGCATACAAACTGGCACAGATACACAAGCCAGAATGCAATGACCGTCTACGACTTTGACATGTAGCTCACCTTTTGTAGTTATTGGATGACCTGGATCACCACACGACATGCGACCATGTTTTTTGGCATCCTCTTGTAGGTACAATTCTAACTCTGATTTTGGTATTTTGCAAAGAATGATTTCTTAGAATATTGTGACATTTGGCTTTTCTGTTTGGGCATCTTACATCTGCGTTCGTTATTTCCCAATGCAGGGAAGTACTACTTGGTTGATTCGGAATATTTAAACAGGAAAGGGTATCTAGCCCATTCAAGAATAATCGGTACCATGCAACCTAGTTCACAAATGGTGGGCGGCCATGTGGGTGCAAGGAGATGTTTAACTACTTGCATGCTTCACTATGCAACGTCATTAAGCATGTGTTTGGTGTCTAAAAGATGAAATGGCGTATTTTGGAACACATCTCAAGCTTTGATGCGGAGACACAAAAGAAGATAATTTATGCCATTGTGGCATTGTATAACTTCATTATAGACACTAGGCGGGCTGACGAGGGTTTCAACAACCCCCACTTGGGAATGGAGTATGCTGCCTCCGGAGTAAATGTCACTTCTGAGTCCGAAGTAGTTCCATTTGGGGATGTAGATATGGATCAGGTATGCGATGCGATAGCGAAAACTCTAGTCGCGTGACATCAATTTGCATCAATAGAACCACATGTATGCTTGTATATTTGTATATTTTTGTATGTACTTGTAACGAATGCATTTATTCTTGTTTGTTTGAATTTGTAGATGTATGCATGTAACGAACATATCTATGCTTTAACATTTGTATTCACGCATGTACGCCTGTAACGAACGCTTGTAGTGGTTCACCATGCTTTGAATGGAAGGATAAACAACTTGCCATCCTCTAAAGCCAACTAATACAAGAGAACAAACAACAGTGCTAAATAGACGACAGTTCGTACCACAATAGGCAAGAGAGGAGTGCGTTTGTAGTGCATCACCTAATGCAATTCAGCTTAATCAACAAAAAGCCATCAGCCCCAAAGAATACTACGACTTCTCTATTACCCGTTACTATTTATCAGTCGAAGCCAAAAACCACCAGCAAAGCAAAAAAGAACATGCCCTTTCTTGCGGTGCGACGACGCACTTGGAGTTTGGACGAAAGCGAGCACGTGTTCGCAATTGGTCAAGTACGGCAAACTCAACTATTGGGCGGGGAAGGCGCTGGAGAGAGGATGGTGGCTATGCACTCAGCGATTGGGCGGCGAAGGCACAGGCGAGAGGACAGTGGAAGCGCGGTGGGCTAGAGGATGGAGGAGGGCACGATGAGGGGATTCGGCCCCGCTCTTTTCAGTATATGGCTTATAGTTTCTCTTGAACAAACATATGATATGGCTTCTGTACCATCATTTCGAAGCGACTTATCGATATTCGGTTCGTTCGCACAAACATTAACAATAGAGGCTAGGACTAAAAGCCATTAGTCGCAGCCGAAAAGATGGCAGCTTTGACGTGTTTGAATTGGTTATTAAATTAGCGCTAATTTTGGCAGGGGTGAAGGTCAGGTATTGGATGATGGATGATCGTGGTGATTTGGAGGCGGGTGTGGTGGGGGGGGGGGGGATTTAGGGTAAGGATCCAACTAGGTAAATGGGATAGAATGTTCCGGATCATCCATACTTTTAATTGTAGAATTTTAAAGAAGTGTTTTTAGATTAGTATAGATATCTATGGGACTAGTATGTTGTTTATTTGGTTAGTCCATAGCGCGACATATGGACGTGCGCTCACGTTCATGGCTCCGTGATTGCCGTTGATGGCTCGACGAGTCATCGTGCCGAGAGTTTGTGCATCATGCCAAACCTATCAAACATTAACTGGGAGAACTGCTCTTGATTAGCTCCCATTGCTTCCTTCAGAGTTCAGATCATAAAAAGTGAAACATTCAGAGGTTCGATCATCGAAACATCCGTATGATTTGAGTGGTGACATGCATGCTAAGACGAGGTTCGAGATGCATTTTGAAAGTTTTGACATCCAATGGCAGCACTCTGAGAAGAACATGCAGTAAATTCCTCCTTGAAATGTAATGGAATGTGTGAACGGCCCATCGGCCTGTTCAGAATGCCCAATATTTGTTCTAGAGTGGAAAGCCCAATCGTTTTAAGAGGCCTCTCAGGTACTTTGAAGCCCATTTTATCAGGGTAGCCATACATGTAAGTCGCGCGATCGGCGTAAGGACCCAAAATGCAACCGGCATCTTATGGCCGTTTCTCAAATTTTGACTGCCAAATCCTCCTTCACCCATCCATCTACCGGCCCGGACTTGCCGTACTCATTTTGTGATGGCAATTCTTACCTCCTCGCGGCAACCTTTTTCTTTCTGATAGATCAGGAAGTTATGCATGTGATGTACCGATGCTAACACATTCGCAGTAATAAACTTGCGTTTGCAGAGCTTGGTCCTTGATGAATCCTTCGAAGATGAGAGGGCCCCTGGAAAGAAAGCATCTACTCCATCTCCCTTTTGTTTTTCGTCGCTGCTGCACACATTCCTGTTGCGTAGCAACAGGCTGCTGCTCTGAAAGTCTGAAGTCTGAACAAGCTGCACATGGACCTGCTGGGTGCTAGTATATTAATGTGCTTGTTACTGAGTACTACTTTACAAGCCTCTGAAAACCCGTGCTGTGCATGAGGCGTTTTCAACTGAAATCGTCGACCGGTCAACCTCCCCTGGGATACAGTCATACAGTCAATCCCCAAAGTTCTGAAGCCTTGACCCAACAAATGGCTAAACTGAGAAAGAAGATTAAAACGTGGAGAATCTTTCCTGCTTTGTTCTTCTTGCAGTTGCAAAAACTGCAGTCCACTGCTGCTAATCAGGAGCATTTTGGAACATTTGATTCATGCAAGGCCGATGCTAACAGACCAGACCAGACACTGGTGCCAGAGTTCAAAGAGCAGGGCTGACGGTTTGAGTAGCTAGGTTAAAAACTAAGAAATGCAACAGTTTCTAGCAATGCTGGTCGTTTCAGTTTTGACAAGATTCAGTCAGGTCTAGCAAGCACATCGCCAAGCTAATTGAAGAATCCGCCGCGCTCTGTTCGTCGCCGGCCGTACGCCTCGCCGTCCGGCATTTTGTCATGCCTCCCTTGGATCCACTGTGCTGTCGGTGCATCGCGCACGTGCAGAAGAAGAAAAGGCTCGCTGTTCGAACATGAACAGAGCCGACAGAGGGGGGGGGGGGGGGGGGCATATAGATATGTGGCGAGTTGATGGCCTGACGCCGATCGGCGTACTTGCTCTCCGCTCGTGTTGATTGACCGACCGACCTGATGATCCCTCTCGTGCCAAATCTTATTTGCATCGCCGGCCGTGTCTGTTGCCTCGTTGCTAGTACTACATTTCACCAAATCAATAGTCATAACAATAACCTGGTTTGGGTTCTGCTTACCTTAGTTTCAGTCGAGATGGCGCTGTCAGACCGTCTTTAAGGTTTGTTTTGATGAGCTCTCTGCTATTTATGCGAGTACTATATCAGCCATGATGTGTTAACGTACGCTAATGGTTGGCCTCATGTGACAGGCGAGAACAAATCGGGCGACCGAGTTGGGACATGAATGTCGCAACTGTTTGAAACTAGTGTGACACGAGGGCTAACACCTTGGTTAGTTGCGACAAATGAAGTAGGACAGTAGGTGGCTGGCCGTCAGCGTCATCAACCTGTTCTTTGCACGATAATAGCTTGTTTGCACGAATGCGTAGTGACATCACGCATCGTCTTAGCTTCTTTTAAGCGAGCTAGTGAGCAACCAAATTAAGCTCGTTTCTCTGAAGTCTGAACCTGCCCTGCCCAGCTAGGGTCACGCAAGTATGAAATGATGAAACAAACACCTTAAATTAGCTTAGCCGTGGTCTCATGTGTTTATACACCTTAATCACCCCAACTGTCTTGAACTCTCCCAGTGTTCATACGTCTACCTCAGTAGTCGATACGAGCCGTTGATGCAGCGATCAATGGCTCTAATTGCGCATAAAACTCCAAGGCGTCGATCGCTCCATCAACGGCTTGAGCGGACCCGGAATTGTAGGATCAAGGGCCGTACAGAAATGGGCACCGTCAGGAAATGGGATCCCCGCAATCCAGTCATCCGGATCAGTGTTTAGCTCGAGGCAGCTAATCCATGCACTCAACCAGGACTTCGATCAATCTCAGCATCGATGCAGGGATGTGCTGCCGTATCGGGTAGGCTAGCATAAATTAAAACATTTTACCGCGTAAAATAGAAAGTTATATGAATAAGAGATCATAAATCGTTACGATCGTCTAATATCTCTAGAAAACCCCCTTCTTTAGCGGTAGTTGATCTCTATAAACCAATTATCTTCTCCTTGGCTCGTCCCAATCAGCGTGGCAGTGTAACATCCCGTCCATTCTCTAGGCCCGAAATGTTACCACCATTGCATAGTACTACCATTCCATCAACTACTAGAAATTTTAAGCTAACACTAATTCATTTATGTTACAGCGACCAGATACATCATAGTATTTTTAACGATTACTCTAGCATACCACCAAAGTCTAAAATATACTAACAAAAGGTGGTACAAGGACTGCTGTTGATTCGTAAAATTATTCATGTGCTACTTCCACCCATGCATGACGTCCTCAACGGTCACATAAAAAAACAACAAAACAAGAGTGAGTCCAAAGACTCAGTAAGTACAAAGCAAAATAGTAAATTCATGAATCAGTCCATAACCATCATAATTCAATAACCACTTGTTTCCATTTAATTTTTTTAAGTTCTCTTCAACCAATCATTATGCATTTGTACCCGTTCTCTATCATAATGCAATTTCATATGCGCATGCACTTCTCTCTTATCTCTTTATCCTATACCAGTATAACAGAGTGAGCACCCGTCGATGCTCACCCAAGCCCGCCCTGTTTCCATGAGGGGATCACAAACCCATTCTTTTTCATACGGGGACTGCGGTAGCCCGTCATTTTCATCTGGGGACCTCAACCTCCACTCCCATGGAGCGTCCACAAAAAGTGGACCAATAATACCACAAAACTATCTTTTTTCATGACATGCATGCAATGCAAGATCTCCGTTTATGCATATTAACATGTCATGTCTCAACAATCGTCATTCATCATTTCTCATCATGCATCCAAAAATAGTTAACTTACCATAACAGGGTAAGCAATGCACCATTATTCACTATCAGCAAACATTACCTAAATTTACTGCTTTACCATGCACTTGCCTGGTTAATCTCGGGGACGATGTGTGGACGGTTCCGACTCGGGACCTCCACCTGTACGAACATCAACCCGACTCAACACATTATATTAAAACCAGTGCTTAAGCGAGTAGCGACGACCCTGCGCACATAACCCGACACTGGCATAAAACACATGGGGTTAAGGACCCGTCGCGCAAGTACCAAACCCCTTTTTTTTCCTCCTCTTTTCTTTTCTTTTTTTCCTTCCTTTTCTTCTTGGAACTCATACATTCAGAGACTTGTGTGAGATGAATGGTATACTAACAAAGGAAGGGAAGAGATGTTTTGTGAATTTAATTGATGATCCCACTAGATACTGCTATGTGTATTTATTGAAAACAAAGGATGAGGCATTAGACTACTTTAAAACTTATAAGTTGAGATTGAGAATCAATTAGATAGAAAGATTAAAAGAATTAGGTCCGATCGTGGTGGAGAATATTTTTCTAATGAGTTCGATCAGTTTTATATGGAACATGGTATTATCCATGAAAGGACACCTCTCTATTCATCCCAATCCAATGGGGTTGTCGAAAAAAAGAACCGCACATTGACTGACTTGATAAATGCCATATTAGATACTGCGTATATGTCCAAGGCATGGTGGGGGGAGGATATGTTAATTGCGTGTCATGTCCTGAATAGAGTCCCCACTAAAAATAGTGAGGTAACTCCATACGACGGTTGGAAAAAGAGAAAACCAACACTATCATATTTGTGCACTGGGGGTGCTTGGCGAAAGTCAACGTTCTAATATCCAAAAAGCACAAACTTGGACCTAAAATAGTGGATTGTGTCTGTTTAGGATATACTCATCATAGTACAGGCTATAGGTTTCTAGTAGTTCAATCCGGGATATCTGACATGCCAATCAATGTGATAATGGAAATCCTGATATGCTATTTTCTTTGAATATATATATTTCCTATGAAAAATTCACATAGCTTTTCTAGTCAAGCAAATGGTTTAACTCCTGAACCTACCACTCCAATTAAGTATATTGAACACATATATGAGCATATTCATGAGGAGGATGACAGTGTCGTAACTCCTCGAAGGAGTAAGAAACAAAGATTGCAAAATCTTTTGGTGATGACTGCATTGTGTTCCTTGTGGATGATATTCCCAAATCTATTTTAGAAGCATATGCATCTGCTGATGTAGAGTACTGAAAGGATGCGGTTCGTAGTGAAATGGATTCCATTATCGCTAACGGAACTTGAGAAGTTTCTGATCGTCCATTTGGTTGTAAGCCAGTTGGATGCAAGTGGGTATTCAAGAAGAAGTTTAGGCTTGATGGTACAATCAAAAAGTACAAGGCTCGGCTCGTAGCAAAAGGTTATACTAAAAAAGAAGGTGATGGTTTCTTTGACACATACTCACCTATTACCAGATTAACCACTATTCGAGTACTATTATCTTTGGATATCTCACATGGTCTTATTGTCCATCAAATGGACGTAAAGACAACTTTTCTTAATGGAGAGTTGGATGAGGAAATTTACATGGACCAGCCTGATGAATTTGTAGTACCTGGACAAGAGGGAAATGTCTGTAAGTTGTTAAAATCTTTATACGGTCTTAAATAGGCACCTAAGCAATGGCATGAGAAATTTGATAAAACTTTGACATCTACTGGGTTTGTGATAAATGAAGCAGATAAATGTGTATACTACTGTTTTGGTGGGGGTAAAAGAGTAATATTATGTTTGTATGTTGATGATATACTTATCTTTAGGACAACATTGATGTGATTAACTAGGTGAAGTCATTTTTATTCCAAAGTTTTGACATGAAAGATTTGGGAGAGGCTGATGTTATTTTAAATATCAAGTTGATCAAGGATGATAATAGGATTACCCTGTTGCAATCCCATTATGTGGAAAAGGTCTTCAGCTGTTTTGGCTATATGGAAAACAAGCCCACTCCAACACCCTATGATCCTAGTCTGATACTTCGCAAGAATCGAAGACTAGGAAAGGATCACTTGAGGTACTTTCAGATTATTGGTTCACTCATATACTTAGCCAGTGATACTCGTCCTAACATCTCTTTTGCTGTAAGCAAATTGAGTCATTTTACCGCTAATCCGGGAGATGATCATTGGCGCACACTTGAGCGAGTTATGCACTATTTGAAAGGTACAATGAGTTATGGAATTCACTATACTAGTTATTCTAGTGTACTTGAGGGATATAGTGATTCCAATTAGATTTCTGATACTGATGAGATAAAGGCTATGAGTAGATATGTATGCACTCTAGGCGGTGCTGTTGTATCATGGAGGTCTTGCAAACAGACCATACTAACAAGGCCAACCATGGAGGCAGAACTCACAGCATTAAACATAACCACTATTGAGGCAGAATGGCTGCAAGAACTCTTGATGGATTTACATGTGGTTGAAAAACCAATTCTAGCTATCCTTATGTATTATGATAACCAAACCATTATCATAAAGGTAACAAGCACAAAGGATAATATGAAAATATGAAATCCTTAAGACATGTGAAAAGTTGAAGTCTGTTAGAAAATTGAGAAACTCTAAAGTGATAGCTGTGGATTATATCCAAACAGCTAAAAATCTAGCAGATCCCTTTACAAAGGAACTATCACAGAATGCAATTGAAATTGCATCGAAGGAGATGGGAATAAGACCCACGTGAGTTACACATAGTGGTAACCCAAACCTATATGATCGAAGATCCCATGAAATAGGCCTTGGGTAAAACAAACTGTTTGGATAACAATCGAGTGCATTCTTTCTTTATATGTCACTCCGTTGGAGATGCAGTACTCTAATTATTGTAAGGTAGAATGACTTTGTCTTAATGTGTTTTGAGGCTTAACAACAAAATATTGTCTTACAAGCTATTCATGTAAGAAACACACTAATATGAGTCGGACTGTTGGTCGCGGTCCATGAGATGTGGGTGATCTCTAAGAAGCTCATGAAAAGACATAGGAATATGACCTATATGATCCACCTGAAGAGTAGCCAATCGGCGGCCAAGTATTAGCAAAGGCCTTGGGTGAAACTTATCCGCACAAAACTACCAATTCAAGGCTTAATCCGTTGTGTAGTTGTGGGCAAGTGTAGATTGAGGTTTTAGATGGATGTTCAACCTTAACCGGTCTCCACCGAAAAACTGGTATATTAACAACACTTTGGAATTATGGGCAATTTCATGGTGCTTTTGAGATCTGATGGGTGATTATTGGAGTTTTTGGGCTTAGCCCATTTGATATTCCAATTAAATCCTATAAAATCCCAAAAACTCACTCATGCATGGTGGAAGGTGGGAAGTTTAGAACCATATTGCTATTCTAGTTGGGAGGAGACCAATTTATATAGTGGAGTTGGTCTTACCTAGTTGAAGCAAGCAAAAAAGATCACACGCACGCTCACTTGCCTCGCCACACCATGGAGTGGCAGCTTCTTTTTGCACCTCAAAACCATGCATACAATTTAGAAATTAAAAGTTTGAATTACACTGTTTAAATTGGCTTTCATGGCACGTATTAACCACGATTAAAATAGTGTAATAATAATAATGATAGTAATTTCTTCTAGTGTGGTAGACTCTATAAAGGAGATCTCCCCTCTCAGAATGAAAAAAAGCTTTCCTTCCCATTTCCTCTATATTGTACAGCCTCGGCTTCTCCATGCCTTCTTCGGCATGCACCGATGTGGGGAGAGTAGTGTCTCCAAAGCCGGCATCTTTGACAATCCCGCACGGGTTGGGACGAATCGGGTATTTGGGAAGCGTTCGCGTGACTACTCATGACTTACGACCACGACTGCTACTCATGACTTATGACTGCTACTTGACTTACGAGTACATCTATTGCAGTACTCTTATGAGTACGATCTCCGACCTCTTCGGTACTCAGACGCTCCGACCGCTATGGTACATGGTTCAAACTCTACCATGAACTATGTTGGAGCGATTCTCTGTAAGCTGTAAGAATATCATTTGATTTGACTAGGCCTTGTTTCCTAAATATCTACCTGAGATGATGTTGATGCCTACTTCTATTAGTAGCATTCTTGGTCTAGGCTTTGTCTTGTTAGTGCATATATATGAGATAGATATATTTGAGTATATGATCATGTTACTATTCATAGTCACAAATATGTCTAGTATATATCCTGCTGATTCAATTATTGTTTTAGGAATTATAATAATCATAAAAGTGCGCATATTCCTAACACTCAATACGCCCTATCTCTAGGGCTGAAAACGAAAACGGTAATTCTCGGTTACCGAAAATCGTTTTTGAGAAATTACTGATTTTTTCCCCTAAACGAAAACGGTGACGGTAACCGATAAAATGGAAACGAAAACGGTAAAAAAATCCGATAATGAAAACGAAAACGATTTAGCCATCTTCCGATCGTTTTCGAAAAATACCGTATTTATCCTATAATATACCGTCGATAATTACCGATCCCCTCATCAGTCATCCCCACGCGGAGTCGCCAACTGAGCACAGAGCAGTAGCGGACCACGCGAACGCCTGCAGTAGTCAGAGAAAAGGTGCGACAGAGCAGTAGTCAGAGAAAAGGTGCGACAGCTCGTTCCATATTTTATCCTGAAGACAATTTGGCGACGCCTTGTTCTTCGGTTGTCGTCCGCGTGCAGTGCTGCTAGAAGATTTCGGTTCACGCGATGGCAGTCCGCTGTTCCTGTACATGCATCATATGATTTGATTTTTGCAGAGCAAGAGCTTCATGTCCTCGGGCTGAATCGCTGCATCTCGATTGTTGTGCTAAACAAAAAGATTTCGTATCGTGAAGCACAACGGAGAGCGAGCAGCAAGAGCTTTTTTGTTTCTCGGTCCTCGTGCTGCATCTTTGGTCCAAGAATCGGTTTGCTTTTCATGTGTACAGGAGACGTACACAACTAGTAATGTTTTCTACCTTTTGCATACACTAGGAGGCATCCAACTGGGAAACGTCAGCATAGCACTAAGGAAAATTACTATTTAGCAAAGTGAAAAGAGCAAGGTAAAAAGTATTATTTTTATTTCTTCTTTTTGCTATATTTTTGTGTTCTTTTGTGATCTACAGGTTTAGATAAATAAAAAAACAGTGGAATTGTGAGACGAGCTTCCGCTATAGGTCGCAATCATTCACCCTCCTCTGATTGTCATCGACGATCCTACAATACAGCTATTGTCATGCTGTGCAGATTGGTGTGTAATGTGTTTATTGTATTTTAGATATCGCTTTCATGATTTTCGATCGTTATCGATGCACTTTTGATCGAATAGTTTCGTTTCCGAATTTACCGGGATATCGATGTCGTTCTCATTTCCGACAATATCGTATCGATTTCGTTTTCGAGAAAATAATGTGAAACTGAAAGTGATTTGATCTCCTACCGATCGTTTCCGACCGTTTTCAGCCCTACCTATCTCCATCTATCAAGGCCTACTAATAGAGTATTGCAATACGACACTCCAAAGGCAGCTTAAATTAAGGTTTCAGAAAGGCCCCAACATTTTGCCTCTCTACAGAGAGAGGAAAGAAACAAAGTCCCTATTCTTTTTAGTTCATGGTTTATGCTTTCTCCTGAATAAACAAACATGTCAATTTCACTACTGTCTTTTCGAAACGGCTTATCAGGACAGCCCTTTCGAAGCAGCTTATCGGCATTCGGCTAGGGATAACAACTATCAACCGCAGCCACAAGTCATCAGCCGTAGCCGAAAAGAACATGCTCTTTGGTAGGGGTGCAAATGAAGCGGATAATTTCCGTCTATCCGACAGACTGAAAGCTTGCGGGACAAATACGGAAGGTGTAGATGGTATCCGGTACTATTTGTGTTCGACTCCGACTCTGAGGAAAAAATATGGAATATGATACGGGATAAGTGATATCCGTCTGTATATTCAGTATGTCAAGTGATATGAGGAAGTCTATTGTGACTTCACCTAGGAACAAGATAACATATAGGCATATTGTCACATCTAAATAGGCGGGAGTACTGAGTGTTCTTCCTTCAACATCTTAGTAATTAGTCTTTTCATGTTCGCTCTGATTGTACCATACTATCCAATATCCCGTACAAAGAAGCGGATAATTTCCGTCCGACCGAACGTCCAAAAGATTATGGAACGGATACGGAATGAAGAAATGGATATCCGGCATTATCCGTGTCTGACTCTGAGGAAAAAAATATGAAATAGCATACAAAATAAACGATATCCATCCGTATCCGCTCGGATTGCACCTCTACTTTTTGTGACAAAATAAAGGCAAACACCAAGCATGAACCAAACAACACTCAAAATCGCTAATTACTAATTAAGCAACTAAAGAAGCTCAACATTGTCTACAGCTCTGAAACGAAACCTATTCAGAACGCCTCTCTATTAAAGAAAATCGATGATAAGGACATTAGGTACACAAGAATTCTAGCATACGGAAATGCAATCAAATGATTTGGCTTTAGCTTTAGCATTAAGAATGAAATCGGCATCATGTACCTTTCGGAAATAGAACTCCTCGGAAAAACATTTATACCACGGAATATTTCGATCTCAAGGCACGCAGTGGATTTCGGATTTCCAAATTCTAGCACAGCTAGAATCCAACAAGTAAGCAGGCGATTAGAGCAACTCCAGCAGGCCCCCTACTTGAGCCCTCAAACCTCATATTTAAGAGTCAGAGTAAAAAAATGAACTCCAGCAGACCCCCTACTTGGCTCTCAAAAATAAGAGGCCTCTCAAATGAGGCCTTCAAGCCCTCATTCCCAGGGGCCCCCTACTCTGGCTCTCATTTCCGTTTTTTCCCCCGCCTCGGTGAAAAATCCCCCGCCCCGCCTCCCGGCTTCTGCTCGCCCCCCGCCTCCTCCGCTTCCTCGGCTCCTCCGCCCGGCGCCTCGGCTCGCCTCCTCCGCCCGGCGCCTCGGCTCGCCCGCCGCATGGCCCGACGCCTCCGCCCAGCACCTCCGCTCGCCCGGCGCCTCCGCCCGGCGCTCGCTCGTCGCCGCGGGTGGAGGAGAGGAGGAGCGCGGCGGCGGAGAGGAGAGGAGGAGGCGCGGGAGGAGGAGAGGAGGAGCGCGGCGGCGGAGAGGAGAGGAGGAGGCGCGGGAGGAGGAGAGGAGGAGCGCGGCGGCGGAGAGGAGAGGAGGAGGCGCGGGTGGAGGAGAGGAGGAGCGCGGCGGCCGAGAGGAGAGGAGGAGGCGCGGGTGGAGGAGAGGAGGAGCGCGGTGGCGGAGAGGAGAGGAGGAGGCGCGGGTGGAGGAGAGGAGGTGTGCGGCGGCGGAGAGGAGAGGAGGAGGCGCAGGTGGAGGAGACGGGTGGAGGTGAGGAGGAGTGGGTCCTACATGTCATTCTCAGTTGCAATGAATTTGAGGGCCCTGATTTGAGGGCTTCTGCTGGAGTTCAACTCAAAAAAACAGGGCCCTCAAAAGTAGGGGGAGCCCTCAAATCAAAAGTAGGGGCTCTGATTTGAGGGCTCCTGCTGGAGTTGCTCTTAGCTAAGGCTAAGGGCCTGCTTGGAAGCCGGTCCTAAAACCCTCGTAAAATACCGGCCTGAATTTTTTTATTAAGCTGCAAAAATATGCTTAGGTGAGCCGGTAACTATGTAAAAATACATGTGCACAAGTGAATTTTTTTGGACTTATAACTTAGCTTTTTACCGAAACTAGCTTTCAAACAGACTATATTTTTAAAGCATGATTTACAAGTCAATTATACTAGACATTGTCCTAATTTTATTTATATCGACCAAAATTATATGTATTTCTCTCCGTACTTTCTCACAAATAGTTAAAATTCAATAATTTAAATTAAAAAATCATAAGTTACAGCAAAAAAAAATTCACCCGTCGTTTGGGCTTTTGCAACCGTAAAAGAAATAACACCAAAAAAGCACGGTTTTTTTTTTCCGGAATGTCGAGCCATGCATCCCCTCGTCGCTCAGTCGACGCGACCGACTCACGACTCAACCCTAGAGCGCATTCGGCGGCGAGCGACCGAGAGCGAGCTCATCGGCTGCTACGGCGACGGGATCGAGCTCATCGGCGGCCACAGCGGCTATGGCGACTGCGAGTGCGGCTCTCATCAGCGGCGACGGCGATAGCAAATGTGGCTCTCATCGGCCTGGAACTCTCGAAGCTTTTAAACTCGTAGAACTTGGATCCATAGTTTTTTTATGCCTTGATTTGTTGGGTCAGTCATGAGGATTCCATCCATCCACACAACACATGCTGCTCCTGAATGAGATCGAGTTCGGTCGCTCTTGATTAATGCAACACTTCAATTGGACCAGACGCATCAGACCAACAATTTGAATAAGAGCATATTAGTTCATCTGACGTAGCTTGATCTCTAATGTGAACTAGATGCGGTTATAATGAAACATGGGTTAATGCCCTTGGTCTAGCAGGAGTTCAATCTGAATATGCTATCTTCATTGCTTGTTTGGAGTTCAATCCGAACATGGAACTATTGTTTGTGAAGACTAGCATGTCCTGATGGTATTGTTGATGGCTCATTAGAGAAGCGATAGGACACATAAATCACTTATGGCCTTATGCACATAAGAGTATGAGATCTGGGATGATTTGAGATCTGAGGTCTAATCTGGTGCGTAGGAAGCACTAATGCAGTATAATGTTTAGTTAGTGGTAGCAGATGGCTCCTTGATCCTGTAGATGGCTTACTTGGAATCAATATGCATCCATAATTAACACCACATATGATATTTGGGATGAGATCATCGAAGTAAGCTTCTAACGTTTTTAATTCAGTATTTATTTCTTGCAAATGATTCCTATTTTTTTTCTTGCTTATAATAAATTTAGTAGGACTCTTAAGTTAAGGACGTATGAAAATAAGAGATTCCATTTTTTTTCTTGCATTTGTTCACGCTTGAATGTTCAGTTCCAGGACTACTTGTTTGGAGTACATGAATAATGAGTTTGAATGGTAATGTAAATTATTATCGAAGCGTGAATTCGAATTAGCTCTAGAGAGATCGTGTTGTCATTAGTTATTATTGTACAGAGATTAACCGCATCTTATGTTCTTGAGGAGGTATTGGTCTTGTAGATGTCAGATTGCACACGGTGGGATCTTTGTTATTTAGGAATCGTATATATGGAGCATATATGTGACTTGTGACAAACTGACAATGCCTGATGATTGATTTGCCCATTTTGTATTCTTCCAACTTGTCACCACCAAGAACATATCCTGGTAGTATTTTCAGTACCCGGTCAAGCCTGGTTGGATTACTTTTCTTCCATTTTCCTTTTGGCGTGATGAATGTCATATCTTATCATACGATCAATCAATACAAAGAGTAGAGAACCCATTATTGTAGTATTTATCAACTGATGAAGATGAATATGTAACCTGGCGTACTTCTGCAAAATTCATGTACTTCTGCATAAGTTCTCGGTGTTCCCCTGCTACTGTAATTGCCGGGGAAGACGACGACAACCTCGAAATCCATCTCCAGCAGAAGCAGCGAAGGGGAACACCAGCATGATTGTGCTATGCTGATCTTTTCTATATCCAATTTGATTTTGGCTGTATATATCCCACGTGGATACAGAGGCCGGATTTATATCCTTTATCTAAAAAATCCAATTTGATTTGGTGCTCAACTTTGCTTTTCATTCACCATGAAATTTATTACAAGTTTGCACGACATGAGTCAGGGCTGTTTGTACCTATCACTGTAATCCAAGCAACAAATCACTAGTGAAAATATGTACAGGGTAGTTGAAGGATACCTGGTGCACAGGGAATTGCAAGCGTTTTCTAATTCGGTTGTTAAAGGGTAAAGGCCCGTCGGTTAGTCCATCGCTGACACACAAATGAACCGAGCCTGGCTGAGTTGCTGCGCCTGGTAAGGGCAGAGACCAACGCGTGTGGCGGGCGCCGAGCGGGACCCGGCGCCCTTCGCCACTTCACCGTTGGGGGAGCGTGGTTCGCTCGCTAGGACGACGAGGGAGGGAAAGTGGGGCCTCCTTGGCAGTGGGAGGCCCCCCGCATGCAGGAACGATTCACGCATTTAGGGAAGGGCGACATGTAGATGCTAAGTGGGAGGTGGCAAGGAAAGTGAGATGATCAGAAAAACAAAAAGAAAGTTTCTTGAGCCTAGAGGTGAGGTGAAGAGCTTGAACAAAAGAAAAGAAAAGGAGAAGAAAAGAAATCTTCGATGGTATGGTATGGCATTGACAATGAGAGGAGTACAAAAGTGATTTGCAAAAGAACAAAGCGACGAGGATGTGAGCCGAAGTGGTGAGGCCCCACCGGAAAGGACCCCAGAAAAAGAGACGGTCTTGGGCGGTAGCTCGCAAGTCTGCCGCCGAGGGCCTCCACACCGGCCATTTTCACCACCTTGAACACCCCCCTCCCCCCTAATTATCTCCATACTTGTTAATCCACCGCAAGTGGGAGGCTCGAAATGGTTGTTGCTGTCAGGTAGTGCACGGCCCAAAGGTGATGATTCCAAGTTACTCATGTTTGTTGTGATGACTGGTGACTGACTTTGTCATGTGTCCAAGAAACCGGTCCATGGTGGTGTAGTACAGTAGTAGTACCACTAGTATTCTGCGAGCGGCATTAAGAGTTGTGCACGTGCTGCATTGGACTCGCTGACTCTTCATGGTGGAAAAATTCTAATGTATCAGGGAGGAGGCACCAATAATTCTGTGTAACAAGCGAATGAGGTACCGACATGCGGTATAGCATGTTGTGTTTGATACTGTAGCACAAAGAAATACAGCAGAAACCATAAAAAAATTCTTTGCTACAGTGTTTTTCTGTGCTGTAGTGCTTGCTACAGTGTTTTTGGACACGTGTCAGTGTCCCGTTGGCTCGTTACACAGATAGATTTGTGTCACCGTTATACAATATAATTTCTCCTTCATGGTGATGGGTGGGTGGATTGATTGATTGCCATTCGCCAGGGTAAAGGAGAAGCCACCAAACAGCAGAGAGGAGGATGAACAAATGCTACAAAGTCTATTTAGTTGGTGTCCAAAGAGGCCATGCCTAACGGGCCAGCCCACGGCTTGATATTGTGGCACGGCCCACGGTAGAAAGGCCAACGGGTCATGCCGAGCACGCGCATGAAGGGGTGGACCGTGTATAGGCCGCCGCCTTGGCCCACTGTGCCGGCACAGCATAGCCTACCTGGCATGCGTGGCCCGTCGGCATGATTAACCTATTTGGCATGCTTAGCCCATGGGCACGAAAATATGATTATTAGGCACGTTTGGCCTGGGCACGACCCATTTGGCCTGTTTAACACGAGTAACGATCGTTGAAATTTATAGTTGCTTTGTGGCCGTTTGTGAGTTTTAAAATACGAAAAATCAAATTATCTCAAATTTTTTCTATAAATAGGCAACATACCCTTCTCATTCATCCACACTCAAACTAGCAATCTCTTCTCTTCATTCTCTTGTGAAAATTTTGAAACACTTTGTGATATTTGGCAAAAATTGGAATAATTTTGCCAAAAATCTAAAAATTTGAAATCCGACGTATAGTCAATGAAAGAGGAAATGATACTAATTTTTATGTACTTATATTGTTCTTATTTTTCTTTATTGCAATATAAAATAGGTAATAGTTTAATTTTCTATTTGCATTTTGTAGTTTTTCACATTTCTCTATGGAAAATTATGGCGATTCTCCTGCGAGTGAATACGGAATTGATCCAGAAGATCTTGCATCCTTTAGGACGTCTCCGCCTCCAAATGGTCAAGGTCGCCGAGCAGCCCGTGGTTGTACCATCGTTAGGCTCTACCAGTGCATCTGCACCAGCAAGCATTGGAGCAAAGAGGTTCCAACTTAGCACGTCAGATGTGTAGGCAGATTTCGGCAAGATCATGAAGCAATTACCGTCCGGAGATAAGGTAAGAGTTGCTATTTGCAAAATATATCATCATGAATTATCTGCAAAGTCTATAAGTGGAACTGGACATTTGCACAGACATGGCCAATGATGTAAAGAAAAATGAGGAATCGCTATGAGGTAGACATAGCTAATGTACAACCTTGACGGTACGGTACGTAGTTAGGATTATAGTCCCAAGGTAGCTGAGAACTTTTAGCCCATTTAATTGCTTCGCGGGATCTTTCTTTAAACTTCGATGCATCAGATGCATTCCAAAAGTACATTAGAACTACTCATAATTCTATACTTACTCACATTTCTAGACAGATAACCACTAAAGATTTAGTTAAATACTATAATAATGGTCATGAAAAAATTAAAAAAGTCTTTTGAATCTGTACATTTTCAGTGGCCTTGACTTCAGGCATATGGAGTGATCACTCTAGAGAGGACTATCTTAGTATAGTCACTCATTATATAAATGATGACTGAGTATTGAAAAGGAGAATCATAGGCTTCAAACTAATTGACGTAGCAAATACGTGTGAGAATATAGTAGAATGTATTATCAAAGTAGTGGAAGATTTTGGCCTTACAAATAAAAAATTTAAAATTACTCTGGACAACGTTGCAACAAACTCCAGAGCAATGGATCCCACTCCTTTATTTGGTACATACACTGAATCCTTCTTGTTACATCAATGATGCGCCTACTATATTATTAATCTTATAGTTAAAAATGTTTTCAAGAGGTTGGATCTATATCTTTAAGATTTTCATGATGCAATTTGTTTTGTAAATAATTCTAACTAACGAATTGCAGTATATAAGACCTACTACATTATGATGAATGTATGTCCATGAAAGCTTGCTATGAACATGCCAGTAAAGTAGAACTCAACTTATCTCATACTACAAAATCTTTTACCCTATAAACCCACATTTTCTGTTTTTATCCACATGCACCATACACACTACTAACTGAACAACACTAGTATGTTACTGAGAAATTACTAGCATTTCTGGAACTCTTTTACGAATATACTATTGCTTTATCCAGAGTGTACTATCCAACATCTCCGGTAATTATGCATCATATTCTTGCGATTGTTGTTCACTTAAAAAAATTGAAAATGATATAGTGTTACAAGAGGCTATGTGCGCTATGAAAACTAAATATTTAAAATATTGGAATGAGATACTGTACTTATACGTATTTGCATTTATTCTAGATCCAAGAGTTAAAATTGCAAGATTCACTAATATTCTTTTAATTATAGGTGATTCTATAGGGGTAGATTATTCTAACTATACAGTTGTTCGTTCATAATTGTTTGAAGTTTACCAGAAATACAAGCATAAGTTTCAGGGAGTTCGCTTGCAACAACCTCCACCAGCACCCACCATAGGTAAGAAGACAATATGTGGGGCACCGTCCTTTCCACCAGAAGATAAGCTCTATATCATCAAGTAGTGGAGCAATCCATGATAAGCTCTACATCGTCAAGTGGTGGAGCAATCCATACCGGAACCTGCGGAGAACTATCAGCCTTTCTAAACAACAATCCTATGCCTCACTATGTAGAGAACTTCAACATTTTGGACTGGTGGCGTGAGCACAAGCTAACATATCCGATGTTATCCACATTAGCACATGATGTGTTAACCGTTCCTATCCCGACGGTTTCTTCTGAGTCTGCTTTCAATCTTTCTGGAAGAATATTGGAAGAAAGATAAACATTATTCACGAGTGAGACGGTGGGAGCACTTCTCAAGTGAAAGACTGAGAACAAGTCAATACTGTGTGGTGGATACGGAGTTCGAACACACGTTTAACAATCGCTATCTAGATCGTGACAAAGGTAGTCAAGACGCCGACGACACCGATGATTCTTAGAGCAGACATGTATACAATGTGCTTTTTTGATTATTTTTTTTTACCTGTAATGCTGAGCTACAGGTTGTACTTTTTTGCCAAGGTTTTCTCGAGTTGAGTTTTCACTTGGTAAAGTTTTTAACGAGGCATCCATTTTAACATCAATAAAGATCATTATTATATTTCTATAATTTATTGTGTCTTTTTTATAATTTCTATAATTTAATGTATCCTTTTCTATAATTTCTACTATTTATTGTGTTTTTTAATTCTACTTTTTCGGCCAAACAAAAGTGCCGTGCCTCTATGGCCCGTCAGACTAAACAGGCCACGTGTCGGCCCGGCATGAACCTCCTCTGGACCGTACTTAGGATGCCGTCTCAGCCAACGGGCTAACACGACACGGTCCATTCTTGCTGATGGGCTAAACAGGCCATGCGGGTCTGTGCCGAATCGCGCTCATGCCATGCCACCTATTTGGGTAGATCTATTTCTTTGTGTTTTTATTTATGATGATAATGACGACCATGATAATGAGTCTGTAACTCTAGATACAAAAAAAAAAGCGATAAAAAAGTGGAAGAAGATATCACTAAGTACCAACATGAATAATCTAACACATTTAATTGGATAGAACAAAGAAAGAAAAGAAAAAAAACATATAGGTTTGAACAGGTCATGGTGACCAAGAATTAAAGCTCAGAATTTATACGTGGTCGGCGAAAAAAGGAAAAGAATCTTTTTTAGTGTTGCGGTTACGGGACTCCGCGGCGGCGGGGCCGTACAGGTCGAAGGGCGCCCAGAGCGCGTCGAGCGGACACGGCCGCCCGGCGCCGAGCCGCGCCCACGGCTTGCCCGAGCCAGACCAATGCAGCAGGCTCACTGGCCCCGGGTGGAGGTCCCGGCAGCTGCCCAATACATTGTCGCCGCCGAGGCCGTGCTGGTTCCACCGGTGCTCGATCGGCGCCACGTGCCCCGCGAGGACCAGCAGGAAGGGAGGCAGCGACCCCAGCTCGTAGATGCGCCCCGCAGGCGACTTCTGTATCTCCATCCACCGCTCGATGCGCCGCGTGTAGCCCTCGCGCCGCCACCGCGCGAGGTCGAGCACCATGACCCCGGTGTTGAAGTAGCACGGCCGCCGCCCCGCGAACGTCCCGGCGAACCGCTGGTCCGACCAGAACCGGTCGGTGAAGTACTTTGTGAAGTTCGCGTGGCAGTACTCCGGCGCGCCGACGGTGCGGCCGCCGAGGTCGGTGCGCCAGAGCTTGGCGACGTCGTCGACGAGGACAAGGTCGGAGTCGAGGTAGATGACGCGGCGCACGCAGGGCTCGAGGAGGTCCGCGAGGTAGTTGCGGGCGTAGTTGAGCGGCTGCTCCAGCGCCTGCCGCACCGACGTCGAGATGAGCCCCCGGACACGGTCGGGATCGAAGTAGTAGACCTTGAAACGGAGCTGCGGGAACACGGCGCGGACGAGGTCGCCCAGGCCCGGGTCGGATACGAGGAAGTGGAAGAAGACGCTCTCCGGGCACATGGCGTGCTGCACCACGGAGTGGACCGCGGCGACGGAGCCCCTCAGGTACTCCTCGTCCAGCGTAATCGCGATGTGGACGAGCGAGGGGTCGTAGACATTGCCGGTGCCGGTGCCGCAGTCGGCGGCATTGCGGAAGGAGGGGGCGCGCCGGAAGGCGAGTCCCCTGGCGGCCCCCGCGATCTGGCCGGGGAAGCGGACGTGGCTGTCGAACTGCGAGGACCGGATGGCCTCGGCGGGCGGGAAGGACTGCAGCGACGGCGACAGCACCACCATCAGCATGGCGGCGGAGAAGAAGCCGGACACGCGCGCCACCCACAGCATCGCGCTCCCCCGGCCGCGCGGCCACCGCTTCCTGGCGCCGGGTCGCCCGTGGCTGGGCCTCGACCACCCCAAGACGCCGTGCAGGCCGGCGATGGCGTCGTCCAGCGGCAGCGCGGCCAGGGTGGGTGGCTACTGGCTAGGAACAAGAAAATGGGCAGCAGCAGTCACCACAGATACCTCCTCCTCCTCAATTGGATCGCCCCGTGCTTTCCTGGCTGGCGGATCGGCGCGTGGAGTGGGGGAGAAGCGAGCGGGAATCCATGCGATGGGAGGCGGGGTAATGGGGGTGCGGCGGCAGGCGATTTCCCCCTGCGTCTGCTCGGCTTTTCCTGCAGCGCGGTGGCGTGGTAGCTGGTTATTATTGTATCCGCCGCCGCTTCGGTTTTGTTTTTACCTCTTGCCCTGCCTTCTTTTTTCCCCCGGCTTTGTGAAGGGGAGGACCGGAGGAGGCAGCGGCCCAAGTCACTGAACACTTCTTTGGTTTCTACTGCTGCTCCTCTTCCGTTTCGTGCAATCGTGCGTGTTGTTGTTTTTCATGAATATCGGTAACGAGATTTCGATTTCGTGCGACATATCTGTGCAGCTTTTGAAATTTTCGTTTTGCTATTGTTTTAACACGTTTTCTCGAGATATATATAGATTTAATAAATAAGGAAAATAGTGAAGTATACCCTACAGGATATCGCACCATAAGATTTTGGGTATGAAGAGAGAATTTAAGATCATGAATCATCCAGGATGTCAATTCAACACTAAGCATATACTCCCTCCGTTCAACTTTATAGAATATATTTTTTAAATAATTTTATCCATAAATATAAGACATATTTCATATTCCAATGTAAATTAATTGCATGTTCCCTATATACCTTTAATAAATATCTAGCTTTACTTTATATTCTCTACATACATATATTGAATATAGTGCTTAGAGATAATAATTACGGATAATTTAGTTATTTTCAATATTATCATGGTGTATAAATTTGGACAAAAGGGAGTATCAATTTACAGTTTTTTCTGAAAAAACAATTTCAGCTACTCTTCCAACTTCCCATTCTTTTTTTATTACAAGAAAGACGTCACCACCATGCACGCACACACGTGAGTTCGCGTCTTAGCACACGCCTAAATAGATAGAGGCCAGAAATAAATCCACAACTTCATAAAATTTCTACTGAAACATACTCACATACATATAATAGGTGAGCACCAGAATTTGAACCTAAGGGGTGAAATCGTAGACCACAGCTCCACTCCAGCTTCCCATTCTATTTTTAAGTTTGTAGCACGATTAGTACTCATTTAAGCGATGATCTATCCTAAAGACTTGTGCTTACTGCTAAAACTAGAAACAATTGAATGGTGCATATATGATCTCAACAAGTAAACAGCGCTTTGCTATCTACAAAAAAAGGTACTAAAAAATTTAGTACTATACGCTATGAAATCATCACAACCAAAATATACATGGCGGAAAAAGAGATTGATCCAGCCATCTTGCGATTGCAACCATCTTGAGACTATCTGAAACTCATCCGGAATATATATACTAGGCATGGTGGCGCTTACACAAATCAAAATTACTACTCTTACCGAAGGCAAGTGCACGCTGATCTCGATTCGCCAACAGGAAGAAGGCCACATGTCGTGAGAAACAAAGTGCTTGTACTGAAGCTAACCTTGATTTCCAATCATTTCTAGAGGGGGGAAAATACTGTGATCGCAATCATTTCTGAACTATACCTGGCCCTGATCCTAAACAACGATATCCCAACCATCTCCGCGCTCGACCGTCGACTTCCCACCAGACGAACGCTCACGACGGGGTGCGGATCCCTGGATTTGCCTCAACTCCACCAGGCGGATTTGAGCGCATCAAGACAGTTACTTGTGGGGCGTTCGGTTGCCCGGTTCTTGCCCAGCCAGGCTCTCCAGATACAAGTTTCAGTCGTTTGGTTACCCGCATTGAGGTCTGAACCTGGCTCTCCAGATGCAAAAGGCAGCTCAGAGCCTGACTCTCGAGATACGGATTTCATTTGTGTTTCTGGCGAGCCAGGCTCGCATGGTGCAGCACAGGGTTCTGTTAACGATACTATTAACATGTGATTAACGTGTATTAAGTGATATTAGTGTATTTTAAAATAGATCAAGATATTAAAAGTAAAATTGAAACTATTAGAGTGCACTTACACAAGTTAAATATTATAAGATCACTTGTTTTTTTATTTTTATTTCATGCGATACGGCTTCATGCAGACAACTAAACGTTGTCTCTTCTCAGCCAGGCTCTATACGTACAGACAACTAAACAGCAATAGTTTGCATCTCTACAACCTGTCCTACGAGAACTTAGTTCCCAGATGCGAGCCAGGCTCCACTCACCAACGAACCAAACACGCCCTTGATTTTTAGACCTAGCTATGCCACTGTTTCTCCCCTATATGCACATCCCCTTCTTCCCTATCGCCTTGACAGCGCCCTAGGCTCACGTCTCGCTAACGACGACCATAGGCCTTCCTTCCCCATCTTCCTCGACGTCACCTGTGCGGCGTCGTCACCATTGCTCGTGTCGTCTCATCGTGTCAGCCGTGTACATAAAGGAGTGGTGACTGCAACATCACTGCCGACATTGCGCCGTTGAGACCCACGAACAAGGCGGGCTGGTCCCGTCTGAACGGGGTGTGTTGATAGCCTGATAGGGGATAAAAAGCGGTGGCGTGATTTGATCTTGTCAGGAAAAAACAAAGCAATGGTCTTTGGGCTCAAATCCATTTAGCGGAGTTTGAGGCAAATCCACGGGATCTGCACCCGCTCACGACGGGATAAAAACGTTGCCACTTCGAGTTTGAAACGCCGGAATCAGCTAACAATACGAGCGTTTCGCTAATGCTCATTTTCCATCGAACGCGCGTGCGTGTGTGCGATCGCGGCGGCGGAGCAAAAGACGGCGGCCAACGTTCGCTTCGGGGTTACCGGAGCCTCCACTTTTCAGCCGTGAGTACCCGTGTCGCTGGCCGGTGGCCCCACAGATGGACACCTGGATGGATGGCGTCACCGGTGCCAGGCTGTAGACGCGGGGGGGGGGGGTGCCTCGAGATTGGCCAGTGTCTGCGTGGGATGAGATGATCTCGCATTTGATAGGACTAGTAGTGTGTCCGTGCTAACGCTACGGTAAAATAGAAAATAAGATAAAATTTGTAAAAAATAAAACGAACAATCAGATTCATTAAGATTCACGTCTCATATATTGTATAACCAAATATTTTTGTCACATAATGAATGTCACATAACGACTGATCTTTTGAGGAGGCGACAACATCATTGGACTCACCCACCGATGACTTTCTCCATCCCCACATTGTTTAAACTTGAGGCTACAAAGAAAACAAGCATTTTTGTCACATAAAGAAATATGAAACACAGTAAGGAAATAGGTGTTTGTGGACTATTTACTTACCACATCACCATGCTAGGACGTCTTTATACACAATATTTTTGGTGCTCCCGGCCTTCGAGATTGTTCCGTGACGTCCGAGATGGAAAGAAAAACAAAACGGAAGAGTAATTTTAACAGAACATCATTGTTGTTAGGATTCAAATTCTATGAAGCATTTGGATGGGAAATATAACCGTCATGGCAAAGTTAATACCTGGACAAGACATACGCAAAACATTTAATTATACTACAATACAATGGTATAACCTTTTTTATACTACAACAGTCGAAGGCATGTTATATGGAGTTTAAAACAAAATCAGGACACGGTATAACCAGTGCACATTCACAGTTTCTTCCTAAACCTACAAACAGATTTTGAAGACAGATTCAAGTATTAGCTTGGAGCCAGACTTAAGAGTCGTACAAACAAACTACAAGGCCCCATATTAGAGTGCCTATATGGATAAAGAGATGTCTGAAAAGTGAATAGTGTATTTATTATGCCAATCCTATCTAATTTGAATAAATGCCGCTACAAATGTTATGGATGCTTTTGAAAATCAATATCTAATTGAGGACTGAGATAATAAACTGACCATTTGTAGTCACAAATGACATATACAGCTTCTCTTGGAATCGACAGTATTGCAAATACTTTTTTATAGACATATCATCCTATCAACATTCATATATATCCTCTCCAGTTTAAAACAGTGTAGCTCTGTTCATAGTAAAGAAAAGATGGGATTGTCAGAGAAATTCAATGATATTCGTAAAATAAGATAGCTCCAAAAAGTAAACCAAATATAAATAAAAACAGCAAACGCAATGCTAACATGTAGACCACATTGCTCCAATGGATATATAATTGCATGGCAAATTCATCTGAAATTGAAAAAAAAACAACCATTTATCTTGGTGATATTTAGATGATTTCATGAACATGAGACGAACGAACTAATTAAGAAAGTGTAGAATCAAATTTCTAATTGCTGACACTACGCACTTACCGCAGGAACGACGGATCGTAGCTGCAGAACAACAAATGGAGAAGCCCCTGATTTCCTTGTAAGCTTGGATGGACAATGATGGATACAAAAACATGTATTTAGAAAATTTAGCTTGCACATCAATATTCATTCAATGTAGATATTTTGGTTATGGCTGGTATGAAAGAGATAGAACTAAGGAGCATTGGACATTTGGCTCTGTGTTTAATACATATAGTCCATGGAGCAGTTAATTGGAGTAATGCACATTCAATGTGTTTAATACATATAGTCCATGTTGCATAACTATCTTGGAAAAAAGAAAGCTACCGATAACCAACAAAATAACCAGTCTGTCCAATTTCTAGCGGTGATTAGTGCTCGTCACATATTAGTTTTATTACCAGCAAGTGTGCTTATAGATCAAGCCCAAAATAAGCAGATGCCTAACACTCCATATCAAATAACCAAATGTGGAAACTTGCATATCACAGCACAACGTGCAACATCAACAAATAAATAAATCTGGACAGGAGATAAATCCCAATTAGAGAGATAGCTAACGCCACCCATTTCACGGCAATAAACAATCGAACAGAAGCGTGTCCTACTCTATTAGTCCATGAGTTGACCAACAACTAAACTAACGCACAAACTCAAATAAATCAGAACAATAACAGCAAGCAGCAGACATCTTAAACCGTTACATCTAATGATAAAACAACGCGAGCATCAGCAAAAGCAACAAATCCACGGCCCACTCGACTCCTATACATAATTTCTCCATGATCCATTTCTTTCATCGAAAACAATGAAAAACAAGTCCAAACTTCCTATACAAGTACATTTCACATGGATCAGCACTCAACAAAGATTTTATGCGTTATTTTATCATAACACAAACAGAAGAAATTCATCATTTATCAACCTGCTGGTCTTTAGGGATATTAGCAAATCCCCTAAGGTCCACTTTATTGTTCTCAATTCCAATAAGCTCATGAACCATTGCCTGTGAATCCAAATTTGCAAGACAATTAACATAAAAGTATAACTGGTATATGTAAAAACACTAACAGCGTTTCAAATTTTTAGTGAGTTAACACCCAAAGATGTGCTAGGGTCACAAAATATAAGAGTTGTGGTTTTGGAGTGGCATTTCAATAGTTTTGGTCTTTGGAGTGGCCGAATGGCATGTATACAATTCTCTAAGAAATGAACACAATATATTCAAATGCCTAAAGTTGATGATTTATGTTCATAGGTTCCAAAATAGCAATGTTTAACACAGCCAGAGGACCCACCACAGTTTCTTGTGCAATCCTTCTTGCAACATCCGATGTCCTTTGGTATCTAATAACAGGACGACGCTTGAGAGCCAGGAAGACAAGCAATGCTGTCAACAGCTCGATCACAGAAGCTCTGCATACCAGGAGGATCTACCACTGTTGGTAGCATGTAGATGTGGTTATTGTGTATGTTCAGAGTGAAATGGTAAGGGTCAATGGCACAAAAGTCAGCATAGAACTCCTGCAAAAACAGAATAGCATTCATATACCAATTCCATCCTCGCTCTCAACTCTCAAGCACTTCACTCCAATAAGTATGTACAACCATACACAACACTTACCTGAACTTGCTGCACAACCTCATGCTCATCAGAATAAGCGAGCACCTGAATCTGTGGAATCTTCAATATATTGGAGAAGACTGAAAGGGAACAAACATTGAAAGAACCGAATCAACAAAACTCCACTACACCAAACCGCTTCTGGCTCCCTTTAGACCCCACCCAGAGCAAGCTACAAAATTATATCACCCCAGCTCCTAAATTGTAACTGTAGTCACCTATAACTTGAAACCTATATACAATAGAGAGACCACAAATTGTCCGTAAAAAGCAAATAGTATTCAGTTGTAGTTGCTTTAGCATCTTGTTAGTCCTGGTGAACACCAGCGGTCAATTCCTGCCAATGTTATGTACCGATTTTATTGGGGTTTCATCCCGCAGCATCTAAGTTGTCTGCCAAAATGTCTACATCTCTTATCCATACCAACTCGTCAGAATCTCTCACGACAAACGCAAATAAGATACAAAAATGATTAAAAGAAACAGCTAGCCATCGGCTGGATTGTAGCAAATGGGGGATTGATTACGCACAGAGGTGGTACTCGGTGAATCGCGGCGAGGTGGCGGCTGAGCTTCTGGACGTTGTTGGAGGATGGGCGGAGGAAGTATACGGCCTTGAGTTGAGGTGCGCCATGGCCTCCCTGGAGCTGGAGGCGTTGTCGACCGTCTCCACGAGGAACACCTCCTTCCGCAGCAGATCCGATTGGCTGTACACAACGCTCACCATCTCGACCTGGAACGAATCCGCGGACCTGGTCAGAGAAGATTGGGTCAGATCCGACATTTGAGGAGGCGACGGCCGCATGGGGGAGGACGAGGCGGCGGCGCGTGGGGGGCGGAAGAGGAGGCGGTGCGGGATGGGGAGAAGGAGATGCGGGGTAGGGAGGGAAGGAGGCGGCGGCGGCGGGTGGGGAGGGAAGGAGGCGGCGCCGGCGCGTGGGGGGCAGAAGAGGAGGCGGTGCGGGATAGGGAGAAGGCGATGCGGGGTGGGGAGGGAAGGAGGCGGCGGCGGGCGGGGAGGCAAGGCCGCAAGGGAGCTCGCGTACCTCCTCCTTCTCGGCGGCGGCTGCCGCGTCCGCGCACAAGCGGCGGTGGAGGTGCGGATCGCGGATCTCTGCGGGCCACCGCCCCCACGACTGCTGGCGCACGCCGCGGAACCGCAAGGCCAGCCTCGCCCCAGACTCCTCCCTCCCCGCCTCCATCACACGGCGCTTCACGCCCGCCATCCCCCTTCCCCTCTCCCTCCGCGGATGCGGTGGCAGCGGCGCCTCGTCCTCGCTCGACGACGAGTCAGTGGCGTCGGCGTCGCGCACAAGGATCCGCACCACGCGTCCCTGCGGCGGCGCCTCCGCCACCTCCACCGGCCCTACGGCCAGCTCCACCAGGCTAGGGTTTGGATCTCTGCGGATGCGGAGGGGTGGGGGGAGGAGGAGGCGGCGGCGGCGATGGCTGGGGAGGAGTAGGCGAGGGCGGAGCGGCGGATGAGGGAGGGGAGGAGGCGAGGGCGGAGGATGGAGGGGAGGAGGCGGCGCGGAGAACCGAGGGCAGACGCAGAGGGGGAGACGGGGGAGAACGGGAGAGAACGTGGGGAACGCGGGATTCGCGCGGGGGGCGGGGGGTGGGCAGTGTACGGTTTTGTGAGGCATGGTTCAATGATGTGCATGATCCGGATGATTTTGGCCTTAGGATCTTCAATGAGTAAGAGAAGAAGGCTTAAGGAGAGATCCAGACCATTCATTTGTATGAAGTTGGATTACTTTGGTACACAAATCTGGGTGGACTTAGATTAGACATGACTGTGGGGGTGGTTGAGGGGGGTGGATTTAGTAAAGAAAATTTTGGTGTATTATAGAGGGGTAGAGATAAGATGGTATGATTCAAGAGTCTGTTTGATTAGATAGATAAGATGGTAGATGTTATTATTTAGTTAGTGGGATTAGTTAGTGGGACGACGATAAATATGATGAGTTAATTTTGTGTTTGGTGAGTGAACAAAGATGGATTAGGATAACCCCTTGGTGAGATTACCCGGACAAAATTGTATGCTTAGATATTTGAGTTGAGTCTTTGTGGTAAGTTGTATATTTGGATACACTCAAACCTGCCACTACTTGCAATCCAATAAGAAGTTAGGACTTAGGAATCCCATAATCAAAATAATATGTATGATCCGCTTTTTGAAATATGAGACACTCTAATGAAAGCTTCGATCGGTTCATATGGAGTCTATGCCTTTCCATTTCATATATGAGAACATAAATAATGAGAATAGAAAACTTCTCATTCAGACAGCAATATCATCGAGACATACAACAAAATAAAGACCAATTCTCAAATTTTACGAGCAAGATCAATTCTCAAATTTTACATACAACAAAATATCAACAGAGCAAGGTCAATTCTCAAATTTTACGAAAGATCAACCACATATAACAAAATAAAGACACTCTTGCCCAGTACCATAAGATGCAAATTAAAGTTTCATAAATATAACTATAGTTCAATGATTTGATTTATACCAAAAGCACAGGCAGCATACTTTGCTGGAATAACCATCCTATGAAGAAAGGCAAAATCGTCTGACCACGCATTTAGCACAACCTTCATACCAAACAGCACCCCAGAGAATCCAACATCAAACTGATCATAATACGCAGTCTCATTGCCGAAAAGGAGTGAACCTTTGGGCAAGAGCAATGTGATGTGATGCCGTGAGACAGGCCAAGCAAGGAAGCAACCATGGATGCAAACTCAACACTGCCCATTGATGCTTCATGCTGTACGCCCTTCCACAGGAGAGAATGTCATGTTGTAGAAGAAGTGAGTTTCGCTTCAGTGGTAGAAAGCTGACAGGAAGAAGCGTGTCAGGTCGCCGTACTGCAACAATGTTCACAAAAATGTTATTTCAAAATGGTACATAAAACACTGGAACGGGTACTTCGAAAATCCAAAAGAAACTTACTATTACTTTTCACTACTATATTTTAGAGCACAGTATGCACAGCCTACTAGCAAATGTTGGGAGCAATAATAATTCCCTATGAGAAGGGCAACAAACGCATTGTACATGTGTGATATATATATATGTGTGTGTGTGTGTGCGCGCGCGTGTGTGTGTGTGTGTGCGTGTGTGTGTGTGTGAGAGAGATCTTAAGTCGCACTATTGCACATTAACTTAAGAACTTAATTTGCTTGCTTTTGATCAAAAGGCATCTGAGGTAGAGAAAAGTAAATGACCAAATATATAGTAAAACAAAATTATACTGACAAACAATTATTACAAGTAGCATCAAGTGCAAAAGATAATTGGCCCAAATGTTTTTCTTGACCAGATTATGAGCATGTGTTCATATGCACCATTTATTTGGACCAATACGCATTTGTAGTATTCATTTTAGTCCTAAGTGTACGTTATTTTATACTATCTATTTCATCGTAAATTTTAATGTGTAATATTTTACTGTCATTATCAATCTTCATACTAATATTTGGTTTATCCTATTTTGTTGGAAGGTATGTCTTTACTGGAGCTTCTCGAATAATTCTACGATGAGAACCACTAGTGCCACTCATGGATGACGGCGACGCAGCTAGCCTCTGCCCTTGAGGCTGTAGGGAGGGAGGGATCATTAGGAGCTGGACGATCGCTAAGTCCCAATCCTGCGGGCCACAGGGTTGTTGCCCTTTACGAGGCTGGTCTCCATCGGACGCCAGTTCACCTTCGACGGGCGGCTTGCTCACGGCACTAGTGGACAGATGGAGGCCTGAGACGAACACATTTCACTTTCGGTGGGGTGAGATGACGGTCACTTTGCAGGACGTCTTATTCTTGACTAGTCTCCCTCTTCGGGGTGACGCACTTTTTCCAGCCCTGCACCGATGGACTAGAAGGAGAGGTTGGCGGACTTCTTTTATGGGTCGCTACTTTGCTGTGTCGCTTCTCCAAATGGAAGATCCAGTTTATCAAGTCTTGAGGTGGCCAAATGGGTCAACGTACGGTAGCACACCACTGGCACGGCTCAGGTATGATACGGCCCACCACCTAAATAGGCCATGTTGGCTAGACTCAACCGCCTGTGTTGTGTTTGGGTCAAGATCTCTATCTATCGGCCTGGTTTGATTCGACCCGACTCGAATAGTATTGGGCATATCAATATGATTCAGTGTGACCTGTTAGGTATGTTTATTTTTTTTAAATATTTATATGAGCTAAAATAAGTTAAAAAGAACCAACCCTGAATTTGGTGCCAAAGTGTGGGTACGTGGGTCGGTCCGTGCGGCGCAAGAGATTATCTATTTGGCGGTTGAACTGTGGTGGAGGGTGGGCCGGTGCTAGACTTCTTTTCCTTGTCTCAAACTGGCTGGGCGAAGCAAAACACGTCTGTTTCTTTCGTCTTCGTGTGGGGAGTTCGTGCTGGGCTTGACAAAGGTGGGTATTTTTAGGCTGTGTTTTATAGGTTTTGGGTTATAATTTTTAAATTCTAATTGATCGTAAGAGAGAGTAAGAAGAGAGACAGTCGTATATAATTTTAGTTAGTATAGCTAAAGTTGATATAATATCTACTATAATTAGCCTATAGATTCTATTTAAAACATACTGTTTAAAGATTTGTTGCTGTAATAAAAATCATAAACAGCAAGAGCAAAAGAACCCGGCCATAGCGCTAGATAGGCAACTCGTAGGTAGGCTCGTTACTACTCGGACCAAATGATTTCTATGCCTCAAAATGGCCAAGGCCTGGTTTAGGGTGGCTGGCCCGCAAAAGCCTGGTCTTTGGCAGGTTTGCAGCTCCACTACTTAGCTTGCCATTTTCTCTCTGTATTGCCTTTCCCGAACCGCGCCGACCTCCGCAGAAATCGGAATCGCCGGCGGCGATGGCCGAGGCAGCGAGGGTGCCCCCCGAGCTCCCAGAAGAAATCCTGCACGATATCCTCCTCCGCCTGCCCCCGAAGTCCGTCCTCCGCTGCCGCGCCGTCTGCCAGGCCTGGCGCCGCCTCGCCTCCGACCGCGGCTTCCTCCTCGCCCACCACCGCCGCCAGCCCTCCCAGCCCCTCCTTGCCGTCGTCCGCGACTCTAAATACCACCCGGAGGTCGGCGACTTTTGTGTCGATGCCCTCGACCTCCGCTCCCACGAGTTCCGGCCCGTCGCCCGGTTCTCCGGCTACGGTAACCTGCCAATAATGCGCGAGAGCCGGCTTGCCGTCTACGGCTCCTGCAACGGCGCCCTCCTCCTCTCCTCCGACGACCACCTGTACCTCTGCAATCCCACCACGCGTCACTGGGCTCCCCTCCCGCCGCTTCACCTCAACAACACCATCGCGGGCCTCTACGCGCACGGGCCTTCGGAAGAGTACCGGGTGATCTACTTCAGGCGCCGCGAAGACAACATTTGCATCTACGTCATGGCGGTCGGCTCCGGGGAGGAAAGGCTTGTCCGCCCACCCAACGTGAGTATGAGGCCAGCCCGGTACGCCCCGCCGGTCCTCCTCCATGACAACCTTCACTGGCCGCCGTTTCCATCAAGACCGGACTACATACAGGTGTTCGACACGGTTGCCGAGAAGTTCCATGGGATGCGTGCTCCTGCCCTTCACTCCAACGTGAAGCTGCTTGACATGGACGGTGAGCTTGGCATGTCCAGCAGCTGCGGCGGGACTTCGGATCTTTGCCCCTCAAGGGTTGATCTTTGGCTTCTGCAGGATTACAAGGTTTGGGTCTGCAAGCACCGGATTGAGTTGCCGGTGGTAGAGATCAGCCGTTTCCTTGGATTTTTCGATTTGTATGATGCTGCTGTTGTGTCCCGGGAGGGAGATGTGCTGCTTGATCCCGTGCACTGGGTGTTGCACTATGACATGGAGGGGAATTTATTGGCGAATTTACGATGTGATTACAGCTTGTTGCAGATTGCTCCACATATGCTCAAAGAGAGCCTTGTTCCTCATGCATTGCTTCGGATGAAGAATCCTGGTGCCCACGAACCGCCTTTCTTCCGAGGTTTATAGAGTGTGGTGGTGCCGATTTCCCAGTGAGAGAGTTTACGTATGTGAGCATCTGTGCTTTAGATACTGCAATATCTGCGATGAAAGCCTGAACTAAGAAGTTTTTAGCTGATCCAAATCCCATATGTTCAAATTGTTTATCTGCGTTGATAACACGTAAGATCATGGTCAGGGGTTCACTGTTCTCTTCAGTTGTATGCATTTTCCTTTGTTTGTGATATGTCAATACTGTGTGTGTTGGAAATCTGCAAGTTTTTAGAACCTGAATTGGACAGGCTGTGTTACCTTCATGTGAATATAGGTTCAGGCCAGGGTGGGTGGTTTATAAGTCAAATGTTTTTGATACGTCAACGCTGTGTATGTTGGAAAACTGCAAGTCTTTACAACCTGAATTGGACAGGATGTGATGCCTTCATGTGAATATAGGTTCAGGCCAGGGTGGGTGGTTTATAAGTCAATGTTGGTAAATATTATACTAGATCATTTTTGCATCTCCAGAATGTAAGAGCCCAGTTCTTCATTGCATTTAAAGAATTTAGGCAATGAAAAACTGCTTATATCTACCTGAAGTCTGTAGCTGAAGAATTGATGGTGTCTTAAGTTATGCCATATTGCCATGCCGTAGGTAATCTCTGCTATATTTGGTTCTGGTTTCTAGGTGATGTAATGTCTATTTGCTTTTCTGATGTTTATGTCAAATCAAGCTCACTGTTTCTTTTGACCCTTCTTTGTTCTGACCATGCATATGCTTAGTTGGGTGTTTACTCCCATAATGTCCTAACCCTTTTTACATTATAGCTGGATTGCTGAGTTAGGTATCTGAAAACACGCACCAAACAATCTACTAGTATTTCCCCTGGAACAAAAGATGTGATGTTTATTATGGGTCCATTTCAGTGTTCTTGATCCCTTGATAGAGTGGTTAGGTGGCAGCATTTTCATGCTTACTAATTTGTGTGAAAGGGCACCATCCATTCAACATGAGATCAACCGTGTTTTAACTGGAAGTTTTACTTGCACTATCCATTTCATTGTTTCATATGAAATTGATAAGATTCGTGTTGAAGCTTAGCTAACTGTTGCTGCTTTGGACTATCATGCATATGGATGCTATCTTATGTAACACTAAATTCATGGTTCATTGTTTACACTTCTATTGAGATTGAACATTGTCATGCAACCCCCCCCCCCCCCCCCCCCCCCCCGGGGGCGACATAGATAACTAGGTCTGGTCTTAAGGTCTAACTTGGAGTACTATGTTGATGGACCAGTAGATTTAATACTGAACAGAAAATCTATCCTGCAGCGTTAGTCTTAACACGCGCCCAAGCATGGAGCTGTCGGATGGGCCACGGACGCATAGTGCAAGCCTTGTGATGATGAATAGCTCTCTCGGGCGTGCGTACCACCAGATGTGCCCAAATAGGTGACACGGCACGGCACAACCTGGGCCCGATGCTACATAGGCCTGTTAGGCACGGCCATTTAGCCCGCCTACTAGAACGGGTCAGGCTGGGTTGGCCTAGTAGACCGTGCCATATCGTGGGTCGTATCTATAATACCAGGTCGTGGGCCGATCCATTAGGCATGCCGATTTGGACACCACTGGTAGAGCTCCAGATTCTCATTTTTCAGCTTCTGCTCTGGATTCTCCGAGAATCCACTTCTCTGAGAATCTGGAGCTGCCTCTGAAAAGCGTTTGGCTAGTGAGTTGGCTCCAGATTCATAAAAGAGGAGATTTGAGGGAAATAGATCATGTTACCCCTAGTTTTGACACTTCAATTTAACTAGATTTTCTTTCTCTTTTTCCTTTTTGACCGGTGGTGTAGTTTTATGTAGAACATTCTCATGGCGAACTAGGGTCGGCAATACCTCGGCCAGTAGCTATACCTATGAGAGTTTAAGGGCAATTTTCTTATACAGATGCAAATTTATGACAATATCGTAGGTAAATGATATAGATATAATTATCACAATTATTGTATGAGATCACAATGATATAGGTAAATGGTTTGTGCATAAGATCAAAAGCATTTGTCCTAATCTCTTCGATAGCTAAAAATAGATACGAAATGACCACAGAAGCATAGTTTTGAGAATTACATATCACAGTGGATAATGAAAGATTCAGAGAAACAGGAAATCAGTGAGCAAAATTGGAACAACACATGTCCTTAGCTCATATCATTCATGAACCGCAATGAACAGGCAGTAGTGATCTCCATATCTTGCAGGTCTTTACATCATACGATGTCGCATACAAAAACTTCTTATTTACAATTTCTAACATTCTGCAGTGTATGCACAAGCTCAATTTACGTATCATACATAATTCTTACAAGTACTTCACCATAATAACATGAAAAAACCCAGGCAACAACAAGATTCACCATAATAACACGCATCTGTTATTAACTTTGTACACAAACATCACAGATGGTTTGCAATCAACACACAATTAACATCCGGTCTTCGGCCAAGAGGAGAATTGCTGAGGAAAAAACAGCAAACTATGTCAAGCCATCATTGATTTGCAATCAAAATTCTAGCCAAAGAAGTGGTTTTTGTTCACCTGTGCTTAACACATAGATGGTGGAAGCGGCGGCGGCGCTGCTGGGGACCGGAGGGAGGCGGCGGCAGTGCCGTGGATCGGACGGAGGGAGGAGGCGGCGGCGGTCCAAGAGAGGGAGGGCGGCGGCGGGCCAAGAGAGGGAGGGCGGCGGCGGGGCGAGAGAAGGAGCGGGAGGGCGGCGGCGGGGCGAGAGAAGGGAGGGAGGCGGCGGTGGTGCTGTGGACGGAGGGAGGCGACGGCGGCGGTGCTGTGGACGGAGGGAGGCGGCGGGGGTGAGAGAAGGGCTAGATTGGGAGGGAGCGGCGTGGGGCGAGAGAAAGGAGGGAGAGAAGGGAGGGCGACGGCGGGCCAAGAGAGGGAGGGCGGCGGCGGGGCGAGGGAGAGAAGGGAGGGCGGCGGCGGGGCGAGAGAAGGGAGGGAGGCGGCGGCGGGGCGAGAGAGGAGCGAGAGCGGGAGGGGGGCGGCGGCAGGGCGAGAGAAGGAGCAGGAGGGCAGCGGCGGGGCGAGAGAGGAGCGAGAGATGGGGGGAGGCGGCGTCTGGCGAGAGAAGGAGCTGGATGGGCGCGCGTGGGGTTAGGTCAGTGGCATTTGCGGGTAATTCCCATCAAATTCTATGGGTATATTTGTTTTAGTTGGATGGCTCCCCACGAGAATCCACCAAAAGGCTGCTTCTCTACTCTAGTTCATTTCTACCTCTGCTCCTCGCGAGAATCAGAATCCAACCATTTTGAGAAGTTGGATATTTGGTACAGCTCCACAAGAATCTAGTGAGAAGCTGGGAGCAGGAGCTGTACCAAACAGGGCCTAAATTCCACAATCCCATCCACTCTCACTCCCACAATATCCTCTCGCCCCCGGTCTCCTCTCTCTCCTCATTCTCGATCTCTCTAGATCTAGGCTCCCCAGCTACTACCCAATTCTCGATCTCTCCAGGTTTGGGCTCCCCAATTGTTACCCCTCGTTGACACCATCGACAAGCTCCTACCATGTCACATCAGGCGAGTGAGGCAGCATTGCCATCACTGCACACAGCAACAAGTCTATCACAAGAAGGTTTCTATAGGCAGTGTGCGACGGAGGGACAATCGTCACCTCATTGTCTCCATTGCCATCCCAACGCCTTCTATCTCCACAAGTATCACCATCAGCTCCTTCCGATTTGTCTTGGCTTGGTTTGATTCAGCCTTAATCTTTCACAATTTAGTGTTGATTTGACTAGGTGTATGTGTGGTGTAGAGTGAGTGGAGGAGAGGGAGATGGTTAGGGTTAAGGCGGGGGCACAGGAGTGGGTGGAGGTGCGCATAGCTCATGAAGAAGCAGAGCAGCTGCGGTGGAGGAGCGTCAGAGATGGAGAGAGGGCGCTTGCGGAGGAAGAAGATGGCGGCGGTGTGAGGCGACAGAGGGAGCAAGGTGGAGCCGAGAGAGCGATGCGGAATTGGGTGCGCGATTAGACTATCTGGGAGCCAGTGGCACTGTAGTCTGACCCAGCACTGAATTGTGCAAAAAGATGCCATCCATTTCAAAATGGGGAGAATTTCGTTTTTGTCACTGAGCGTGCCTGCATCTCGTTTTTGCCATTTTTATTTTGTTTTTGCCACTAGGGTTGTCTTACCGACGTTTGGTCCCAAACAGATGCAAAATGGCAAAAACGAGATGAATGCACCACTTATTGGCACAAAATAAAAATTGCATAACACCATGCACTTGCACTACCATGAATGCACGGCCTAGCGGCACAGATGATGCCAATGCTGGTTACCTTAAATTGTCACTTGCCCAATGTCATGCTCATGCATTTTCACACCGCTGACGTACTACACAGTGGAGCTGTGGTACTGAACTACTGGTGCTTCTGTTAAAAGGCCTAGCTCCTGGACTCAAATATGACCAAATTTTTAACGCTGATGTTGAAGTCATTCGCACGCCCTGTTTAGACTCCGACAAAAACCGAAATTCGAACCGATTATTCGGCCTACCCTTAATGGATTCAAGAATTCCACGCTCTTTCCTTGTGCTCCGAATAATTTTCTTTTTGGTCGTTGGCAGGCGAGTTATATATTTCTGCATTTTTCATTCTACGTGACGGCGATGCGTTGCCTCTGTCTGAACAATCTGAATAAGAGATCACGGCTCGTGATTGGTGGTCTGCTTTGCTGGGCTATTTGCTTCCATCGATCGAAGCAGTGTGAACTCATGGCAGGATTGTGGATTTCAGTTCAACCTGACAATGCTATCTTCAGTTTCTACTTTCTTGCCTTCGGTGTGAATTTGATCCCATGCTTGTGGTGCGAGGGAATCACGGTACATGAATCCGATGCTAGTTCACCACCGTTAAGTAAGTAGCTTTCGCTGCAAGACACGTCGTCAAGGCAAGGCTCCATTTCAGTACCGAGTTCGGCCCAGTACTATATGTAGGACAAGCAAGCGATGTCGACACGTCGTCTCCACTTCTCTCTCTGCTTTTTCCGAGCGACGCACGGCGCGCGAGCAACCCAGCGGAGGTGAGCTCGATTCGTTGGCGTGGTTGTTCTTGGCGAGTTTCTCCATCCAAATCTCGCCGTATTTCGCAAGCCAAGCCGGGCACAGCTGGCGCTAACAGTTTTCTAGAATCCCTCCGCCTTTTGCAGAGAAGAAGAAGAAGAGATCGTTCGTTGCGCGCTCTCGCTCGGCGACCGACCATGGCGGCGGAAGGAGCAGGAGCGCTGGAGCTAAGCGACCTCCCCGCCTTTCCCGACAAGGTGATCTCGGAGATCCTCGTCCGCCTGCCGCCCAAGGCCCTCCTCCGCTTCCGCGCCGTCTGCACGGCGTGGCGCCGCCTCGCCACCGACCGCGACCTCCTCCTCGACCACCACCTCCGCCAGCCGACTCAGTACCTCCTCCAGGCCAGCCGCGAGATCGGCGACTACGGCGAACCTGCGCTCCTCCAGTACCGCCTCGAGGCCGTCGACCTCCGCACCGACAAGCGCCGGATGGCCGTGCGCTTCACCGACTTGGAGTACGACGAAGACAGCCTCGGCGTCGGCGTCTACGGCGCGTTCGAGGTCCACGCCTCCTGCGACGGCCTCCTCCTCCTCAACTTCCTCGATGGCTTCTTCGTCTGCAACCCCGCAACGCGCCAGGTCGCTTGCCTCCCGCCGCTGATCCGTGCCCGCGGGATCGCGGGGCTCTACCCGCACGCCGCTTCCGGGGAGTACCGGGTGCTGTACCACCGAGACGAAGGGCTCGAGAGGAAGTACTACGTCCTCACGGTGGGCTCCCATCAGGCCAGGAGCATCGAGCGTCGCGCCTCGTCCGCTTCCGTGGGCGAGGGGCTGGCGAGAGGGGTGGAGCGCGCCTGCACCGCGCCGCCCGTCCTCCTCCACGGCAGCCTGCACTGGCCACCGCAGCGGCGCCAAGAGGACAATATACTGGTGTTCGACACAGCTGATGAGTCATTCAGGTGGATGCGCCCTCCTGTGATACGCAAGGACAAGTTCCTGTCCGAGATGGACGGCAAGCTCGCCATGTCCTGCTGCGAGCAGAATGGGTGGAGAGCTGATCTTTGGCTCATGCAGGATTATAAGAACGAGGCATGGGTCTGCAAGTATCGGATTGAGTTGCCGGTGGCAGAGATCAATCGTCTTGGTAAAGGTTTACCCTGGGATGTGACCATTGTATCTCAAGAGGGAGATATGCTAGTGGAGTGCTTGGACATGGTGTTGCATTACGACAACAAGGGCAAACTACTGTGGACTTTCCATTGTGATGGCCGCAGCCTCTTTTTCAGTCGCCATATGCTCAAAGAAAGCCTTGTTCCGCATGCATTCCTTCAGATGCAGCAGGCGGATGGCGGACCGCCTTTCTTCCGGTGGCTGTAGTGTGTGTGCTGGTGGTTTCCCAGTGATCCTGGTGCACCTTTGAGTTTCCATGCTTTAGATACTGCAATTTCTATCAATGAAACTCAAGTCAATTAGCTTTTCTGATCTATTTCATACACTTTCAAGCTGTTTGTGCCGTTTATGGTAGGAAAAATTGTCAGACACAGTTATCTCTTGATGTTCCAATACATGTATGCTGGAAATTGCATGTTGCCAGAAGATGAATGAGAATGGCTCAGGAATTATACCTTGCAATATGTTGGCTTGGCAGACATTCAAGTTGTTTTCTGGTAATGATAATATTACCATCTAGTATGTGTTTTCATCTCCAGAATTTAGGACATCATTATTGGTTTACATGTGAAGAAAATTTTGAACTGATTGCATTTGAAGATTTTGGCAAATGAAACTGTCTTTTGTCGATCTCTGTTTACTGCAAATCTGAAACTGAAGAATTGATGCTACCCTTTTTCTTTTTATGGCATTGTCCAGGTAATTATTCTATCCTAATTTTGTCAACTGCAAGTGTTACATGCATACATGTACATGTTTAGACCAAATTCATGTTTCGTTGTTTAAACTTACTGGTGATATTTATAGCTTTGCACCTGTACTAAAACTGAATATTATCATGCATTAAATTACCTTGTATGGGAAAAGGTTAAAAGCAAAATGGGCGTGGAGATTGTTTACCTGTAATAAGCATGTTATGTATCTGAAACATCTTAGTGTCCTTATTCTGCAACAGCCCTTTTTCCCTTTTTCATCCTTCCACCTAAAACAATAGTCGTGGTCTTTCCTTGAGGTTTAGGAGCAGTTGCATTATTCTGTTGATCAAGCATGAGATTGTAACAACATTGAAATGCCCACTAATTTGTGCCGCAAAATAATTCTACCCTTTTCAATATGATGTCTGATTATTGTTTGCCTTTAATTCTCACTTACATAATGTCATTCACACAACTGATGTATCATACAGTGGAATTGTGGTAATTACTGCAACAAGACTACAAGAACAATGCACAAATGCAATTGAATATTTACTTGCTATCTTCTATTAAAATTTAAAAGGCCTCGCATCTGGACTCAAATCTGACCAAATTTTCAACACTGGTGGTGTTAAAGTTGTTTAGACACACTTAAGACTGGCAAAACTCAAATATGAACATACTGTTTGGCCTAGCTTTACTAAAGTGTAGAATGTTCTTCTTTGGTAGTGATGCATTGCAAGTATATCTCTACTCCTTAAAAGAAGGAGTTCAAGGTGATGGTGCATCCTACACTTCTTCCCTTTTTACTGACATGTGGGACCACTTTTTTTTTTGCTGTGCTCACGCGGGCTTCTGCCCTCCCCTCCCTCCGCCGCCGCCGCGCCTCCTCCCCTCCCTCCTACGCCGCCGCGCCGCCCTCGCCTCCTCCCCTCCCTCCTCCGCCGCGCCGCCCTCGCCTCCTACCCGCCCTCCTCCGCCGCGCCGCCCTCGCCTCCTCCTCCCCCGCTCCCCCGCTCCACCGCCGCCGCCTCCTCCTCCCCCACCCCTCCGCTCCGCCGTCGCCTCCTTCCCCGCTCCTCCGCTCCGCCGCCGCCGCCTCCTCCTCCCCCCATTCCTCCGTCGCGCAGCACACCCGCACGCGCCTCCCTTCTCACGCAACCGCCACACCTGCACGTTCGCGCAACCGCTGCCCCCCACCTCTTCCCGCAACCTCTCGCTCCCTCTTTCATAATCCTCCGTTCCATTTTCCTCCCCTCCCCTCGCTCCTCCCCCTAATCTGCACCACTGCCGCCTCCCTTCTGCCGCTGCTCCTCCCCTCCCGCTTCTCTGCTATCCCCCACCCCTCCGCTCCGCCGCCGCATCCTCCTCCCCCACCACTCTGCTCCGCCGCCGCCTCCTCCCCCCACCCCATGGTGCTTCCACCACATCTTTCGCGGTAACTTTGTGCTCCTTTCCTTACTGTGATACATATCAATGTATGTCTGTGTGATTTGAGGCTGATCGATTTACCATACCATTAGTTGTAGTTGAATATACTGCTGTTATACTTCATTGGGTGTTCAATTGCATATCTTCCTTGTCCATCATTTAGTGGTATCTGGTATGTATTTGCCATGTCCTTGATGAAATTTTGGAGGGTGGTAGTTTAGATGTGAGTTGCAGTTGTTCTCACTGGTTATGGCATTCCCCCATTCATTACCTATCTAATTAAGTAATTACTGCCTTTGAAATGATATTGATCAGAAATTTTTTTCTCTTCATTAGCTCTCTAAGTCATTGCAAGAGGAAAAGAGATTATTGAGTTATGTTAAAGAATAATTTTTTGTCCTGTAATGCTACTCTTACTAAAAATTCAGAGAAATATGTATATCTAGGAGCACTATATTGAACACTACATTGAGCTTTCTCTTCCTTTTCTGCTTTGGAGACAGGAAAAAAAGATAAATGCATTGGACTGCACACATCATGGCTTATCGGATTGGCAGATATTGAGACACCGATTTATCCAATGTGGTAAGCATCAGATGATCATAATCTGCATTGCCTCTATTCGAAAATTTAAGTATATATTCTTGTTTCATGTATCTGTCTTGGCTTGCTACTTAAATTCCACTGGTGGTCATGATAACATCTACTGTCGTCTGGCAGGCTGCTGGAAATGATTGCTTCTATATCAAAGGTGCCTCTGCAAGTGTTCCAATGTCAATTGCAAAGGTTTCTAGGATGTCAATTCTGTTAGATGTGTATTACATAACTGTGTATTTACCCCATTGTATAAGGGGTTTCTTGCATATATGCCACCTGTACATGTATATATATTGGCCCTTTGGCCACATGAGGAATACAAGCGTTATTCCAACATGGTATCAGAGCATATGGTTTCGTCATACCTAGGGTTTCGTTATACCTAGGGTTTTTGCCTGGCTCACGCTTGCCTATTCTTTCCACCACCGCTCGTTTTCCGCCGTCACCGTCGATCTCGATCTCTCTTGGGGCTGCCGCTCGGGCCAGATCGGGTAGCCGCCGGTCTTCATCGCCCGCTCGGGACTGCAGCCGCCAGATCGGGTTGACGTCGCTGCCGGGCTGCCCTTCCACCCGGTGTCCTTCCCGTCGCTCACAGCTGTCGCCGCCGGGCTGCCTTTCACCGGATCTAACTCAGATCGAGCGCCTGAGACTGCTGTTGCCGACTCAGTGGACGCCGACGCCGTCGCCATTGCCGGGCCTGGTCGTGCGCACCTGTAACTCCTGCTGCCGGAGTCGCCGTGCTCGGAGTTGTCGCGCCTGAGGCTGCTGCTGCTGGAGTCGCCGTCGCTCGAGGATCTTCCGCGCCGCGGGCCACCGACGTTCATCCTCGGCGTCGCGGGTCGTCGCCGCTCGGAGTTCCGCGTCGCGGGCCGCCGCTCGGAGTTCTTCTTCGCCGTCCGGTGATCCGCGAGCCGCCGTTGCCGTCGACGTCGCCGACTCCGCCGCCGTCGCCGACTCCTCTGCTGTCGCCGTTGACGTCGCCGACTCCGCCGCTATTCTAGTTTTGGCAACTGCTTTTGGTTGTGTCCGAGTCGGTTTTGTAAACCGACCGAAGAAAAAAAAGGAGAGAGATAAAAAAAATGTCTTCTTTTGCAGGCACCGTTTCTGTTCCTCGTTGCCCGGTTATCTTCGATGGTCTCAATTATCGGGACTGGTTTCAGCACATGCGCATCCACATGCGTGGTCAGCGCCTTTGGGAGCTTGTTACGGGCGAGTTGCCTTGCCCGCCTCGTCCTACTCCACCTGCTGAGACTGTACTCCCGAAGGATGCCTCCACAGACGCTCGTACAAAGGCTTCTGAGGATTTTGAGGATGCCATGGAGACTTTTCAGACTCAGTTTGCTGCTTACAAGACATGGATTGATGAAGATGCTCGTGCCTCTGCTATTTTGGTTGCTAGCATGGAGGTGCATCTCACTAGTGATGTTGTTGGGTTGGCTTCCGCACATGCGATGTGGACGCATCTACGCAGCCGCTACGAGCCATCTGGTGATTCCTTGTACCTTGCTGTTGTGCGACAGGAGCAGTCGCTGCAGCAGGGAGATGCCACTGTGGATGAGTTCTATGCTCAGTTGTCAGCGATATGGCGTCAGATCGACTCTTTGGGGCCAGATGTTTGCCGCACCTGTCAGTGCTGTCAGCGTCAGCAGTCTCATATGGAGCTTCGCCGCATCTACGACTTTTTGACACGTCTTCGGTCTGAGTTTGAGCAGACTCGTGCTCAGTTGCTGGCTCGTCATCCTCGTGTGACTTTGTTGGAGGCCCTTGCAGCTGTTCGTACTGAGGAGATTCGACTTCGTGGAGCGGGTCTGCTATCATCGTCATCACTTCCTTCGGTTTTGGTGGCTTCTTCAGCTTCTACACCCGCTGTGCCTTTGCCTCCATCAGCTGTGCCTACATCAGTGACAGCAGCTGTTGGTAAGGGCCTTCACTGCACCTATTGCAACAAGGATGGACATGTGGAACAGTTTTGCTACAAGAAGAAGAAGGATCTTCGTCGTGGTGCTCGTCCTCCGAAGAGCACTGGAGGTTCCTCCTTTCAGCAGAGTTCTGGTACTTTTGACACTCAGCAACTTCTCACATTGCTAGGCCGCATGGTTGCTTCTGCATCGTCTGGTTCTGCTGGTTCTGCTGCTCAGTCTTCCGGTGAGAGACCACCTTCTACTTCTCCTTCCTCAGGTACATCACCTTGGATTCTTGATTCTGGTGCTTCTTTTCATATGACATCTGATTCCACCTGTCTTACTTCCATTAGTCCTTTAGCTGCTCCTATCACTGTCCACACAGCAGATGGTACCTCTCTTTGTGTCACCGGACGAGGCACTCTTTCAAATTCCTCTTTTCATGTTCCTGTTGTGTCTCATGTTCCAAAACTAACCATGCAGCTCATATCTGCTGGCCAGCTCACTGATCATGGTTGTCGTGTTATTTTCGATTCTGACTCTTGTTGTGTTCAGGATCGTCGCACGGGGATTCTGGTTGGTACTGGCCCTCGCCGCCGTGACTCCCAACGGCTTTGGGAGCTTGACTGGCTTCGTCTTCCTTCCGCTGCCCCAGTCAGTCTTCTCGCGTCCACCTCTGCAGCTGCTGCAGCCTCCACCGCTTCGCTTGCTCAGTGGCATCATCGCTTAGGACATCTTTGTGGTTCCCGCATGGCTTCTTTATTTCGTCGAGGTCTCTTAGGGTCTGTGTCTGGTGATGCTTCTCTACATTGTCAGGGTTATAAGCTTGGCAAACAGCTTCAACTCCCTTATCCTTCTAGTGCGTCAGTGTCTCAGCGTCCTTTTGACCTTGTTCATTCTGATGTATGGGGACCAGCTCCTTTTGTTTCGAAGGGAGGTCATAGATATTATATCATTTTTATTGATGATTTCTCTCGCCATACATGGATATACTTTATGTCATCTCGTAGTGAGGTTTTATCTATCTACAAGACCTTTGCCACCATGGTTCGCACTTAGTTTGACTCTGCTATTCGTGTTTTTCGCGCTGATTCCGCTGGAGAGTATTTGTCGGGAGCCCTTCGTGGTTTTCTTGCTGAGCAGGGCACTCTCTCTCAGTTTTCTTGTCCAGGTGCTCATGCTCAGAATGGTGTGGCTGAGCGCAAGCATCGTCATCTTCTTGAGACAGCTCGTGCTCTCATGATTGCTTCTGCTGTTCCACCATATTTTTGGGCTGAGGCTGTTTCTACTGCCACCTTCTTGATCAACATTCAGCCCTCCTCTGCTCTGCAGGGTGGGATTCCAGTTGAACGTCTCTGTGGCCAGACTCCTGATTATTCCAGACTTCGCCTCTTTGGGTGTGTGTGCTATGTTCTTCTTGCACCTCGTGAGCGCACCAAACTGACAGCTCAGTCAGTTGAGTGTGTTTTTCTGGGCTACAGTGCTGAGCACAAGGGATATCGTTGTTGGGATCCTGTTGGCCGACGGATGCGGATTTCTAGGGATGTTACTTTTGATGAGTCTCGTCCTTTCTATCCTCGTCCGTCTCCTTCCTCCACTTCAACATCTGTCGTTGAGCCACTTTCATTTCTGACTTTTCCTTCGAGTCCTATAGTCACTACTCCACCACAGCCTTTGGTCTCTCCGGTACCTCCTTCTCAGTCAGCACCTTCTTCATCACCGGCATCCTCTCCCGAGGCTGCTCCTGCTCTTGTTCCTTCTTATCCTCTCTACTATACTCGTCGTCCGCGAGTTGAGGTTCCTTCTGATATGCCCTCTCCTTCTGATGGGTCATCTCCTTCGGCTACTCCTTGTTATAGTCTTCGCGATCGCCAGTCTATTCGGCCTCCTGAGCGTTTTGGTTTTGCTGCCGCAGCTCTTGCCGAACTGACTTCTTATCGTGATGCTGTTGTTCATCAGGCGTGGCAGCATGCGATGGCGGAGGAGATTGCTGCCCTTGAGCGTACTGGCACGTGGGATCTTGTTCCTCTTCCTGCGCGTGTTACTCCTATCACGTGCAAGTGGGTCTATAAGGTTAAGACTCGCTCTGATGGTTCTCTTGAGCGTTACAAGGCTCGTCTTGTAGCGCGTGGTTTCCAGCAGGAGTATGGCCGTGACTATGATGAGACTTTTGCTCCTGTCGCTCACATGACCACCGTTCGCACTCTTCTTGCTGTGGCCTCTGTTCGACAGTGGTCTATCTCTCAGTTGGACATCAAGAATGCCTTTCTCAATGGCGAGTTGTGTGAGGAGGTCTACATGCAGCCACCCCCTGGGTATTCTGTTCCTGAGGGTATGGTTTGTCGTCTTCGCCGATCTCTCTATGGCCTCAAGCAAGCTCCTCGTGCCTGGTTTGATCGTTTCTCCTCTGTTGTCACTGCTGCTGGTTTTTCGGCGAGTGCTCATGATCCTACTCTTTTTATCCACACTTCATCTCGTGGTCGAACGCTTCTCCTTTTGTATGTTGATGATATGATCATTACTGGCGATGATCCTCAGTATATCACTTTTGTCAAGGAGCGGCTTCATGAGCAGTTTCTTATGTCTGATCTAGGTCCTCTTCGCTACTTTCTTGGGATTGAGGTTATTTCTACTCCTGAGGGTTTCTATCTGTCCCAAGAAAAGTATATCCAGGATCTTCTTGATCGTGCCTCTCTTACTGATCAGCGGACAGCTGAGACTTCCATGGAGCTTAATGTTCATCTTCGTCCCACGGATGGTGAGCCTCTTGCTAATCCTACTCGCTATCGTCATCTTGTTGGGAGCCTTGTTTATCTTGGTGTCACTCGTCCTGACATTTCGCACCCTGTGCATATCTTGAGTTAGTTTGTTTCAGCTCCCACTCAGCTCCACTATAGTCATCTTCTTCGTGTTCTACGATATCTTCGTGGAACTATCTCTCGTCGTCTCTTTTTCCCTCGCTCCAGCTCTTTACAGCTCGAGGCATATTCTGATGCCACCTGGGCTAGTGATCCCTCTGATCGCCGGTCTCTCTCTGCTTATTGTGTTTTTCTTGGTGGTTCTCTCATTGCTTGGAAGACTAAGAAGCAGACAGCAGTTTCTCGTTTGAGTGCTGAGGCTGAGTTGCGAGCTATGGCTTTGTTGACTGCGGAGGTTACTTGGCTACGGTGGTTACTTGAGGACTTTGGTGTTTCTGTTTCTGCACCGACTCCTCTTTTATCTGACAGTACAGGTGCTATTAGCATTGCTAAAGATCCGGTGAAGCATGAGCTTACAAAGCATATTGGTGTTGATGCTTCCTACATGAGGACACAGGTGCAAAATCAGATTGTTGCTCTTCAGTATGTGCCTTCCGAGCTTCAGTTGGCAGATTTCTTCACAAAGGCACAAACCAGGGCTCAGCACAGTTTTCATCTCTCCAAACTTCATGTTGCTGATCCACCATGAGTTTGAGGGGGGGGGGGTGTTAGATGTGTATTACATAACTGTGTATTTACCCCATTGTATAAGGGGTTTCTTGCATATATGCCACCTGTACATGTATATATATTGGCCCTTTGGCCACATGAGGAATACAAGCGTTATTCCAACAAATTCCACATTTTCGGTTTTGTATTGCAGATGTGTTAGTGTATCCACTGATGAAGCATATATATTTTGTTTCTTCCAGGTGACTTTGGATCAGAACAAAACAAAAGTAGTTAGTTTCTCAATAGTTTGGTCCTCCTTACCAGATGATGTGCAATGTAAACCTTTCTTCAGCACACCAAAATTTGTTGAGTTCCCTACATCCAGCCCTGGCCAGAAGGCTTATGCCTATTTCTACCCACCTTCAAATCCCAATTTTCAAGGTTTGCCAGATGAAAAACCTCCATTGCTTGTCAAAACACATGGTATGTGAATTATTGAAGCCTTTTGGTGTCTCGAAATAATTATGCACTTTGACATCAAACATCAACAATGCAGTTCTTTGGGATTACTTGTTATGAGTTCTATTCAGTATTTACACTCAAGTTCAGCATGTGTTTTTGTTCATTTATTCGATTAAAAAGGAATTGGGTTTGTTAAGTAGGTTATTGGATTCTTTCTTTTCCATGATGACAAAACCATGGCACTTAGATACTCCCCACAATTTTCAGGTGGACCTACAGCTGAAACACGTGCAATTCTGGACCTTAGTGTCCAGTATTGGACAAGTCGAGGGTGGGCATTTCTTGATGTTAACTATGGTGGAAGCACCGGTTTGTCCTCTAACTTCCACTGTTTAGGTTACACCCTTTATGTAAAATGTTGAAAACTCTCTGTTTCTTAGTTATGGGCTGTATTTGATTGTGACTAAGGCTCTAGGTCATTTAAATCATTAATTCTTATTACTATATGTTAAAATGTATTGTAACACGAACCGAAGGTTATGGGAGAGACTACTGAGAGAGACTACTGGAGAAATAGGGTATTGTTGATGTTGATGATTGTTGCAGCTGTGCAAGATTCCTGGTACATCCTATCAGCAGTGGTTGTAATATTATAGTAGCATTTTTAGCAATGATAACAATGCACCTTAATTCATTGTTAAGGTGGATAATGGGAAAGTAGATGACCAACGCCTTTGTATAACTGGGAGATCAGCAGGTGGATACACTACGTTAGCTTCACTTGCATTCCGAGATACATTCAAGGCTGGAGCTTCTTTGTATGGTTTAAGTCGTCTTTCTAGGATTCTGTTATTATTTGGTTTGCCATAAATGTACTGAAGAAACTCAATTTGGGTTCCACATCTTCTAGATTTCTTTTCTTGTGAATAGTGCCTGCAGTCTCAAAATGGTATAGCCTTATGACCTGTATATTGTACATGCAAGATTTGTGTTTATCTTTCTGTTTTGGCTAATAATTTTTACCATTCAATTGCTTCGTCCTTCTCCAAGTTTCAGTTGCTTGATTGGCTGCATCTCTGTGCTTGCCTCAAGAGTCAAGATTGGTATATTCAAGAACATTTTTTGACCCTGCCAACACCCGTATAGTGTCTTATTGCTTGATAGATAGAACTAAGAAATAACAAACTTGACTTATTTTCTGAAATAAAGATGCTAAAGCAATACTGCATGCTTATTCTTGGTAATCTGCATTAGTGATCTGATTGAAATATGCAGTTGGATTACTGGAAATTGCACCCTTTTGGTTGTTATATTTTAGTCATTTTACTATTTTAGTCTTTGTTTATATAGACATAAGAAATAACTCTGTTGACAAATTAATGAGCAGATTGGTGACTTATCTTTGATGAGAGCAGAGACACAAATTTGAGTCCCATTACTAGCTGAATGCCAGTGCGTTGCTACGGATTTTAAAAAAAAATAGAACATATTTATATGCGCGTTCCAACAAATTTTACCACATGTTAGTTTTAGAACATGTAGTATGATAAAATTTTAAAATCCGTAGCAACGCACGGGCATTCAGCTAGTGAACATGAGATCATGAGACTGGTGGTCTGTCTTGCTTGCCTGGGCTATTTGTTTTCATCGAAGCAATGCCAATTCTTGCTAGCATTGGGATATATAACTCAGCATTCCAACCACAACGTAACAAATTCTAGCCATTTCAATATGGTGCCCGATTATTGTTTGCCTTTAATTCTCACTTGCATACTGTCATGCATTTTTTTTACAGGACTGATGCCCGATTATTGTAGGCACAACTATGATAAGTAAGGTCCAGTGTTCTCTTTAGTTGAACACACTTTTCTGCCTCAATGTTTCAACACAAAGTATGTACCATATCTGTAAGTTTTCAGAACATGAATGGGAAAGGCTCAGGTGCAGGGTCAGTGTGCTATTAGTGATGTTGGTGTTGGTTCAGATTTTACCACCTCCATGTTTTCATCTCCTGTTAGGAAATTTTAGTCTTTTGTATTGCATCTGAAGATCTTGACAAATGGAATCTGCTTTCTGCCTCTGTTTTCCAGAAATCTAGAACCGCAGATCTGATGCCACCCTTTGTTTGAGGTTATGCTGCAGGTAATTTTATCCGCTTTTTCAATTTTCAAAAATTGCAACTGGAACATGCTGCATATATTCATCTAGCATATTTGCTAGCAGGGCATTACCTATGTCTCCCCCTGTTGGTATTTTTTAGGAATAAGTCTACTTTACCTTCGAACTTGCATGGTAATCTAAATTTTAACCTCTAACTATAAAACCGGAAATTTACCCCTTGAGTGTCAAAACTAGACAACATACCCCTCAAGCCACTTCACCCTGATTTTAATCTTACATGGCACTAACGTGGTGGTGGTTTTGATATGTAAGATGATTCTAAGATAATATGACAGTCCAGTCAGCGAGTAAGCAAATAAAACTGCACGACGACGTGGCGGCGCCTTTTGCGGCATGGTGACCGCACTCTCCATGGGTTTCTTGAAGACATCAAGTATTTTAGCAATTTAGTGGGAGAACATGGTGGCCCAAATCAAATTATGCAAAAATCTCAAAGCTTTTGTTGATATGTACCTTTTGGGACTTGCCATCGTTGCTATTGTTGTGGTGGTGGTTGTTGACGAGAGTGTTCTCGTTGAGCTCCGCCATGGGGTTGCGATGATTCGGTGACTACTCTGCCTTCCTTGACGAGCTCCGACTCAGCGACGGTTTGTGCGTTGGTTGCGCCCTAACATTTTCATTCCCCACATCCGCTGCCCTTGCTGGGGAGTTTGACCTTGGCGACAAATACCTCTTCTTAGAAACGGCCGCCACGGGCGACAGCGTGCGCCCCTTCTCCCTAGCCAGGACCGACACCATCTTCCTCTGTTGCCACGCGGCCCGCTCGCCATTCCCGGAGCTCGTCGTCGTGAGGGCGTTGTACGCCCGCCTCCCCAGAGACAGGCTCACTCTCCTTCTCCCACTTCCGCCGCTAGTGCTCCTCTCGTGACTCCTGTCGGACCTAGATTTTACAATCCAGAATCCTGTGTGATTCCACCATACTATTCACTAGATCAGTAGATAGTGCTCACAGATACAGTATTGAACATCAAAAATACATATCATGCGGAAGCGTAAATATAATAGTAGACTTACTCATGGACCAATCAGGCCAAAATCAATAAAATGCAATAGCAGAAACGAAGCACACATGTGGAACCCTCAGGACGTGCCCACAGGTAGCCAACTGGGGTACGCGACCTAGTTCTTGACATCTTCGTCTTCTTCATCCTTATGACCAGGTGTGTTGCTGGAGCGTAGCGATCTGACTCCTGATTCTGGATTAATTGTGAGAGCAAGGGTGAACATAAACCACCGTGCTTCGTGAGCCAATACACAGGATGCAAATAGATAACATGCATGGCTTATCAAGGAAAGGCTCAGGTTATTTTATTTGGCATAAATTACTTTTTAAATATGATACATAGAAATTTCCTAAGACCTAACAGTTTGAACTAAAACATAATATGTGAAAAAATGCAATAATAATAGTGATCCAGATTCCATCTACCTTTACATGGTTTCTGCACCATATGCTAACCTTTCAACGTTATAACCGCTTATGTTATCACTAGAGCGACACCCAGGGCAACACAAATCAGGGTTTTCCACTTCTCACCACTTTTCCAATTCTATCCACAAAGTTTTTGAAATAGAACTATATCTGGTTAAGTTCTCATGTCCGCTCTTGACCGTGGGCACATCTATTCAAATAGTTTTGACTCTGCAAAGTTTGCACACTTTACCCACAAGAAACGATCCGCTCGTTGCTCGACATGATTTCTTAGTCATGCGGTTGAGTAGACCATCACAGTAACTTTTTAAAATACCTCACCCCTTCCATTATCTCACCCATATGGGCTTCTTCCACTTGCGGCGGGTCCTATAAGTTGTGCAGGATGTTCTTCCCCTATGTTACTAGTAGCTGAACTACCCACACTGACTAGCTCGCCGCGGAAAACTTCACCCACAACGAGTGTCCCATTCAAGTCGTCATACAGACAGCCACTTGCACTACCTCACCTCCTCCACCGATGAGATGACTTTCAGGGTCCAGTAAATCTACTAAGCCAAGCTGTAATTTACAGACTTGTGATTATACTTGTCTTACACAGAAAGTCATGACAAGATTCAGTCATTAGGGTTATTTGGGCGGTTCTACCACTAACCACACTCTCGTGCACCGCTGCACCATACCCCCGAACTATTCGCTCAAATAGATAAGCAATTTGAGGTTTTCGGGAGCATAAAATAATCATACCAAAATATACCAGACATTTCCACTATGACTTCCCCAAACCTATTTCTCATGATTGAAAATGATGTTTGGGGCATTTTGGCGTCCCCAGATATCTAATCAGTACTAAGCATAGCGCATAATTGTACACTTATTTTTAAAATGTTACCATTATAATTTTACTAGGGTGATAAGGCTCACATATTCAAATATTCCAAGAGAGGTGTAATACTAATCAAGTTAAACAATGAGCATATAACTAGAATCTTAATTCAAACATATATTTGCATATAAAATAACAACATGCAATTTGATAATTTAAACAAAAGTAATTTACAGAAAATGTAGGTTCAACATGATCAAAGTATTGACTTGCCTTACACGGTTTTACCGCGGTCTTGAGCTCACTCAAAGCTTTTTCATTTGTTGGTCTTGAGCTTCTGGTCTTTATTTTCACCTCGATCTTGGTCTCGCAGATCCATTGAATCTTCAGGATTCCAATTTCTAATTACACGCTAAACAATTGAATCCAAATAAAGGTAAATAACTCAAAAGGTCCAAATAAATCCAAACAAACTCAATTTAGCTTTATTATGGGTCCAAGGGGTGATTTGAGGCAAGGTTGATTGGATGCAGAGTATTGACAGAGTCGAACGTGGTTAGAATGAAGAAGGACGGGCTTCTAGAAGTTTGAACCTAAGGGAACGAAAAATCAAAAATTTTCACCATGGTCGAAGATTGTACGTGGTCTGTACATCCGCAGCGGTTGGATGCTCTGCAGTGGTCAGAAGGCAAGAGTGGTCGGAGACAAGAGCGGCTAGATGCTCTATAGTGTAGTCAAAAAGCTATGGTGGCAGTCAGAAGCTACAATAATTTGAACATGGTCAAAAGATACCGTAATTTGTGTGTGGTTAGATTACAACATGGTCAGTGGTCAAACATCATGGTCGGTGCTCGAACAGCCATGATCGGGTGGCTGAATGTGGTCGGAATCCTATGTGTGGTCGAAGGTGAAGCCGAAGAGGGCGATCGAAGTCGGGAGCAGAAGTGAGTGGTCAGGAGATGGCTTCGATGGTGTGGTATGGTCGGATGGATCAGACAGCTCGGAGTGATCAGATGGATCAAACGGCTCGAAGTGGTCGGATGGTATCTGCGGTCGAGCAACGGTGGTCGAGAGTGGCTGTAGTCATGTGCGGCTATGCCAGCGCAGTGGCGCATGGTGACAACGATCGCTGAGGCTCGAGCTTTTGCATTTGAGAGAGGGAATGGGTGGAGTGGAGTGGGGTGTGCTCTACGGGAGGTATAGCCAAAGCAGAGGAGGGCAGTGACGTTCGGCAGAAACAGAGGGAGAGCAAAGGAGCAGCGACGCTCAGTAGGTGGCTTCGCCGGCGATGGCGGGTGACCGGGGAAGGGGCAGCACGTGGTAAAATAGATGGGCGAGGAGATAAGGAGGCCAGGGGGGCATTAGCTCTGGCCTGATCAATGCGGAGGAAGGACTAGCGGCAGATTGGTCGTGGTCGTAAGTTGGAGTTGAGTGTGGTCAGAGGTGCTACGTGGTCATAACCTCCAAGTGCTATTAGTCGAAAGCTTGGGTGGTGGATTGGTCGAAGACTTTCGAGCGTAGAGCAGTCGAACTCGGAAGGCGCTAAGTGGTCGTAAACCTCAACATGGTCATAAATGATTATGAGTGGTCGTAAACGACTATGTGTGATCGTAAACGACTTCGTAGTTGTAAGTTTGACTGCATGGTCGTAAACGACTTCATAGACGTAAGTTCGACCGCGTGGTCGTAAATGACTTTGTAGTCGTAAGTTCGACTGCGTGGTCGTAAACGACTTTGAGTGGTCATAAAAGACACTGAGTGGTTGTAAACGACTATGAGTGGTCGTAAAAGACACTGAGTGGTCGTAAACGACTATGAGTGGTCGTAAACGATTTTGAGTAGTCGTAAAAGACACCGAGTGGTCGTAAATGATTTTTGAGTGGTCGTAAAAGACACTGAGTGGTCGTAAACGACTGTAAGTGGTCATAAATGATCTTGAGTGGTCGTAAAAGATACTGAGTGGTCGTAAACAACTGTGAGTGGTCGTAAATGATTTTGAGTGGTCGTAAAAGACTGTGAGCAGTTGTAAATGATTTTGAGTGATTGTAAAAGACATGGAGCGGTCGTAAACTACTTTGAGTGGTTGTAAACGTCAACTGGGCCAAAGAGAAGAAGGGGTGGTGCAAGGACTAGAGGTGAGCTCGGGTATACATTTACAGATAATGGGAAGGTGTTGTGGAGGCCCTGTGGTTGACGACCATGCAGCCGCTATGACTTACAACCATGTTAGCCTTACGACTATGGCTACCCTACGACCACTGCTAGGACTAACGACTGCTACAGTAGTCGCCACTTTGACCATGATATCTGTGGCTTCGGCCACGGCTGCACCATGTAAGCCAGTGAAGGGCGGCAGCGGCCGGTGAAATGGGTTGTGGAGAAGCTGGCAAGGTCATAGGGGGTGACGCTGCGGCCAACGCAGCAGCGAGGTGGGCAGACGACAACGGTAGGTGGCCAAAGCAATGGGAGAAGAACGGGAGGGATACATGAGCATATGAGAGGTGCCATGACGCTTACCACACGGGCCATGTAGGCTGGGAAGCAGCAAAGAGCTCCGGTGACGGAGATCGACAGCGGCGAGGGATAAAGCATGTTGGCGATGATCCACAGTGCCTCTTTCTTTAGTCAAATGACAGAGGAAGCATTAGTGAGGGCTAGTGATGCTCTATGCTTGAGGAATCGAGTTGTAGCTCACCGAGGCGATGGATCGGGCCGTCGCTGGAGTTGGAAATGAAAGCTCTCTCCGGTGGTCTATGGCCAATGGCAGAGTGATTCACTAGAGAAGGAGTGCTAGTGGAACATGGCAGTCACATTGGTGGCTTGCTCTCCTATTTATAGGTCATGGGAAGTTCTGGCGGCGTGGGCCAGTTTTGATGGAAGCAGGGCATGGGCACTCAGGTTGGGCATCGCAGGGTAAGGCAATGATGACGGGGTGAGAAAGAGCAGGAGCTCATGCGCATAATTTACGGTGACGACTGTGCGGAATGGGTGAAGGCGTGGTCTTCGATCAGAGCTTGGGTGACGAGGTGGCCATGGCAGGGTATGGGTGAGGATAGAGGAGGTCATGGCCGACGTGACACGATGGCGATGTGATGAGAGCAGGGCGTGGGCACGGACGTGCCTGTGACGTGGGAGGCACTGTAGCTGACGGAGGCGGCGTGGGAGCGGGTCATGGTGACATGCACACAGGGCACGGTGACGTGCGCGAAGAGATGGGAGATGAAGAAAGAACAGAGGGAAAATAGGAAGACACGGCGACGACGGAGGAACAGGGGAAGCAGGGCCAGCCGGTCTTTATAGGTGGTGGAATTGGGTGGGCGATGTGTGGGCATACAATGGCACGACAGGGCATGGTGGAGGGGACGTGATGTCGACGGGAGTAGGCGTGCGGTGACGCGGGAACAGTGGAGAAGAGAACGATGGAAGGAGGCGACGTGGGCGCAGGCTGCCATGGAGAAGGAGTGAGAAAGAAGATAGAACGGGGAGAGGAGGAGAAGAAAGAGAAAAGGAGGGGGAAACCCGTGCCCAGCGGCAGAAGAGAAATCGCGAGAGAGGGAGGAGAATGAGAAGCTTTAGCAATTTTTGGATTTTGAATTTGAATTTCTATTTCATATTTAAGATTACTGATTTCCAGTTTTGCAGGATGTTAAGATTCAAAAATTGAATTTTCAGTTCAATTATTTAGATGCGGTTGTTTGATTCTCGGTTTGAGTTTAAAATTTAAATTTTAGTTTGGACTTGAGTGTAATTTAAAATTGGTTTAGAATTCATAATTCATTATTTTATATTATTTCCATATCTTTTATTAACACCATTATTATTTTCACTTTGGATATTATTTCTCATTATATTTATTTGAATGTAACAAAACCCAAAAGATTTCAATTAAATATTCAAAAAGAAATTTGAATGCCAGCAAATTGCAAGAAAAGTTTTAAAAATTCCATATTTTTAAACACTTGAAATTTAAGATGTTACAACTCCCCAACAACTTCCATTCCGATGTCCTTCGGTGCAGCGAGAGCCTCGACACGGTGGCCCTCTGCCTCTCTCGATTGCAATCATTGTCCACACCTCCACCCCTCTGCCGATCGAAGTCGTAGGTCCTCCTGGACCCGGAGTACCTACGGCGGTGCCTACCGCCATTCTCGCTCGCCATCACCAGCTTTCCTACAATGAGGAGCCCCGACTGAGCCAGCCACTAGATCAGGATCGCATCCACCTCTTCCTTGGTGCAGCTTGAGGTTCACAGCAGCACCTTGCTCACAACGACGGGCTTCGCCTCCTCTTCCAGCGTCGCCCTCTCCACCTGCCCCTCCTTCTCCTCCTCCTCGCCGCTCACCACCGCAGCCACCTCGGCAGCCGAGGCCGCCACAACAGCCTTGACAATGAACACTGTCCTCGTGTCAACAGTCCATTGCTCTGCCTTGGGCGAAGCCTTCTTGGACAGCATCGGCTTTGCTAGAAATGGCGCCTTCTTGGCCTCTGAGACCAGCGCGGTGTCGGAGCAGCGGTGTCACAAGTGTTGGACCTAATCTTAACTTATGCTAATTGTGTTAGACATGGTCGAAGCTGCAATCGAAGGCGTGATTGAAACTGCAGTCGAAGGTGTGATCGAAGCTGCAGTCGAAGGTGTGTAACTCATGCTAATTGTGTTGGACGTGGTCGAAGCTGCAGTCTAGAGATGGCAATGGGTACCCGATACCCGAATACCCGACGGGTTTTACCCGATAAAGAGACGGGTATGGAAAATTTTATGTACCCATGGGTACGTTATTGGGCGAAATCCTCTACCCGCCGGGTAGGCGGGTGCGGGTGTGGGTATATACTACCCATACCCGCCTACCCGCGGGTAATGAATACCCGCATTAGACAACTAGACATCCCACTCAAATGTTAATTTTATTATCTACTTGTTGTTGATTGTTTATTTGTTTGTCATATGTTGATATGGTCATGTCAAGTATGTTTATGTGATGTACTAATTTTGATCATTAGACGCTTTTGTGCTTGGCATGTATGATTAATGAATGTCTAAATTGATGATATTCTTATGTGTTGAACCGGGTATGCTTGCGGGTACGGGTTACCCGTCGGGTAGTAATACCCGCGCGGGTACGGGTATGGGTAAATTTTCCTACCCGCGTGCGGATACGGGTAACCCGACGGGTAAATTTACACCTAGCGGGTACGGGTATGGAATAGCAATACCCGATGGGTATTTCCCGTTGCCATCTCTACTGCAGTCGAAGGTGTGGTTGAAACTGCAGTCGAAGGTGTGATCGAAGCTGTAGTCGAAGGCGTGGTCGAAACAGCAATCGTGACCGTGGTCGAAGTGTAAGTGGTCGTAGGAGTCATTTTGTTAGTGGTCGTAGGCCTGAGTCACGGTTGAAGCCACAGTCGGAGTCATGTGTTCGAGTCGTACCCATAAGAGATTGTAGCAGGGAGTAGTCGTAAGTCGTATATGGACTCATAGTCGTATGTGTAGTCGAGAAGTTGTGGTCGAAGCTAGGCGTTCAAGCAACGGCTGGGTCAATGAGTTGGCCGAGTCTTTCGAGTAATGCGCGATGTGCGTAAGTCGTCGAGTCGTGGTGCGTAGTGTGCGCAAATCGTGGAGTGATGTCCGGCGAAACTGGATCACGGAGCGTCTATTTATATCCTTGTAATCAGTCTGTTGAAAAGAGTGGTGAATAATAAAGAAAAGTGAAAAATGACGCAAGTCGAGTTCGTGTCAAAAAATTAATCTACTGTTCATCGTCTTCTCTGTGTAGTGTACGTCCACGGGTAAATTGAGTGTGATTCCTAGGTTGAGTTCGAACAATTGGTATCAAAGCTCAGGTGCGAGGAGAAGCGGCCTGACGATGACTTACTGGTCGGCGTGATGGCATGCGCAGCGGCGCGCGTTAGGCGGAGGTGCACAAGTGTTGGCGACGAGTCGGCTGCAGCATTGTGTGCTCAGGTGCAAGACGGCAAAGGTCCGTACGGTCATGGAGAGGCCAGCGCGGTGTGCCAGAGTCACATGTGGCGTGCACACAAGCAGCAACGTGATCGCCATGGTGTTCCGACGACGGGCGCACCAGTGTCAGATTCCATGCGAGGTGGGCGGCACTGGTGGGATGTAAGGCACAAGTAGTGTCGGCGGCGAACGATGTTCTTCCACCATCAGCAGATTCATGGTGTAAGATGTCGTGAACACGGCGGTGTCTAAAGCGGCGGCGGCATCGTCGAAGTGTGTGTTTGAGTCATTTTGTGTATATGGCACAGTAGAAGTGTTGCATGTGTCGATGAGTTGTTTGTGCACGTAGGAGGTGCGTTACATACGTGTGCATAGTCGTGTCATGGTCATGCACGTAGGTGAGTCCGTGCATGATGCATGTGTGTCTGAGTTCTTGCAGTTGTGTCCAAGTACTCATGTGTGTGAGATCTGATGAAAGTCTCTGTCGCCGTTAAGATGTATCACCGGCGAAAGACAATTGAAGCTGAGTAAGAGATAGAAGTCGTCAACGAGGTGTGTCAATAGCGGTGAAGATGGGAAGTACACCAGTGAGTTGTGTCACCAGTGGCATGGTTAGCAAGAAGAAGGCAAAACTCCTTGGAGACGCGTCAGGAGATCGGACTTCGTCTTGTGAAGTTTAACAAGTCAAGATTAGGGGGGAGATTGTTGGAACTAATGTTGACTCATGCTAATTGTGTTGGATATGGTCGAAGCTGCAGTCGAAGGCGTGATCGAAATAGTAGTCGTGACCATGGTCGAAGTGTAAGTGGTCGTAGGAGTCATTTTGTTAGTGATCGTAGGACTGAATTATGGTTGAAGCCACAGTCAGAGTCGTGTGTTCGAATCATACTCGTAAGAGTACTGTAGCAGTGAGTAGTCATAAGTCATATAGGGTCTCGTAGTCGTAGGTGTAGTCAAGAAGCCATGGTTGAAGCTAGGCATCCGAGTAATGGCTGAGTCAATAAGTTGGCCGAGTCTTTTGGGCAGTGCACGATGTGTGCAAGTCGTCGAGTTGTGGTGCGTAGTGTGCGCAAGTTGTGGAGTGATGTCTGGTGAAACTAGATCACGGAGTGTCTATTTATATCCTTGTAATTAGTCCGTTGAAAAGAGCGGTGAATAATAGAGAAAAGTGAAAAATGACGCTAGTTGAGTTCTCATCGGAAAATTACTCTACCGTTCATCGTCTTCCCCGTGTAGTGTGCGTCCACGGGTAAATCGAATGTGATTCCTAGGTTGAGTTTGAACAATTGGTATCAGGGCTCATGTGCGAGATGCTGCCTAGCAATGACTCATTGGTCGGCGTGATAGCGTGTGCAGCACTGCGTGTCAAGCGGAAGTGCACAAGTGTTGGCGACGAGTCGACTACAGCACCGTGCGCTCAGGTGCACGACGGCAAAGGTCCGCGCGGCCATGAAGAGGCTAGCACGGTGTGCCAGAATTGCACGTGGCATGCACACTGGCGGCAATGTGATCACCATGGTGTGGCGAGGACGGGCGCACTAGTGTCAGGTTCCATGTGAGGTGGGCGGCACTGGTGGGCTGCAAGGCACAAGTAGCGTCGGTGCCAAATGACGTTCTTCCACCATCAGCAGCGTCATGGTGTAAGGTGTCATGACCACAGCGAAGTCTAAAGCGGCGGCAGCATCTTCGAAGTGTGTGTGTGTGTGTCGTTTTGTGTATATGGCACAGTAGAAGTGTTGCATGTGTCATTGAGTTGTTTGTGCACGTAGGAGATGTGTGCACGTGTGCCTAGTCGTCTCATGGTCGTGCACGTAGGTGAGTCTGTGCATGATGCATGTGTGTGTGAGTTCTTGAAGTTGTGTCCAAGTACTCATGTGTGTGAGCTCTGATGAGAGTCTCCGTTGTTGTCAAGATATGTCACCGGCAAAAGACAATTGGAGCTGAGTAAGAGATAGAAGTCGGTGGCGAGGTGTGTCACCGACGGTGAAGATGTGAAGTACACCGCTAAGTTGTGTCACCGGTGGCATGGACAGCAAGAAGAAGGCAAACTCCTTAGAGACGCGTCAGGAGATCGGACTTCGTCTTGTGAAGTTTAACAAGTCAAGGTTAGGGGGAGACTATTGGAACTAATCTTGACTCATGCAAATTGTGTTGGATGTGGTCGAAGCAGTAGTCGAAGGCGTGGTCGAAGCTGCAGTCGAAGGCGTGGTCGAAGCTGCAGTCGAAGACATGCTCGAAACAGTAGTCGTAACCGTGGTCGAAGTGTAAGTGGTCATAGGAGTCATTTTAGTAGTGGTCGTAGGCCTGAATTATGGTCGAAGCCACAGTCAGAGTCGTGTGTTCGAGTCGTACTCGTAAGAGTACTGTAGCAGGGAGTAGTCGTAAGTCACATAAGGACTCATTGTCATAGGCGTATTCGAGAAGCCGTGGTCAAAGTTGGGCGTCCGAGTAACGGCTAAGTTAGTAAGTTGGCCGGGTCTTTCGGGTAGTGCGCGATGTGTGCAAGTCTTCGAGTCGTGGTGCATAGTGTGCACAAGTCGTGGAGTGATGTCCAGTGAAATGGGATCACAGAGCGTCTAGTTACATCCTTGTAATTAGTCTATTGAAAAGAGTGGTGAATAATAGAGAAAAGTGAAAACGACGCAAGTTTAGTTCACGTCGAAAAATTACTCTAATGTTCATCATCTTCCCCGTGTAGTGTGCATCCACGGGTAAATCAAGTGTGATTCCTGGGTTGAGTTTGAACAATTGGTATCAGAGCTCACATGTGAGGAGAAACTGTCTGGCGATGACTCATTGGTCGGCGTGATGGCGTGTGCAATGGTGCATGTCAGGCAAAGGTGCACAGGTGTTGGCGATGAGTCGGTTGCAACACTATGTGCTCAGGTGCACAATGGCAAAGGTCCACGCGGCCAAGAAGAGACCAGCGCAGTTTGCCAGAATTGCATGTGGCGTGCACATAGGCGGCAGCGTGATCCCATGGTGTGGTGACGACGGGCGCGCCAGTGTCAGATTCCATGCAAGGTGGGTGGCATTGGTGGGCTGCAAGGTGCGAGTAGTGTCGGTGACGAACGATGTTCTTCCACCATCAGCAGCGTCATGGTGTAAGGTGTCATGAATAAAGCGATGTCTAAAGCAGCGACGGCATTGTCGAAGTATGTGTTTTGAGTCGTTTTGTGTATATGGCATAGTAGAAGTGTTGCATGTGTCATTGAGTTGTTTGTGCACGTAGGAAGTGCGTTACATACATATGCATAGTCGTGTCATGGTTGTGCACGTAGGTGAGTCCATGCATGATGCATGTTTGTGTGAGTTCTTGTAGTTGTTTCCAAGTACTCATGTGTGTGAGCTCTGATAAGAGTCTCCGCAGCCATCAAGATGTGTCACCAGTGAAAGACAATTGGAGCTGAGTAAGGGATAGAAGTCATCGGCGGTGAAGATGTGAAGTACACTGGTAAGTTGTGTCACCGGTGGCATGGTCAGCAAGAAGAAGGCAAAACTCCTTGGAGACGCGTCAGGAGATCGGACTTCATCTTGTGAAGTTTAACAAGTCATGATTAGGGTTGAGATTGTTGGGACTAATCTTGACTTATGTAAATCGAGTGTGATTCCTGGGTTGAGTTCTAACAGCGGGAGGGCAGAGAGGAGCTAACACGAGAGAAGAAACTGAGGAAAAAAGTTTTGAGGATGACATGTGGGTTCAACTCCTACCATTTTTTATTTGTTTACTCGCTGACTGGGTTATCATGTCATCTAAAACCATCTTATGTATATGTCGATGTTTTAGTATCGATTTTACGTATGATTTCTTGGATTCAGTGGATCTCTCTTGCTATGACCTGGCTACAACCACAAAGAGAAATGACACAGGGATTTTTATATAGGTTCGGACCTTTTCCTGGAAGAATAATAACCCTACTCTTATGTGGTTATTGCTCAAGAACTAATTACAATCGAGAGAGAAATGCGAAATGTCTTGCTCTACTTCTATTCACTTGGGTTTGTTTTTCTCCGTCCTCCTCCCCTCCCTGACATCAACCTTTATATAGCTTGCGAAACGGTAGCAGTTGTTCCATGTCAAAAGACGCCTTCACATTTCGGATAAAAACCGTCCGACGGGAGTTATTGTCAGATAGACATGGTATCTCGTGCATCATGCAACGGTTATTGTCACAGAGAGAGATTATGTGCATTTATTCTATAGACTAGCGAGTTGGTCGCCACAACGTGAACGAAGACTAGCGAGTGGTCGAAGACCGAAAGTACTGTCTTTGTGTGAGCAGTACGACCGGAGTTACAGTAAAATCAATGTGGTCGATGAGCCATGGTCGAGCAGGCATGGTCAACACAATGTGGTCGTCTCAACGTGGTCGAAGCGACCGTGCTCGAGCAGGCGTGGTCAACACAACATGCTCGTCTCAACGTGGTCGAAGACCCATGAACTCAGAGGATGATCTTGGTCATATATTTCATGGCCGGCTGGGACTTGCAGCCATATGAGGCGCAACACATCGACCATGCACCGACAGCTTGAGGACCAGCTCACGTATCGTTTCATTACCCAATCTTAAAGAAATTAAGTCTTGCGTAGCACGTACACATACCATAGTTTTTTTTCCAAACATGCATCTCTGTATTTGTTTTGATTTAGTATATTTGTATGAAAACTCAACAAACAATCATTTACAAATAAATAATAATTTAAGGATTGCTATATCCTCATCAATATCAAAACCGCCGTCACGTTGATGCCACGTAGGATTAAAACCAGGGTGGAGTGGCTTGAGGGGGTGTGTTGTCTGGTTCTGACACTTGAGGGGTAACACATCCGGTTTTACAGCTAGAAGTTGAAACTTAAATTATCGTAAGAGTTTAGGGATAAAGTAGACTTATTTCTTTTTTTAATTGAGTCGGACCGATGGTATTCAGCTAATGTTTACACTACCAGGCATTTAATTAACTGTGCTAGAAAAGAAAAGGCCCATCTTGGATTGCTCTATTTTCACTGAATCTCAATGCGAAACTGTTCTGGAATTTTATGTAACTGTAGTAGACAAATTCTGTATGATCGTCTGTTTGTTGGAATTCAAGAATGGACTACAGGTCTGGCATCTCCTTGGTTGTAGGATTGGAAGTTCAATTCAAGGCGATAACTGTTATCCTGAATAGAGAGGTCCTGCATTGCCTCACTCCATTAATTCTTACTGGATGCAATAGCACTAGATCAGCATGCTTGTCCGCAGAAACGAAGTTTTTTTTAGGGGTCTGCAGAAACGAAGGTTGAGACAAGCATTTGATACTCAGTTCGCAATGCAGCAGTAGTTTTTTGTCGTCCTGTTACTCCCGAGTTATTTCTCTTCGGTCTTCACCGCGATGGGGAAAAAGAGCCCAATACCGAAACTGACCATTCACAAAGCATTGCAGGTGTTACCGCGTTTTGTTTCGTTTTCGTTCTTTTTTTTAGAAACGAGTTACGGTGTTAGGCCCGCCCTCTCGCATTCCGCACATCTGAATTCTGAGCGGCGAGGCCCAGGGCCACTACGCAAAACCACGCCGAAATAAGCGTGAAGCAAGAATGGAGAGGTGACAGGACAGCTGTCAAAACGCTAGCTGTACCCACCCGTTCCATTTCTTGGGTTCTGGTGCAAGAGGAAACCGAGGCGGTGGGAAGCACAAGCAACCGGAACGGAGAGGTGAGCATCCAAATCACTCATCCTCTTGATTTCCTCTCTTCTCCCCCGTGTTGGATGTTCTTGCCGAGTTCTTCCAATCGCCCCCGTGTTTTCGCGTTCGGGACCCTGATTTCCTCTCTTCTCGTGTGATTTTCGAAGCACGCGCGCGGCTTAACCAACGGTTTCTATTCTTAAAGGATAATGGATCATTTGCCCCTAAAGTTTACATGTCATTGCTAAAATACGTTCGAACACACCGACACATATAGAATGTTTTAAAATTTATGAGCTATTGGGAGAGCGGTTCTCACTTTAGTCCAATGGATCCACTACATAAGGGCATGTACAACGCGCGTTCCGCTGCCGTCTGTATAGCATTCTTTTTGCAAAATACCCCCTCGCGAACAGCAGTTAATGCAGGGAGAGAGCGAAGTCGTCCTCTCACGAGGCGACGACGACGGGCGCGTGCTCCCAGGCCAAATTGCCCACCGGAGCAGCGTTGTACGGGAAGCGTCGTCTCCAGGCGAATCGCACGGATCCAGCTGCGGCGCGCGCGATTTAGGTTTTGGGCGCCAAGATTCCATCCCCGCCACCATATATGCCTTCCCGTGCGTTTTCTCCGCCCCCAATCGTCCCCTGCGCCCACCCAAGATGTCGACCCCGGCGGCGACGGCGGAGAGCAAGGCAGCGGCTTTGGCTAGGAAGAAGAAGGGCACGGCTACGGCGACGGCGGCGGTCATCACCGGCGGCGGCCATCACCGCGCGGCAGCGGCACCCTTTCCCATTGGTCGCGGCCACGGCGCGGCGGCGGCAACGGCTCCCTCCATGGCCAGATTCGGCGCAGCGATCGCGGCTTCCTCCAAGGCCGGATTTGGCGCGGCGGCAGCGGCTTCCACCATGGCTGGATTCGGCACGGCAGCGGCATCTTCCTCCATGGATGCATCTGGAGCGGCTGATTCGTCCCCGATCTATGGCAGAGGTGGCTCGACCAACGCCTCTCCTGTTTGGTGGGATGCAGCCGACGGTGGTTCTCCGGTTTCTCCTGCATTTCGGCGTCCAGCAAGTTGGGATTCAGTATGGTATGAAACATAGGTGATTGATTGGTTGATTGATACAATGATGCAGCGATGAATTTTTAATTTCCCTCCATTGTAACTAGGTCTTCTTTAGCCATGTTGTTAGCTTGTCCAGATTGACATATATGTGGGAATGGATCTATATTTAAAATGCTAATTTGATTATTGCAAAACAATGATGCAGCGATGAATTTTTAATTTCCTTCCATTGTAACTAGGTCTTCTGTAGCCATGTTTTTAGCTTGTCCAGATTGACATATATGTGGGAATGGATCTATATTTAAAATGCTAATTTGATTATTGCAAAACAATTTGATTATTGCAAAGATCATGGATCTCTGTTGTTGATGGTGGGACTTATTGACTCATTCTCTTGTTCATGCTTGTATTAATATATGATAGCCATTATAATTTGATAGAGAATGAATTTGTATACACGCTTGCAGGGACAACAACTCACATCCCCCTGGTGGATTTATGAGTTTTTTGAACAACCAGTCACAAGCATCACAGAATTCTCATTTTGTCGGCACTCCTCATCATGCACCTTTCAAGGCACCAAGGTCTATGGACATAGGAGGCTCTTCGCCGCCGCTCGTGGCACCACCCATGTCACAGGAAGACCAGGATCCGATTAATGTGGACATCGAGGAGGAGGTCGGTAGGACTGAGAAGCGAATCCTTTGGACACCAAAAGAAGACGAGAGGATGGTGAGACTCAGTACATCAACTTGAATGAATGAACTTGCAAATCTATTTTTTTGTCGTAACATTTTCCTTTACAATTGCAGATGAGATCCTGGATAAACAATTCAACAGACTCAACATGTGGTGCTGATAGGAAAAATGAACAGTACTGGGGTGATGTTACTAAGGAATACAACATGACGACCCCAGCAAATAGGAAAAGGAATCCGAAGCAAGCCAAGGATCGGTGGCACAAGATTAATAGGTGGACTGACCTTTTCCATTGTGCCTGGATGAAGGCTAAAAGGATTTACACTAGTGGTTATAATGATCAAGATTGGATTGATATGGCCAGGAAGTTCTATGAAGAAGATAACAAAGCACTGAAGCTAGGACCTTTTGTGTTAATAGATGTTTGGTATGCTTGCCGAGATGAGCCAAAGTGGAAAACATATAATGATGAGCTCAAGAAGGCACGCAAAAGGAAAGGGTCGAACCAAGAAGAAGAAACGGAAGATAATTCAGAAGATGTAGAAGGAGTGCTAAAGAGGCCAATAGGACAAAAGGCAGCAAAAAAGGCTGCTTTTGCTGCGAAATACAAGTCAAAAGGAATTGAAATAGATGAGAAAGGCAAATCTAAAGAATCAGCAATAGATGTCGATAAGCTTGACAGATTCAGCAAAATCCAGTCCGAGGCTAATGAAAACCGTATGAAGGTACTTGAATTGCAGCAGAAATTATCATCTGAGAAGCTAGAGGCCACAAAAATTGCCCATCTTGCAGCTGTAGAAAACAAAGAAGCCAAGATGATGGAATGTTATAACAGCCTCCTCTTACGTGACACAAGTACAATGTCGAGTGATGAAAAGGCTGAGCATGTTGCTGCACTAAAATGTTTCAGGAAGAGATTGTTTCCTGAGAGCATGTAAACAGGTATGATATTGAAAAGATCATTGTTTTGTTTTGAAGATCTTAGGTTACACATGTCATACTATTATGTGTGCTTTGTAGTGAACTTGCATTGAGTCAGTATGTTCCTATTAGATATATTCATGCACTATAGTCGGAAAAGAAAAGAGTACTACCCTCTTTCCACTCTGAAAAACAAGTTCTAGATTGGATGTTCCTATCAGTTTCTATGCCTGTCAGTCTTTTTTCAGTTACTTGAAGACTTGAAGTGTGAAAACTGTCATGTTTTAATTTTTCAGTTACCGCAATATATGAAAGCTGTCATCTTTTCATCTTTTTTCAGTTACTTGTAAGTGTGAAAGCTGTCATTTTTCATCTTTTTTCAGTTGCTGCGACATGTATAAATTAGGGGCAGCAACCAGTTCCTCCTCTGTACATCATTGACTTTCTATTCTCCTCACTACATGTCGCAGCAACCAGTTCCTCCTGCCTCTGATTCTGGTAACCATGAAGAAGTCCACGACTTTGATCCTATTGAGGTCTTCACCGTGGAAGATTTTCTGGAAGAGGATGAAATATTAGAAGAATATAGAAACAAGATTGGAGAGGAATTGATGGCCAGTGTCGATGGAGAAGCATCAAGTGTTCCTCGACGCCGTCGACAGAGTGGACCAAGAAGGTATGTACCAAGAAATCGAGAAGCTGGTCACGATGACCTTGTCGCCAACTACTTCTCTGCAAATCCTATCTACACCGACGAGATGTTTCGTAGGAGGTTCCGGATGAATAAGCCATTGTTCCTTCGCATCGTCGAAACTCTCGGTCAGTGGTCTCCTTATTTTACCCAAAGAGTTGATGCAATTGGTAGACATGGACATTCACCCCTCCAAAAGTGTACCGCTGCTATCCGGATGCTAGGATATGGCACGTCGGCTGACCAACTTGATGAGGTATTGAAGATTGCCGCTAGCACGTCTTTGGAATGTCTAGGGAAATTTGCTAAAGGGGTGATCGAATGTTTTGGTGGAGAGTACTTGCGCCCTCCTAGGAGTGATGAACTGGAAAAAATTTTACAGGAAAATGAATCTCGTGGTTTTCCAGGCATGATAGGAAGCATTGACTGTATGCATTGGGCATGGAAGAATTGTCCGAAAGGTTGGGCCGGCATGTTTACACGTGGTGACAAAGGTGTTCCTACTATGATCCTCGAAGCGGTAGCATCACGAGATCTTCGCATATGGCATGCTTTCTTTGGTACGGCTGGGTCTCATAACGACATAAATGTCCTAAATAGGTCACCACTATTCATTGACACGCTAAAAGGAGAAGCTCCTGGAGTACAATACTATGTAAATGGGACACAGTACGACACAGGATATTATCTTGCCGATAGAATATATCCAGAGTGGGCAGCCTTCATGAAGACAATACCAGCTCCTCAAACGGAAAAAGACAAATTATTTGCACAGAAGCAAGAAGGGGCGAGGAAGGATGTTGAGTGCGCATTTGGCGTATTGCAGTCCCGTTTTGATATTGTTCGTTGTCCAGCACGGTTATGGAAGCAGGAGGATGTTATTAACATAATGCAAGCTTGTGTTATCCTTCATAATATGATAGTTGAAGATGAGAAGGAATTGGTTAAAATACCATTGGACTTGAATGATAATCCAAGTGCAACGATTGTGCTACCACCAGAAGTGAGTACTAGCAATAATCCTAATCTATGCTTCGCGGAGGTGCTTCGGAGGAATAGCGCTATCCGTGCTCGGCCAACACATAGACAACTCAAGAAAGATCTAGTTGAGCACATATGGCAGCGCTATGGGTACACTGATAATTAGACCTACATTATGTAATCGTTTCACATTTTATTTTTATTTATGACAACATTATATTATAGTATATATACATATATTAATATATCATATCATATTTATATATTGATGGTTTAAAAAGAAATATTGCATTTCCGTTTGTCTTATTTATGTGTGATCTCATTTGTATCAAGAAGCAACAAAATGATATATAAAGATCTTATTCATGCTTGATCATGGTTACATGCATGCATTAAAGAGTTTGCAGACAGTCAAATAGACGACCCATTGTACAAGTTGTCTGTTTAGTTGTCTGTGTGTGAGTTTCTATAAACTTACAGACAACACGCTGTCTGTGGGTTGTACGTGCCCTAAGAGACCTATTAAGCATAAAACCACGTGGCTAGCCTAAAAGAACTATTATAGAAAAAAATGGCGTATTTATCACTACAATTATAGACTCCAATAGAGACATTTATGGAAGCAACATCCTCATTAGTATAAATATGTGTATCAAGACGTCATGAGGGAGTGAGATTCATTTTTTTAAAGAAAGGGTAATTCAATAGACACACCTTCTACATCCTATCTTCGCGGTTTCGACTTTGGACAACCCCCCATGGCCTCTTTGTATCCATATATGTTCATTGTTTGATCTGTAACCACAACAGTTGACGTTGTCCGTGGGGAACAGCATAGAAGGTGCGAGCACTTCGAGGAACTCTTGCCGTGGAGAGGTAGCAGCGGCTGATTGGCATCGCGCAGAGTGTCTTGCGATGCCGACTCGCGGTAGCGGCACCTCACGGACAGCGAGTGTGGCTGGTTGTGTGGTGCACTCAACGGCGCCTGTGGCGCCAACAGCAGCTCCCGCACCTCCTCTGTGTACATCTTACCCATCCGGACACTCAACGTCGCGTCGTTGCCACCAGCGAGGCTACGACCTACTGCCCGGGACAACATGGGTACACTGCTGTGATCTCCCCCATGGGGAAGGCGAGGTCCAGGTGCACCTCCTGCATGACGACCGGGTTGCTACTACTACTGTTGCTGTGTGTCCAGCAAGAGCATGTCCATGGCGCAACCGGGTTGCGGTTGTGGCAGTCCTCGAGGACCTTGATGGCCTTGCGCAGCATGTCGTCGACGCAGGCATTTTGCACTTGCTCTTGCCCTTACGCTGCAGCGCGCGCCATCAGTCGGTCCATGATTTGGGGAAAGATTGTGGTCGTCACTAGCCACCATGTAGTTTAGGTAGAGCCGCGGCGATGACACCGCCGATGACAACAGCCTGCACACTATCGTCATGGATGCGACCTTAGCCATGGTGAAGGTCGAGAGCGTGGATGTCGAGGCCGGATGCACTAGGAGCAGCAGCACCACGAGCACCAGTAAGGGGGAAGAACCCATGGGCATGCAGGTGAGGTGGCATTGGATTGCGCATGTGAGGGAGGACTGAGGATAAGCCGAGGGACGAGATGAAGAAGCAGCGGCATTTTGGTTATTTTCTAGATAAAATGATTCATAAATTGATTTAAATACAAAAAGAACAACCTGTGAATCGTAGGCGTGGTCGAAGGCGTCGCCGAAACAACAGTAGTGACCGTGGTCAAAGTGGCCATGGTCGAAGTGACCGTAGTTGAAGTAGTCGTAGCGGCTGTAGTCATTGCGTACTGTAGAAGTCATACTCGGAGAAGAAGTAGTGTAGTAGTCGTAAGAGTACTGTAGAGTTATAGTCGTATGATCATTGTAACAGACGTGGCTGTTATGGTCGTATGATAACTGTAGCAATCGTAGCAGTCGTAGTCGTAGCGAGACGTGCGCTGGAGCAGTTGTGGAATGACCTAGTCATATGTCAATGCACGACGTGCACAAGAGTCGTGGGAAGGTGAGGCCGGTAAAACCGGATCACAAGTAGTCGGAGTCCAGGTTGTATGGCTGAGTGGGTAAGTAAGCTGCATGTGCGGTCGGTTTGTATCTATATAAGTCATGTAATTTGTTGAGCATTTTGAGCCAGAGAATAACAGAGAAAAACACAGAAAAGGTGCGAGCAATTAACACCATAATCTTGTGTCTCAGTTTTTTTGTGTTTAGCTTGGTTATTAGCCCCGTCTTCTCGTTTCTATGTTTGGCGAGCCATCTATTGTGTTTGTGTGCGTCAGTCTATCATTCGTCTGTTTCCAACAGATTTTACCTGTGGCCTATAAAAGTCAAACGATGGATTATCCCATTCTTAAACGGGAGATTGGATCATATACCCTCTCTTTAGTTGGGAAATTGAGGATTTACCCTCTATATCTCAATGACACGTGGGATCATCATAAGTCACTGACACGTTGGTCAGGAGGAGGAGGGTAAATTCTCAATTTTTATCAAAATGAAGGGTATATGATCTTCTTAAACCCCCTCCTCACCTCTGCCTCTGCCTTTCGCAGGAAGAATCGCTGGTACGATTCCTACCCCTACCACTCTGCGCGGCGGCGACCATGAGCGTGGCGAAGTCTCCGAGAGCGGCGGAGCGGAGCGGCGCCTTCGTGCGCGAAGTCCCCTACGGCGTCTTCAAGGAGATCCTCATACGCCTCCCGGCGAAGTTGGTAGCCCGCTTCCGCGCGGTCTGCAGGACCTGGCGCGACCTCTTCTCCGACCCCGGCCTCCTCCTCGATTACCACAGACGCCAGCAGCCGCGACCGCTCCTCTGTTTGACCCTCGCCGCCTGCCCCACCACCGGCTACCTCCAGCTCGCGGACTACTGCGTCGAGGCCCTCGACCTCCGCTCCGACGAGCTCCGGTCCATCATCCGGTTCACCGACAACAAGTACCGCAAGGACGACGACGACAAGTACGTCCCCATCGGCGTCGATGGCAACGTAGACGGCGAAGATGGCGTCATCTCCGATGATGATGGCGACGAGAACGCCAACGCCCCCGCCGCCGACGAAGACAGCGAGGAGGCGGACGACGACGCCGCCGAACGCGACGGGCTCCTGCTCGCGGTCCATGCCTCCCTCGACGGCCTCCTCCTCATCTCCTTCATCGACAGCTGGTACGTCTGCAACCCCACCACGCGCCAGTGGGCTCCCCTCCCCACGCTCCATTACCGCGAGGTCGCCGGGCTCTACGCGCACGATCCTTCCGGGGAGTACCGTGTGCTGTACTACAAAGGCGCAGAAGACGAAGATGCCGAGACTTGCTACTACATTCTCACGGTGGGCTCTCAGGAGGCCAGGAGCATCGGATGTCCCATTGCGCTGGAGCTCGAGGCAGGCGCGGACCCAGAAGGGGAGCAGCTGGAGCAGGGGCGCGAGGACATGGGGCTGGCCATAGGCCTGGAAGAAGCCTTCCGCCTACCGCCCGCCCTGGTCTGCCGCAAACTGCACTGGCCGCCGCAGGAGCGCCAATCATACCACATACTGGTGTTCGACACAGAGGCTGAGGTGTTCAGCTGGATGAGCCCTCCTGTGAGAAACAGCAACATGAGATTGCTTGAAATGGAGGGCAAGCTCGCCATATCTATCTCCGGAGATGGTGAACAGAGGGTTGATCTCTGGCTTATGGAGGACTACCTGAACGAGATTTGGGTCTGCAAGTACCGGATCGAATTGCCGGTGGCAGAGATCACCAGCTTGGGTTATCTGGGAGGCTGGCTTCCATTTGTTGTCTCGCTAGAAGGGGATGTGCTGGTCGAGTGCCCACGGCAGCTACTACACTGTGACAGGAATGGGAATTTGCTGAAGAAGTTTTGGTGTGGTGGCCACTGGCAAACGGCTTCTTCGCATCTGCTCAAGGAAAGCATTCTTCCGCATGCGATCTTTCAGACGCAGAGGTATGATGATGCTGGTGTGCCGCCTTTCTTCAGGGGGGTGTAGACCGTGCTGGTGTTTGCTGAAGAAGTTCTTTCCTGACTGGTAGGGAAAATGATGACCAGATGCTCACATGTCTAACTGTATGTCTCGTTAATCGTACAAAAAGTTTTGATAGGAGGTTTCCAATTATCTTGAGCTTCTCAATTTTCCTTTTAGTATTCCAATGTTTCAACAGAATATATGCTTCAAATTTGCATGTTTCCTGAACATGAATGTGGAAGGTTGAGCTGCACCTGCCGCTGGCAGGGTACATGGCTGCTATGAAGTTGATGGTGATAACTATTCTACCACTAGCATGTTTCATCTCCAGAATTTGGGAATCAATTTACTCATGCATTTGAATGTTTTGATATAGGGGGGGAAATGCTTCTATCTTTTTGCTGGGGTTAGGGAACTGAAAAAACTGGAGTCTGCACTAGATTCTGTGGGATGAAATTGGTTTCCCCCCTTTTTTGATATGAGGGTTGCAAAGGACAATTCATATGTATCTTCTTAAATATTTGTTGGCAAGGAGGCTATGCCTATATCTGTCAAATTAAGGTGGTCTATTTGGCTATTTCATTATATGATGTTTATGCTGGTATTGAATTTGAACATGCTCATGCATTAATCTGTCTTCCATGGAGCTCATCTTGGATTGCTTTAATTGGACTGAACCTCAGTGAACAATGGCTATGAAGTTTATATAGGCAGGTTCTATCACTGAAACATCAACTGCAGGTTCTGTCACTGAAACATCAACTGCATTTCTACTTATTTTCTACATATATATTTATATGCATGAAGTAAAAAAACGTTATGTTTATACAGCATCTATTACCAGTGGGAAATTGGCTGTAAGCATCATTTATATTCTCTACTTGCTGCAATAGCATTTGTATACCTTGCTAGTTCTAACTAGCAATTGGAACGGGAAGAATAGGCATTGGTAGTTTTCTGTCGTGCCATGCATGATCATTTTAATTGTATACCTTGCTGGTTCTAATTATCATTCTAGAGTAGTTAGTGTGATTCCCCTGATAGATAATGTTCACTCCCAAAATATGGAATAACCTTTTGTTTTTTAATTTGCCATTTGGTTTTTTGAAATGGACTTTCCACAATCTGCAAGCCACACTTGCTCCTCTGCTCTTCAGCCCTTGCAGGAACAAATTTGGAGTTAAAAACTTAGTAGGTAATGTCAGTCTTAAAGTGATCTCAATGATGTTTAAGTTCTCACTTTCCATCATGTCAGACATTGTCTATGAGATTTATAGCATACCGGCGGTCATATTGAAGCTGGTATAATTCCGGTACAGTTATCATCCATCTGAATTTGAGACGCTATCTTCTGTTAAAAGGCCATTATTTGCTGAGTACGGAAGGGGAAGCATATATTTGTATATTAGACATTCTCCAAAGTTGCATGCTTTCATGACTCATCAATGGTAACACCTAGGCAAGTTTCGTCCAGGTATACAGATCCAATTCGCTTCTGTACTCAGCAAAGATTAAAAACATCATCGTGCAGAAGCCAATACGGCTGTTGGGAAACCATATATATGTGTAACTGAAACGGAGTTGGGAAAGCACATACGGCTGTGAACTGGGCCTGTTTGGCAGGCCACAAGCCGGCCGGCTTTTCGCAGCCGTTACAATACCTAACTTTTAAACGGAGTATTTTCTCAATACGGGGTCTATAAGTTAAACGTAGTACACGTTAAAAGTCCAACATCTGTATCAGCCAAAATCGCAAGCGAGTATCGATCTCTCCGTAATCTGTACCGTAAACAGCTAAAATTTAAAAATTTCAGCCAAAAGCCATAAGCTGCAGCCAAAAAGAACAGGCCATTGCATTGCCTGTGGAGCTTCCCGGCCTAGGATTACTCTCCCTGAAGCAGCCGCCACTCCCTTCTCGGCTCGCCGGACTCATCAGGGAACCAGGAGACGAGAGGCTTGCTGACGTGTGCGGTTGTAGTTCACTTCACGGTGGAACCACAAGTGGGCATGGCATGATTCTGCAGAATCGTTTCGTTCGGCGGCGCCGGCTCGCCGGTCGCCGCGGCTCCGCCGCCTCGTAGTCGTCGAGAGGAACACGGGTGCTTCAGTGCTTGGAGAAAGGTGAAAAGGACAGTAATATGAGATAGCCAGAGGTCTCGCCTGCAAATTTCTCTTTGCCTACGTTCTAGGTCCCGTTTGGCACGGCTCCACTTCATAAGTGGAGTTGTTTTTTTTTTGCTTCAGCTCCACGAACAGCTCCACCGGTAGAGCTGGAACTGTTTTGGTAGACTGTTTGGCAAAACAGCTCCACCTGTTTTATCATGCATGGTTGAGAGATGTCAATTGTCCAATATATTCCTGTCTATTTGGCTTGTAGTAACATCAAGAGCTGTATGTTTCTACATGATTTTTCATCCGAGTAAATTTGAATTCAAAAAAAAATTAAAATTTAAAATAACACAAAGTATTAGCAACCAATATTTAATGTGTTTTTTTTGCATAGGAATGACCCGTTAAAACAAATATGCATGATCTGTTAAAACCAATATTTAATGCGTTTTTTTGCAAAGGAATGACCCGTTAAAACCGGTGGCAGATCGCGTAAATTCACAAAAGTACAAGGGCAGTGGCATGCGGGCCTGCGGATGGAGCTAGGTGGAGCTACTTTTTTCAGCTTCATCTCGTACATATCTTTTGTCTCAGCACGTTTTAAGGGACTCCTTGAGTGGAGCTATTTTGTTTTACCCCGTTTGGCATAACACGGCTCCAAACAGCTCCAGAAGCCGGTGGTGGAGCTATGCCAAACGGGGGCCTAGTCCCCCATCTGCCCGCAAAAGACTGATCGGACGGTTACTCGACAGCCACGTCTGATAGCGAATTTTATCCGCGATCCAATTTCACCCAGGTTTTGGGGCCAATCACAATATCAAGTACCTAAGGGGACTCATATGTAAAGTTCTTTCCCAGGGCCGGGCATGGGCCTCTCGGGCTCGGCTCAGTTGAGAACATCCAGCCCAAGTTGCCATCCGCGGAACAAGTACCAGGTGAGCTCGAAGATTCGAGAACTCTCCAACTCCTTGATTTTTTTCGATTCGATGCGATGGGCTGTTCGGCAAGTGAAAAACCTACCGCCTTTTGATTTTTACTATAGTATCTAACTTTTAAACGAAATATTTTCTCAAAACGGGATCTACAAGTTAAACAATCTATATGTTAAAATCCCAATATCTGTACCAGCCAAATCACAAGCGAGTATCTGTCTCTCCGTAATCTATACCGTAAACAGCCAAAATTCAAAAATTTCAACCACAAGCCGCAATTAAAAAGAACAGGCCCAATATATCTCCTGATATGTTTAGGTCCTTCCTTAAATAATTTTTAGTAGTTAATTAGGATCGTAATTTCCTCTCGGTTCGCGCGATGTTTGCTATGTCATTCAAATTCGTGTTGGACGGTGATAAAAGGACGGTTTGTGGTAGTCTGGTAGAGAGGAGAGCCGATAGGCCCGGAGTAACCATATGGTGCACCTGAAACATCTACTGGGTTATACTAATTTCCACATCATATTTTCCTTAAATGTGTAGCACGGAACCTGATATTTCAACACGCTATCTCCGAATTGATGTTTGTTATGATAATTCCACATATTCCGGGTCGTGGTTTGTTTATCTCGAGGTAGAGTTCTCAATGCACACTACATTCCATGCAAAGAAGTTACACGAGCACTTTCTTTGTTGAGTAACGAAAAGTTTGCTCTTGGCGTGCATTGCATTGGCTTGTGACGCGACGCGAATAATGGCCCATAGCCCAAACCATCGAGGCCCATCAGCCTATGCCACGCAAAGCCTCTAGAAGGCAGCCGGCTCCGCTCGGCTCGGCTCAAGTGGAGGGCGTCCCAAAGTCGTAAATACATGGAACCCCCGATGGCGAAGCCCGAGACGCCTCTAAAAAATATCTCGCATCGGCACGAGCTCTGGAACCTTCACTGGCCCCCAACCCCGAGGACCAAAAGCTCTATTTAGATATTTTCCCCACGCCTCCGACGCCCCCACGGGAATGAAAACTTCCTTTCTGGTATCACCCCTCCCTTCAAATCCACACATCTATCTCCTCCCATCTCGTCTACCTCCCAATTCGATGCCGAGGTAGCAGCGGCTGCGCTGTGTTGCGTCGCGTCGTCGAGGGGTGGTTTGCGCCCATGGACGCCTCAGCCGGAGCCGGATCCGGCAATGCGTCCGCCTGCTGCTACTACACCCTGCTCGGCATCCGCAAGACCGCCTCCTCCACCGACATACGCGCCGCCTACCGGAGGCTGGCCTTGGTACGTTCCTGTTCATTCGCGCGCGCGTAGGCGTTCGATTGGGTTCTTTTGAATTGCCCTTTTTTTTGTTTTGGGGGGGGGGGGGGGGGGGGGGGGGGCGAACATGCTCATCGGGTCTTTTTGCTGTTGGCGCGCAGAAGTGGCACCCGGATCGGTGGGCGAGCGACCCCGGCGCGGCTGGCGAGGCCAAGCGGCGGTTCCAGCGGATCCAGGAGGCGTACTCCGGTAAGGCTCGCCCGCTAGCCCGTCGTTACTAGCGCTTGGCTGCACGGGATTTTGATCGAATTCTTTGCGGGCTTTTGGTTTGTGCAGTCCTGTCCGACAAGGGCAAGAGGGCCATGTACGACGCCGGGCTCTTCGACCCCCTCGACGACGACGACCAGGTGAAGCTCTGTTTTCTTCCCGTGCTTACTGTCCTCTAGACATCACAAGAATCCTTTTGATTTTATAATGAAACGAGTGGGGATTTTGCCAATTTGGGGCCAAAGCAGTACAACATGCCTGAAATTTTTTTGCTCTGTTTTTGGACGGCAGGATTTCTCGGACTTCATGCAGGAGATGCTGGTGATGATGGATAGCGTGAATAACGAGGTAGGCGCAAGCAACAACCACCCTCTTAAAAATAGTTTAATCAATCGTAATCGCGTTTACGGTTTTTTTTTAAAGAAAAAGGTGTTCAACTCCACTTAGCGATGCTTTCTCGGCGATTTCATTCGTGCAGAAGCCGGACACGCTCGAAGACCTGCAGAAGATGCTGGAAGACATAGTCAACGGCGACGGCGGGAGCCGCTGTGGCGGTGGCGGTCGCGTGCCGTCGGACGGAACCCGCAGCCGCGCAGGTGATCGACGAGCCGGTGCACGAGATGTGCACACACCGCTACGCTTTTAGTGAAAAAGACCAGAGCAAGAGAGCAAAGCCACGGGGAACCCATAAAAAATTGGTAGAATATCTCACTCCCCTCATCGTCGGGTTCTACTACCTCTAGGCCCCATCTGATAATTGACGCCCCTGATCAGTTTATTGTGTGGGCGCTTGGGTTTGGGTGCGGCTCGATTTCGGCCTCGTCACCCAAGAATTGGTGCGTGCGTGGCCAAAGATTCCAGTATCTTGTCGACATTTCGTACCTCAATTGTAACTGGATTTTTACTCATTCTTGACGTGTTCTTTGCATTGTTGGGACTTTTAAATATGGTTTTTAATATGTATTATGGTTATCGATAGTTTAACTCAACCAGGAATTATTTATGTTATTGATACAAGCGATAGGAAATAAATTGATATAAAATTTAACTTAAGGAATTAATATTCAACGTGTCGAGATGACTGTGTTGGAATGTAATAGACATTTATTGAGTCTGCTGAAATTTAATACATATGTACATATTTAATTTGGGTGTAGCACAGTGCGGAATAGCTAGATTTATTTTGCAGAATTGGTTTTACAGGTTGATCCACATGATCAGATTGGATTTGATCTCATAAATAATCTGATTATGACGCATAATAAATGTGTGTGTTAGGTATTAATATATTTTAGGCTTGCAAAATTAGTGATATGGTTTAAGAGCCTTATAGTGTATCAGAAATAGGTAGGTTGTTTTGTAATACATGGAAGTGAAGTCGATAAATATATCCTTACCCTTAGTGGTGAAGCTAGGAGAAAAATCGAGGGTGAGCTTAAGCTAAAGTTTGGGTAAAGCCATGAGCTACAAATAGTAAGCATAACAAACAATTGCATCATACTAATCGAACATAATAGTACATAACGTAGTAAGATTCTTAGGAAATGCACTCAGATTATGGTGCTACTTAGATGAAATAGGCTAAGTATCCTGAGCCATTGAGGTTTTTCTAGTTGAATGATTGAAAGAAAAGTGCAATTCTATATGTCAGTTAATAAAATGAGCTCAGACTGCAATCATTAGCTATGAATGAAATAGCTAAACTATAGAATTATAAATTTCGGGACTTTTAAAAAAATTGGAGATGCCTAGGTGGAAACATTTTGTTTATCCAGTCATCCCTATACTTGTGAGTTGTGACAGACACACAATATATGATTTGGTAACTTTATACTCTTAAAAAACTGAGAGATCTAATATGTATGGCACTTAACAACAAACATACAAGTGGTTAACATATAGACTATCACAAAAATACAAATGGTTAACCTACAGACTATCACATTGATGTCATTAGCTGAAAATAGTCAAAATTAGGAAGATTTTAGATCAGCCTGAAGGAGAACGGGTAGGCTACGCTAGCTACAACATTTGATTTTCTATCGCGTTCAACCAGAAAACATGCGTGTAAGGGAGTCATGGATAGTTACCACTTGATGCGCTGTGCAGCGGAAGAAGAGTTGGAGCAGCCCGGTCCAACGTAGATGCGCGTTGATGAAGAAGAAGCAGTCGATCGTTTCACGAACTGAATGTCTCCTCCTCGCGTCCTAGCAATAGCCTTGCGCTTCTCGCCGATCAGCACAGCAGCAACAGCAGCGGTGCCTCCACGGAATCCACACGTTCGGGATGGAACGCCGTGCGCTGGTGTGCTAGCACCGCGCGCTCGGCTAAGGTTTCGGGATACGGCCGAGGGGAGGTGGCAGCCAGGGTTTTCAGCATAGTAGTCTATGTTACCTGCAGCCCCGCCTCCACATATTTATAGAGCATGCTAATGGGCTTCCACGTTGTAGGCCCATTAGAACCCTAATCCCATATGGATCAATATCTCTTTTAGCCTATAAAACCGAATTGTTTATGATTGCCTCTTGGGCACATCACTAACAATCTCCCACTTGCACTAGAGACAATCATATAGGCAAGCTTTCCAATTCCAACCCCTTAAGTGTGTGACCTGTTAGGTTCATGTGTAGACAGCCATGACTCGAAAACCCTTTTCAAGCCATAAGTCAATAGTGGCACATAGCAGGTAGGGGTGAAAACGGGTCGGATTCGGACGGATATTACTGTTACCATATCCTAACCCATATTTTTTCTCCGGATTCGGTACCAATCGGATTCGGTGTCGGATCGGTCGGGATTAACCCATTTCGTTTGCACCCCTACTTGTTTGTAAGGAATGCATACAGTGCAGTAAATGGAGTAGGACGCACTGACTTGATGTTACTATTTAATAGCTGATGTAGAAGATTTTATTTTACCATTGCAAAAGAAAATGAAACGTCAAATAGTAGCACTAACCTGAAATCAAACTTGAAGATGTATCGGATTCGGACGGATATTCGGATTCGGACGGATATTGTTGTTACCATATCCTAACCCATATTTTTTTCTCCGGATTCGGTACTAGTCGGATTCGGTACCAATCGGATTCGGTGCCGGATCGGTCGGGATTAACCCGACCCGTTTTCACCCCTACTAGCAGGGCATATTGACTCCCGAATACACATAAAGATCATATCGGCTAAACCTTGATATACACACACTTGGATCCCTTTGCCACACGATACCAGTCGAACTTAAGGCGAGATTCGTGCCACCCTTGTGATAGCTCAACCATTCACTCGATCTTGTGTTGGATTACAACTCATGACTAACTCTTTAGTCACATTGTGATTAACTCTTTAATCACCTTAGCCCAACCACATCCCTAATCCAACCACATCGAGAGGCCCAGAGATATCTCTCCTGTTATGTAGGAGGGGCAAATTCCATCTTAATTCGCTCACATCCCATTCCATGTTTCATGATACACCTGAAGACCACTTTTATAGCTACCCAGTTACGGAGTAGTGTTTGGCAGCCCCAAAGCGCACCACTACATATAGTGAGAAACAATGGCGATTTCAGGTCGAAGGATCCAGTAGGTATACCATTCGAGATCGCTTGATGGCAGATATTAACATAACAATCCCAGTAACGTCTCGGAGTGGGTCAATCCAACACCATGTTCTCTAACATGTGCCCACATTATTGATTTGATATTCCTATATCCATGATCCGTGAAACATGATCATCAATCAATACATGTGCTAGTCCATAAATCATTGTTGTCCCACGTAATGACATAAGACTAGGGATCTTTAGAATAACATTAAATAAAACAAAGAGTTTCACGAACAAGTCACATACTTGCCAATCAATGCATACAATCATTATTCAAGGAACCAAATAACACCTTATTCAAAATTTCATAAACATAGACTTGATACAATTATCTCCCACTCACACTAGTGTCAATCGTGTAAGTATCTAATACCCATTGCACTCGTGTGTGCCTCGTGCTTTGGTTGTGGGAGAGGCTTCGTCAACGGATCATCAACATTCAAATCCGTGTGCACCTTGCAAATCTTCACTTCATCTCTATCAATGATCTCACGGATAAGGTGATAGCGCCGAAGTATATGTTTGGACTTTTGGTGTGACCTAGGCTCCTTCGCTTGAGCAATAGCTCCACTATTATCACAATAGAGATCCACTGGACTGGACACACTAGGGATCACACCCAGCTCAAAAACAAATTTTCTGATCCAAACAGTTTCCTTTGCAGCTTCAGGAGCTGCAATATACTCAGCCTCAGTTGTCGAATCAGCTACCGTCTCTTGCTTGGAACTTTTCCAGCTCACTGCCCCTCCATTGAGGCAGAACACAAAACCAGACTGCGATCTGCTATCATCTTTATCAGTTTGGAAACTAGCATCGGTGTAGCCTTTTACAACGAGCTCTTCTTCACCTCCAAAAATAAGGAACATATCCTTAGTCCTTCTAAAGTACTTAAGAATATTATTTACAACCACCCAGTGAGCTTGACCGGGGCTAGATTGATACCTGCTCGTAACACTTAGAGCATATGAAACATCTGGGCGTGTACAAAGCATAGCATACATGATGGATCTGATGGCTGAGGCATACGGAATCACACTTATCTTCTTTTGCTCATCAAGTGTTGAAGCACACTAAGTCTTGCTAAGACTAATGCCATGTGACATAGGCAAGAAACCTTTCTTGGAATCTTGCATATTGAACCGTTTCAATACCTTGTCAATGTATGTATTTTGGCTTAATCCAATTAGCCTCTTCGATCTATCTCTATAGATCTTTATGCCCAAAATGTAAGCTGCCTCTTCGAGATCTTTCATTAAGAAACTTTTTCTTAAAGAAGACTTCACAGCTTCTAGCATTGGAATATCATTTCCGATCAATAATATGTCATTTACATACAAGACCAGAAAAATAAGTGTGCTCCCACTAGCCTTCTTGTAAACACAAGGCTCTTCTTCATTCTTGATGAAGCCAAACCCTTTGACTACTTCATCAAAACGAAGATTCCAACTCCGAGATACTTGCTTCAATCCATAAATGGACTTCTGAAGCTTGCATATTCTCCCAGCATTTTTCGGATCAACAAAACCCTCAGGCTGTGTCATGTACACATCCTCGCTTAGGTTTCCATTTAGGAAAGTCGTTTTGACATCTATCTGCCAAATCTCGTAGTCGAAATAGGCAGCAATCGCTAGGAGGATCCGAATAGACTTTAGCATAGCGACGGGTGAAAACGTTTCATCATAATCAACCTTGAATTTGCTTGAAACCTTTCGCCACCAATCGTGCCTTATCGATGTGAATATTTCCATCCATGTCTATCTTTTTCTTAAAAACCCATTTACACTCAATAGTTTTTACACCATCAGGTGGATCCACCAAGTTCCAAACTTGATTATCATGCATGGATTCTATTTCGGACCTCATGGCTCCAAGCCATTTTTTAGAGTCTGGTCCCATCATTACTTCCGTGTAGCTCTTGGGCTCATCATTGTCCAACAACAACATGTCGCGTTGTCTCGTGGTTAGGAGCGTGAACTTTTTAGTTGCGCGACGTGCCCTTTTAGACCTACGTGGGGGCGGTGCCTCCATAACCAGTTGTACAATATTTTGTACATCCTGTTGAGATTCAATAGGAGCTGAAACATTTTCAGGTGTTTCCCGAATTTCTTCAAGCTGCACCTTGCTCCCACTAACAACCCTTTGAAAGAAACTCTTTTTCCAAAAAGACACCGTTCATAGCGACAAACATTTTGCCTTCTTCCCGATTGTAAAAATAATATCCTTTGGTTTCCTTAGGATTCCCAACAAAGAAGCATTTATAAGATTTAGGATGGAGCTTATCAGACGTCAAACGTTTCACATAAGTCTCACAATCCTATATCTTAAGGAAAGACAATCCAGGACGTTTCCCGGTCCATTTCTCATATGGTGTCTTTTCCACTGATTTAGATAGAACTCTGTTTAGTGTAAACGCAGCGGTTTCTAGAGCATATCCCTAGAAGGACAATGGAAGATCAGATTGGCTCATCATAGACCGAACCATGTCTAACAAGGTCTGGTTCCTCCGTTCAGATACCCTGTTCCACTGAGGCGCGCCAGGCGGAGTCAGTCGTGGAACAATTCCACACTGTTTTAGATGTTCACTAAATTCATGGCTCAAATATTCACCTCCACGATCAGATCGCAGAATTTTAATTGTCTTGCCTAGCTGATTTTGTACTTTATTATGAAATTCTTTGAACTTTTCAAATGATTCAGACTTGAGCCTCATTAAGTAGATGTATCCATATCTACTAAAGTCATCGGTAAAAGTAATAAAATACTGAAAACCACCTCTGGCTACTGAGCTCATTGGTCCACATACATCGGTATGTACAAGTCCCAACATGTCACTTGCCCTCTCACTATGACCGGTGAAAGGCGCCTTTGTCATCTTGCCAAGTAAACGAGACTCGCATGTCTCAAATGATTCAAAATCAAGTGAGTTGAGTAGACCATCTTTATGGAGCTTCTCTATGCGTTTCTCATTTATATGACCTAAGCGACAATGCCAAATAAAAGCGGGATTCAAATCATTAGGCCGCAGCCTCTTTGCATTAATATTATAGACATGCTTATCCTCAAGATCAAGAACATATAACCCATTCATCAATGAACAATGTGCATAGAGTATATCATTCAAATAAATAGAACAACGATTGTTCTTTATTACGAACTCATAACCACCATCTTCCTCCAAACATGAAGAAGAGATGATGTTTTTACTCAATGCTGGAATGCAATGACAATTATTTAATTTCAAAACTAATCCTAAAGGTAATGACAAGTGATAAGTGTCGACAACCAGTACAGCAACCTTTGCTCCATTGTCGACACGCACGTCCAACTCGCCTCTCGCAAAACTTCTAGTACTTCTTAGACCCTGCAACGATTTGCAAGTGTGAATCATCGATCCGGTATCAAATACCCAAGATTCACCAGAAGAAATTGCAAGATTAATTTCTATAACATTTATACCTGAAGCAGAAGTTTCACTTCCCTTCTTCTTTTCAGATCCTCCAAGTATTTCTTACAATTCCTAGACCAATACCCTTGACATGGCAGTGGTAGCATTCATCATCAGGAGAAGGGCCAGATTTGACCTTCCCATTTGGCTTTGGCTTAGAACTAGGGTGCTCATTAGGAACCTTTCCTTTGCCTTTGCCTTTGGGCGTCCAACGCTTCCTCTTTTTATTCTCCTTCTGAACCATCATCACATGGTTGGAGTTTTTCTTAATGTTTTCCTCTGCTGTCTTAAGCATCCCGTGCAATTCAGTCAATGATTTCTCCATGCTATTCATATGAAAGTTCATAATGAACTACTCATAGCTCGGAGGGAGAGATTGGAGAACAACATCCGTAGCCAGATCAGGATTAAGGAGAGAACCAAGCTTCTCCAAGCTCTCAATGTAACCAATCATCTTGATCACATGAGGACTGACTGGACTACCTTCCGCCAGCTTGGTTCTCAAACATGTCATGCAGTCCTTCAATCATAGTGTGAGCATCTGCATTCTCATAATGCTTCTGAAGCTCAGAGGACATGGTAGCAAGCATGAGACAGCTAACGTCGAGTGAATCATTGCAGTGCTTCTCATAAGCTTTGCGGGTGGCAACGTTTGCACCCTCAGGGAGTTCATCGGGGTAGGGTTGCTCAAGAACGTATTCCTTTTTTCCTTGTCTGAGAACAATTCTCAGGTTGCGGTACCAATCAATAAAATTCGTTCTATTAAGTTTTTCTTTTTCAAGAACAGATCGCAAGTTAAAACCAGAATTGTTACTAGAAGCAGCCATGATCTACAACAGAAAATAAACAAGCAAAGTTCAGCACTATGTTCATGTTTGATCTTCCATTAAACAATTTAACAAAAGACACTCCCACTATATGTTTCGTAATCGTCTTCCCTCTAACGACATATAGTGGTCAAGATCCATGTTCATCTAAGTTCTAGTGAGCTTTGGCATCACCGCTAGAAACCTAGTAACGTAGGTAAGCAACGCTTGCTAATCACATCTTATGTGACTCTTATTTGTTGGGTGGCATCCAATGCCCCGGCTCCCAACACCATGCCCCAAGGCCCAAATCCAATTTGATAGCCTTGTCAAGTAAACCAATACTATGCATGTGGATGTCCGACATCCACCCTATTAGATCAAGATAGTGGATGGTACTCTGCTTTGGCAGACCTACCAAACAATGATCGAAATTTTTATAGGCGCAGTAATTGGAAGGGCATCAAATAAATTCTTAATTTTTCTGAGGGAAGCTATTCTGTCATGAAAAATACATCATCTATAGGTATGGCATGAAAGAATAGTATGACAGGAAATAAACATCGCATGCATATAATCACATTATACTGTGAATGGTATGGCCTTTTGAATCGTAGTGGTCGCCATCGCCATGGTTCCACGGTGATGTCATTCGCCACACTTCCTGTCCTCTTTGTCATCATGCTTGAAGCCTCTATGGTAAAGAACTAAACTATTACAACTAATAGCTAACAAATGAATTACATGAGGAGCGCAAGCATCACAAGTCGACACGCATGTCGTTATACAATTAAAGAACAGCCTCAACCCAGCTGTGATTAATACGACACACAGGCCGCCAAAACACACATGCATCACATATACATCTATGCATACCATTCACATCATTCCCTGCAAAAACAAGTTAAGCGTAGAACGCATTCTACCGCCCTGACATGAATGTGTTTGTATAACAATCTATGCGTGTATGCAACCTCACGGAATTACATAGATCGCATCTATGAAATCGCTATGAAAATCTCATCGGGCCGATCAAATCAACCCAAATCCGAGCCATTCAAAATGTCTCAATTTTCATTAGATCAATCACATTGATCATCGCGATCGGTATACTTGAGGAGATCGCAACACAAGACCTCGATCTGTTGGCTCGATCTACTGACTGTGCGCGCAGTTAGCCCCGATGGTGATTCCAGCCGGTAGGGGCAAGTCACGCGTACATCAAAGAAGGAGCACGAACTAATCTTTTTGGCCACATGATGCTATCAACTCATACCTATTTCAACCCCTTATGACCGATTGATCTAATCAACCCGTGCACCGAAAGATCCATCACATGAACCTAGCATAGGAACAGTAATAGATCGCATCTACTACAAACAACATATCATCTACAAGCGCATGATCCAGATCACATACTATGCAGCTTTGCTCTGATACCACTGAAGGAGAACGGGTAGGCTACGCTAGCTACAACATTTGATTTTCTACCGTGTTCAACCAGAAAACATGCGTGTAAGGAGTCATGGATAGTTACCACTAGATGCGCTGTGCAGCGGAAGAAGAGTTGGAGCAGCCCGGTCCAACGTAAATGCGCATTGTTGTGGCTACAGACCAAACAGAGAGAGATGGTAGTGGAGAGTTGGGAGTAAGTGATGGTAATGGCCTGGGTTCTCCCCCATGGCCTGTATTCCATATATATACACATGGGGAGTGCTTTTACACTTATACCCTTACATCTGAGTATCCCCTTCAGGGGCACTTATGTCATTACACATGGCCTATTCTGGGCCTTATAACCTTCTACCAGGCCTGCTGGGATTAGGTGGGGGCCACCCCTACAACAGGAGCCTCTCATGGTAAAGGGCTTCACAGGGCCGAAGCCATGTTGCCGAGTCCTTTGGCCCCCTCCGTCCCTGTGGCCTGTGAACTTTTTCGAACTTGACCGGGGGCTGAGGCCGTAGCCGAACCCGTCGCTTGGATTGGTGGTTGAGGTAGATGCATAAGCGCTCCGTCCCCCTGTCGTGGCGGAATCGGGGTTGCCCGGGCCGAGCCGGAGGCGTTGCGTCGGCATAGGTAGGCGTAGCAGGCCCCTGAGTCGTCGCACACGCGTCAAGTAATAGCGGACGCGCTGCGACGTTCTTCTCCTGGCGGTCCACGTGGCGGAGTGTGCTTGGCACGGTGCAGGCCTTGAGGCGCCGTGGTCATGTTAATGTGGCGACGAATTTCCGGTGGTTAGACTTCCGCCGGTTGGACTTCCGCCGGTTGGACTTCCGCCAGTTGGCTCCCCCGGTGATTGGACTTCCGCCGGTTGGACTTCCGCCAGTTGGCTCCCCCGGTGATGGGATATATATACGGCGCTGGTGCGGCGTTGTTCCTGCATCGTGTCATGCTGCTCCCCTAAAATGGGCCCCTTCCGTGCATCGACATTCCCTAGCGACGCTGAGCGGCTTGGGGGATGTTGATGTACAGATGGAGGTCCATTTTTCTTGGGAGCTTGGTTAGCGTCTGTTACCGGTAGCCAGCCGCGCTTCCTGCCCTCGCGCTGCGTGCCTGCATACGACGGCAAGGTTTGCCCTGTTCTCCTGAACAGACCTACCTTCAGTCGGGGATCCTGATGGAGCCCGTCCGCATTACTTTTTTTTTGAAAAAATGTTAATGCACTGAAGGTGGCCTGTTAAGGAGAACAAGCCAAACTTTGCGCGACATGACCTTTGCTTTTGCCATGTGTGGCAGGTAGCAACGTTCGGGATCGTGCACGCGGGTCCGCTCCTCGAGGCCAAGGTCCAGTCCGAAGCCGCGGCTGCGGCCAGGTTGGAGTGGCGATCGAAAAGACGGCCTCCTACGCGCGCGCCGTGCTCCCGTATAAAGATGGCAAGGTTTGACGTGTTCTCGTAGACAGATATGCTTGAGTTCATCTGCCTCCGCTGATTGTGCCAATCTGGCGCTATCATCAAGGAACGTTGATGTATTGTAGCTTATCTGTCTATGCGAACCCGTCAAAACCTGCCGCACATCCGCCCTTGCCTTCCCAAAGTACGGGAAAGCCAGGCGCCTGAGTCCCTGCCGGTTTAGGTCATGAGGTTACCGCGCGGGTCTTACGCCGAAGTGGTCGACTGCGCTTTCCCCATGGAGGCAGAGTTTCGCAGCTAAAGCGGAGACTCGCCCGTAGTAGACTGCCGAAGCCGACGCAGCAGAGCTGGCGCTTAGCCGAGGTAGACGCGCGCGCGCTCCGTTCCCTACCCTTCGAACGAGTGGGAGCGGAGTTGGCGCTTAGCCGAAGCAGACGCGCGCGCGCTCCGTCCCCTGCCCTTCGAACGTGTGGCAGCGGAGCTGGCGCCTAGCCGAAGTAGGCGCGCGCGCTCCGTCCCCTGCCCTTCGAACGGGTGGCAGCGGAGCTGGCGCCTAGCCGAAGTAGGCGCGCGCGCGCTCCGTCCCCTGCCCTTCGAACGGGTGGCAGCGGAGCTGGCGCCTAGCCGAAGTAGACGCGCGCTCCTTGAAGCCGAGGCCGGGACTGGAGCCTGCCGCGGCAGAGGCTCAGTGGTGGTTCTGAGTTGCAACTTCGCATTGCGGACACCGCCACGCGTGCGGTGATTGCGATCTCCCGATGCGGTAATGCGCTGTAAAGGTTCCTGGAATCGCGCCGTCCCCTAATTTGCCAGAGCTAGGTTGTCGTACTGTGCGACTCATCTCGGCGCGTGTAGGACACGCGGCGGCTTGTAACTGGTGCGCGGCGGGATGTGAACGGTTGCGCGACCGCAGCTGCTCGCCTCTTCCCTAGGAAGGGGGACACGAGGCGGGCGGGGAATGGTGCAGCGTGGAAGCTGTTGCGATCCTGTGGCCCATTAATGCGCTTTTAATGGCGGCTGAAGTCGTGTCGACGCCTGGCCTCGGGTGCGCCGGATATCTCGCGCGGGGGTTGGCACGCGGCGGGAGGCCACTGGAGCGTCGCGTTCTGACGGTCCTCGCCGCTGCGGTCGCGCCCGGTACGCGGACAGTCGCGACGCTTCGGCCTCGGGGGGCGGGGGTGGCTGGAAATAGCCCTCGTAACCGCGCCCCCGCAGATGTACGGCCCCTTCTTGCTTGCATCGCCTTCCATACTCCCGTAGCATTCTTGCCGCCGTACCCCTTGTGAGATAAGTTATGGCATCTGGTGGCAAGCACGGTCAGGCGGCTAGCGCCTGCGGCATTCGCCGGCGATCTTCACCGCTAGAGGTGAAGTATTCGCTCAAAGAACGCGACCCAGCGGCGGCGGACAAGTGGTGGCTGGCGGCGGAGAAGGAAGGCGCGTTCTCCGGCGAGCTGGGCCCGTCGCTCGTGACCGAGAAGACAATCCAAGCGCTTCTGCGCTCGGGGAAGCTGTCCGAGCACCAGGCGGTACGATTGCCCGCCGCCGATGAGACGGAACCACGCCCCGAGGGGTCGGAGGCGCTCGTATTCGTTGCCTTCTTCGACGCCGGGCTCCGCATCCCGGCGGCGGCGATTGTGGGCGACGTGCTGCGAACCTTCGGACTGGAGCTGACGCAACTGACTCCGAACGCCGTGGCCCGGCTCGCGGTGTACAGTTGGGCCTTACGCTCGGGAACGTGCTGGCCCAGTGCTTCGTTGTTCGCTTACCTGCACGAGGCACGGTGCCAGCCCAAGGATCGGAAGGACGGGACGCTGTCGAGCTTTGGCAGCGTCACCTTTATTCTTCGGTCGACTTGCAGCAAGCTCTTCCCTGCGAACGCCACTCGTGGGAAGTGGGAGTCTCACTGGATGAAGCGGTGGTTCTACCACCGTGTGGAGAGCGGGAGCGGCCTTGAGTGCACGGGCCGGCCGATCGCGTTCAAGACCTCGCCCGGCCGGACACTTGACGACGAGGACAGGCAGAGGGCCCGGCGGCTTGTAGGCGTGGCCGCCCGCTTTAACATGCGCGACCTCGCCGAAGAGTACGCGATGTACGGCGTGTCACCGCTTGCCCGTGACTGGCGCCTTGCCGCCGAGAAGCGTCGACATGACAATGTTTTGCCGTGGGTCTGCTTGCTGCCGGCGCCCTACGGTCTTCGTAAGCGTCGACCATATCTCCCCTTTGCCCACGCGGAATGCGTTACATGTTAATCCCAACTCCTGCTTTACTTCAGGGATTGGCTGGGAGGATGCAGAGCAGGCCGCGCGCGTATTCCTGGGCCTTGCCGTGCCGGAACGTGCTGAGCCGGCCTCGCAGCATCAAGATGACGGTGCGACGAAGAGGAAGGCACCGTCTCGCAAGAGGGGCCGAGGTGGAGCGTCTGCCGCGCTTGGTGTAGCCACCGCTAGTGCCGCTGCTAGCGCTCCCGATGGCACGGCAGACGCCGAGTCGGATTCGGCGAGGTACGCCGACTCTGGCTTGGATGGCGCGGACGCCGAGGGCGACAGATCTTCAGCGGGTGCCTTGGACGGCGGGCTCGCCACGAGCAGCCGGAGAGAAGCCTTGTCACCCGCGGCGGTCGTCGAGACAGGATCCGAGGGGACCGGCGGTGCTGAGGTGGAACCTTCAGCCATGGCCGCCATAACGCCGGAAACGTCCGCCGTGGGGGCGCACGGAGCTGGGTCCTCACCCGCAGCGGCGGCCGAAGCCGAGTTGCCCCCCGCAGAGGTTGTCGTGTAGGGGGCTTCACCTCCGGGTGCTGCAGCTGCGGGGGCCGCTCCGGCGGTGGCTGTTGGAGCGGCGTCGTCGCCCCGCGCTCCGGCTAAGCGGCCGTGTCTACGGCCGGAGCTCCACCGGACGTCGAGGGGATTCGTCGTAGTGACGGGAATCGGGAGCTTGTGGGACTCCGATGCACATGCCGACGTTCCTGCGGCGCACACTCCCTCTGCCCTCCAGGCCACGGCGTCCGCCGTGCAGGAACGGTCGGCGCCGGCCCCTAGCGCGGAGGCCTCTGTTCTCGGTGGGACCGCGCCTTCCGCGGGCACTCGTGCCACCGCCACTCCGCCTGGTACTAGGGGGCGGGCCCCCGGAGCCCTCCTTCCGCTACCGAAGGTAAGGTGGTTTGACTTCCCTGGTGTTTTCCTCGCTGCACCTTGCGGTGCTCACCTGCATTCTTGTCCGTAGCGTCAATTATTCCGGAGGAGGAGCCTATGCCGGGACATGGAGGTCCTGGCGCCGGCGGCACGAACGTCGTGCACCCGAGCCCCGCGGACTTCGTTCCTCCGTCTGAGACGCTGAGGGCGTGGCATGGGATCGTGGATGACGCGGCCGCCAGCGTCAGCCAACAGGCGCTTCATACCTACGGGGCGAAGCGTCTCGGGGACGCCTTCGAGGTGTCGGGGGTGAGGGTAAGTACTTACTTACGCGACACTGCTTGGCCATGCTGAACTCGCTAAGGCGTTTTTCCCTACAGACACTGGTGCTAGGGCAGGCCCTGCAAACAGCCTATGTTCATGCGCAAGGGGCGCTCGAAGATAGGCTGCGGGTCGCCGAGGAGGAGCTACGCGAAGCCACGGGGGTCCGTTCCGCTCAGGATGCGCGCATCCGCCAGCTGGATGCGGAGTGCGCTGCGGTGAAGGCGCACGCCGAGGGGCTTGCCGCTGCGGTGCGGGAGTCGGCCGCGGAGGTGATGCAGCGGGAGTTCACGGCGGAGCGGGACGGCCTTCTGCAACAAGTCGCCGTGCTAGAAAAGGAAAAAGGCGAACTCGCCTTGACTCTAGCGGAGCGCGACCGGACTCTTGGTGAGGCTTTGATGGTTGCATGGGATGCCATGCAAGCGCTGGAAAGCCACCTCGAAGGGCTTGTGGCCAAAGTGCCGGACCATGCCTTCGGCCCGGAGGAGCTGTCGCGGACCCTTCGCTGGATCAAGGATGCCGCCGATGCTGCGCGTGGTGCCGCGACGAACTTCGGCGACCATTGTGCCTACGCGGCGTCGTGTATGGTGTGCACGCTCCTACGACATCGTGGTTGCACTCACATCGCCGGGCTGGAGGACCCCCAGCTGGAGATGCCCGACGGGCTGGAGTAATGTCCGGCGCCGTCCGCGCCGTTCGTCGCGCCGTAAAGCATTTCTACGAGCGGATCTGGGACTACGCTGGAGTGGCCGCCGCACAGGTCGAGCTCTGGAAGTCCCTTTACGGGGAGGGGAGCCTCAGCCAGTTTCTGGACGGGGTCCCTTGACGCGACGAGGATGGCGGTGGGACCTTCGAAGGCGCCGAGAATTCCCAGTTCGACGCCAGGGTGGCTAGGTGTGGGCGTGCGTTGTAATGTCCGCCCCTTTTTGTGAATAAAATGCGCACTTGTTCTACGAACTGACCATTTTGACTTGTGCCCTGGGCAGCTTCCTTGCTGGGGACGACTGCTTCCGTCCGGCCTTGCAACCCGGTGGCGCCTTCGACGCTGGCAAAGGGCCGAGGAGTCGCTGAACTTTTGGGCGGGTCGACCCTCTTCAGGTGAGGTCCCGACCTTAGCGCGTGTTAAGGACGAGCCCGCCGAATAGTGGCTTAGAGCGGCAGATATGTTGGCGGGCCTTTGTACTTGTAAAATTTTCCCGATGTATACATCTGGCAATTAGGATGTGCACTGCGCGCTGTGCTTCGGGCGGTCATGCCGACCTCGACGCTACGACTTGTTTAGAGTCCGTAGACTGGCGCGTGCGGAGGCGGACCTCCGCACTACGACCTGTTTAAAGTCCGTAGACTGGCGCGTGCGGAGGTGGACCTCCGCACTGCGACCTGTTTAAAGTCCGTAGACTGGCGCTTGCGAAGGCGGACCTCCGCACCACGAAGTCCGTAGACTGGCGCGTGCGGAGGCGGACCTCCGCACCACGAAGCCTGTAGACTGGCGCGTGCGGAGGTGGACCTCCGCACTGTGACCTGTTTAAAGTCCGTAGACTGGCGCGTGCGGAGGTGGACCTCCGCACTGCGACCTGTTTAAAGTCCGTAGACTGGCGCTTGCGAAGGCGGACCTCCGCACCACGAAGTCCGTAGACTGGCGCGTGCGGAGGCGGACCTCCGCACCACGAAGTCCGTAGACTGGCGCGTGCGGAGGTGGACCTCTGCACTGCGACCTGTTTAAAGTCCGTAGACTGGCGCGTGCGAAGGCGGACCTCCGAACCACGAAGTCCGTAGACTGGCGCGTGCGGAGGCGGACCTCCGCACCACGAAGCCCGTAGACTGGCGCGTGCGGAGGCGGACCTCCGCACCACGAAGCCCGTAGACTGGCGCGTGCGGAGGTGGACCTCCGCACTGCGACCTGTTTAAAGTCCGTAGACTGGCGCGTGCGAAGGCGAACCTCCGCACTACGACCTGTTTAAAGTCCGTAGACTGGCGCGTGCGGAGGCGGACCTCCGCACCACGAAGTCCGTAGACTGGCGCGTGCGAAGGTAGAAGTGCGCGCACGTTCGGCGGGGGTAGCCTCTGGTGTACCGCGCGCTCCGCCTGCGCCCTTCCTGAGGGCAGCTTCTGACTCGCTATGTCGCCCTCTTGGAATTCTTGGAATCAGACTTCGGTGGCACACCTTGCATTCACCTCCCGTGGTGCGCGAAGGCGAGCCTCGACGCTGCGCCGTGATGTGCGATTGATATCCATGCCCTCCTTGCGCTCTGCGGGGTGCACGGAGAGCACCCGCGCTTTATTTATACTCCGCGGAGTGCGCATAGGGGCGAAGTCCCTGGCGTGCGCGGGATTCGCGTCTTGTTTATACTCAGTAGAGTGCGCAGGGAGAACATCTGCGTCTTATTTATACTCCGTGGAGTACGCACAGGGGCGAAGTCCCTGGCATGCGCGGGATTCGCGTCTTGTTTATACTCAGAAGAGTGCGCAGGGAGAACATCCGCGTCTTATTTATACTCCGTGGAGTGCGTGCAGAGGCGTCCCCCCACACGTCTTTGTTTATACTCATGCCCGTGTCTTCGACGGAGAGTGCACACGCGAACATGCGTCTTCGTTTATACTCATGCCCGTGTCTTTGACGGAGAGTGCACACGCGAACGTGCGTCTTTGGTTTATACTCATGCCCGTGTCTTTGACAGAGAGTGCACACGCGAACATGCGTCTTTGGTTTATACTCATACCCGTACCCCTGGCTACGGAGAGTGCACACGCGAACATGCGTCTTTGTTTATACTCATGCCCGTGTCTTTGACGGAGAGTGCACACGCGAACATACGTCTTTGGTTTATACTCATACCCGTACCCCTGGCTACGGAAAGTGCACACGCGAACATGCGTCTTTGTTTATACTCATGCCTGTGTCTTTGACGGAGAGTGCACACGTGAACATGCGTCTTTGGTTTATACTCATACCTGTACCCCTGGCTACGGAGAGTGCACACGCGAACATGCGTCTTTGTTTATACTCATGCCCGTGTCTTTGATGGAGAGTGCACACGCGAACGTGCGTCTTTGGTTTATACTGCAGGAGCACGCGCGTGGGCGAAGCCCCCGCGCGGTCTCGCTGCGTACTTTTGCCCAATGATAATAGATTGGCGACAAACAGAACTTTATTACCTTCCCGTTTGCGCGGGTGAGCGATTACATATGGCGGGGTGGGGGGTACTAACCGTCTGTGTTCGGCGCGGCCGAAGCCTCTGGTGATTGCGCTACCTACAGGGCTAGCCGAGCCGCCCCCGGATGACGTCGCGGGTCTCCGCACGGCGGTGCCGATCCTAAGTGTGCCGCTGCTCGTCGCGCTGGGGACATCTGGTGCCGTGCTCGATGCGCCGGGCCATGTCTTGGTTGCCACGAACGGTAATGATGGCTCCCGGTCCCAGGAGCTTCATGCATAAATAGCCGTGATGCGGTACTGCCCCGAAGGAATTAAGGATTGGACGCCCCAATATGGCACTGTAAGGGTATGGGAGATCGACGACGTCAAATGTAGCGTCTTCAACCCTTGCATTGTCGCCCTGGCCGAAGGAGACCTGCAGGCATATTTGGCCGAGCGCCCGTAGAGGTTGTCCTCCGAATCCTTGCAGCGGGACTCCCGATGGGTCGAGGCGGCTTCGGGGGATCCCCATCTGGTCGAAGGCTGCCGCGAACAGAATGTTCGCGGAGCTGCCGCCGTCAACTAGGGCGCGTCCCACATCGCATCCCGCTATGACGACCCGGACTTCTTGTCGGCGGGTGTGAACGTGACTTCGTGTTATGCCCAGTCCGGCGGTGCCTGCGCTGGGTATGCCGCCACGTGGTGCAGCCTCCGTACGTAGGCCTTCCGCTGTCGTGTCGAGGCGAACTCCAGCGAGGAGCCTCCGGAGATGACATTGATAACCCTGCGGTGGGCGGCGTTCGGAGCCTGTAGCTGTAGGAGGCCCCCCTGAGGCTGCTGTACATGGGCCTGAATTCGCAGAGGGCCCTCGTAGGGCTGCGTCCCTTTGTGCATGGGGGCTTCGTATGGGTGCTGCACGTGGGCTACCACGGGCGGGCGTGCCTCCTGGTTCCTGTCCCTGGTGACGCTCTCGCGGAGCGCCGCGATAGAGGTGCACGTGCGCGTGTCGTGGTTGCCGCGACCGTGGACTGCGCACCACAGCCCCTGGTGTTGGTCGTCGTAATCTCCACGGCCTCTATCGTCGCGGCCCCAGCCACGGCCGCGCCCCCGGCCTCGGCGCCCCCGACCGCCCTGACCCGCGGGGGCGGTTTCTTCGGAGCCACCTTCGATGTCGAAGACCTGCCGGCCTCGCCGCGACTTCTGCTGGCCGCGCCTGGGCCTATTAGACGTCTCCCTGTGCGGGGCGTCCTTGCGTTCGGGCGTGTCCTTCAACGAGTCCTGCTTGCGCTTTCCCTTCGCAGAGCCGTCCCTCGGCGGGTCTTCGATCTTTGCCGAGGCATCGGCCTGGTTGGTGTCGGAGTCGTCACCTTGTCTTCGTCGTGCGTCCTCTTCCGCCCTGACGTATTCCTCCATTTTGTCGAAGAGTTTCGTCACTGTCTTGATCGGCTTCCTTGCGTTGTATTCGGCCATGGGGCCCTGTATGGCTGCATTGACAACGGTGGTTTCGTTGACATCCTTGACTTGGCATCGTATCTTCGCGAAGCACTTGAAGTAGTCTCGGAGCTTCTCCGAAGGTTTCTGCTTCACGGCAAAGAGCTGGTCTGCGTCGACTCGCTCAACATAGTTTCCTTGAAAGTTGTTGTGAAGGCGGTCGCGAAGCTGCCCCCACGCGTAGATGGAGTTTGGCTCTATGGTAAAAAACCAGGAAAGCGCCACTCCTTGCAACGCGAGGGGGAGTCCCTTCGCCTTTGTGGTGTCATCTCCGCCCGCGACTTCGATTGCGGTTTCGTACACGCGCACGAACTCGCGGGGGTCCGTATCACCTTTGTACGACTCAATGACACTGGGGAACTTGAAGTCTTCGGGCCACGCCGCCTGCTGCAGTCCTGCCAAAAGCGGGGACTCCGGATCGACGCACCGCAGCGGCATGCGGCTGGACGTGGGGGCGTCGCGGCTGTCCGCCCTTTCCGGCGTGGGCTCTGGCGCGACCACTGGCGCGGCCTGCTGGCTCCGAGCCTCTTGTATGTCGCGGACAGCCCCACGAAGATCCCCTAGCTCCTGCTGGAACGCTTTGAGGGCCGCCAGCAGGGCGCTTTCCACCGCCTGCGTGGGCGGGGCCGCCGGCGTACCCAGCGGACGGGTCAACACAGGTACGATCGCCTCGCGAGCTCCCGAGCTGCCGGTGAGCGTCGCGGCGAGGGTGGCGAGGTTGGTTGTCGGAGCGCCGGTGACGGGGTCGGCCATCGCGGCGCCGGTGGCGGGGTCGGCCGTCGCGGCGCCGGTGGCGGGGTCGGTCGTCGCAGCGCGAGCGTCGACGTCCTCGACCACCGCGCCTGCGTCGTCGTCCGCGCCCGCAGCCGCCGATGCCGAGGCCCTGGTGCCCATGCGACGCTCCGACCCAGCCGCCTTTTTTTCCTTCGCCGCCGCCGACGAAGCTTTTTTCGGTGCCATCCTTCTTCGGACTTCAGGCTTGCTCCTGTCCTCCCCACGGACGGCGCCAACTGTTGTGGCTACAGACCAAACAGAGAGAGATGGTAGTGGAGAGTTGGGAGTAAGTGATGGTAATGGCCTGGGTTCTCCCCCATGGCCTGTATTCCATATATATACACATGGGGAGTGCTTTTACACTTATACCCTTACATCTGAGTATCCCCTTCAGGGGCACTTATGTCATTACACATGGCCTATTCTGGGCCTTATAACCTTCTACCAGGCCTGCTGGGATTAGGTGGGGGCCACCCCTACAACACGCGTTGATGAAGAAGAAGCAGTCGATCGTTTCACGAACTGAATGTCTCCTCTTCGCGTCCTAGCAATAGCCTTGCGCTTCTCGCCATCAGCACAGCAGCAACAGCAGCGGCGTCTCCACGGAGTCCACACGTTCGGGATGGAACGCCGTGCGCTGGTGTGCTAGCACCGCGCGCCCAGCTAAGGTTTCGGGATACGGCCGAGGGGAGGTGGCGGCCAGGGTTTTCAGCATAGTAGTCTATGTTACCTGTAGCCCTGCCTCCACATATTTATAGAGCATGCTAATAGGCTTCCACGTTGTAGGCTCATTAGAACCCTAATCCCATATGGATCAATATCTCTTTTAGCCTATAAAACCGAATTATTTATGATTGACTCTTGGGCACATCACTAACACAGCCTAGAATAGTTAGGACTTTTAACTCTCCATTATCCTTTGAACTAAACAATTCACATAAAGGTTAATTGAGATTATGCTGCAAGCTATGTAAGATGCATATTTGATGGTATATAGAAAATAGCACCATGTTAAACTTGACGGACTGTGATAGTTATGATAGGTTGGTTATTGATATGTTCTTAGTGGACCCTTTCCGATAACAATTTAAAGTTATTCTTAGAGATAGCAACCTGCATTACTTCCAACTTCAATGTACTTTATCTGGTTTCCAGGCCAACTAGATACATTGATGCAATAGCACTCCCACGTACTAGAAGCTCATGGTATCTAAATCACACAAGTAATTGGACAAAAATGTGGGTGCTAGTAATGCAGGGGTTGAACCGAAGTTATCAAATGCAAGTGAAACTGTACTAGGCTTAGATAAACTCACATGTTGGTCCTTTATGGCTTTTCCAAGAGGGGGGCATCTTGCTGTTCCAGCAGGAAAGGGTGCCTTGTTGCTGGAGGTGGGATTCCTCCTCTCAGTGGTCTTGTGCCTTGTATAAACCGTGGAGATGACCTATGTAACAAAGCTATGCTCCTCGGCAACTGCTGGAAAGAGCAGGATTAGGAATCCCATCCTAGTTTGCTACCGCAGGGAAAAGTTGAAACAGAAGTTGCAGAAAAGGAGAAGGATTCCTAACCGGCCACGCCCCTGCCTACAGCGACCCCCACCTATTCGCCTCCGTCTCTGTCTACCCTCTAGTCCGTAATGTAATTGTGAACAGTATTTCAAAAAAGACATATAAATAGATAGTAGATTGAAAAGACTTTACTAAATTAATATGTAATTGTGAACAATATTACGAAGAAGACATATAAATAGATAGTAGATCGAAAAGACTTTACTAAATTAATCTAGATTTTGAGAAAACCAAACATCGACTAACGTTGGCTTCAGTTATGTGTCGTCTGTGCGCCTCATTTGTTGTATTGTCTCAGTGTTTTTTTTTCTGAAATTGTTGTCGTCTCTGCTACTAAAGGGCTGGCAGTATTGGCATCATCCGGTAATTAGAAAGGAATTCTTTTGCTCGACGCTCTCGTCTTGTACGGTTGTACCTATGGTGGTATGCTATAATTTGCAACTTGACGTTTGTGCGTGCATGTCGAGGTCAGCGGTGATGTTACGGGGTGGTGTTCTTGAGAGTTCTTGGGCTGTACGAACGAAAACGAAACGGCGCTACAAAAACGCCATGGATTTGATTCCAGCGGTGGTGGTTTGGTGCTTGACAATCGCCTAGTTGCGTGATGCCATCAGCCGGAGTTGCCACTTACCGCTGGGCTGGTGCCTTCCTTTGCTCCAAGTTGCTGGGGCCAGGTCACTTGGACCGGCGAATTGTTCTCGGGGAATTGATGGCCGTGGAGAAAAGAAATGGCATCCGGAATGGTCGGTCAGGTTTCAAGCCCTAGGGCAGGGCAGCACACTCGTCTCGCCGATCGGCTGTAGTTCTCAGAGAGAGAGAGAGAGAGAGAGAGAGCGCTATAGACGCGAGTCGTTTGGTGGTCCACGGGAAAACCTCCGGGATGCGGGATTTTTTCTTCATGTTTCTGCCTTTCCTTTTGGAAAGCGAAAACTGGGACAGAGTAGACTGGTTCGAGATACTTCTTGTACCAAACACATCCTTATTGTACCCCGGGCGTTTCATCGGCTAGGCTTGCTTCCTGCTTGTCATGGCTGGCTGCAAGATGTTCGTTAAAACTTTGTTTATTGAGAGGCGTACATCAATATACACGACTTGAAGTATCCGTACAAGAGAGAAATATCTCAATTGGGATCGATATCCAACAAGAACTCAGCTGGAACAATCCGGCAACCTACCGGCCGAAGGGTTCCTTTTTTGGAAGGTCAGTGAGCTTTGTCTGCCTGCGGCACGTTGCTTCTCCGCCGCGGCCATGACGTTCGTCTACAGGTTCTGGAATCTACAGGACTGGTGTCGTGGCTCGATTGAGATCACCATGGTAGATCCACCATCCACATGTTTAGGAGCTCAGCAACTCGCGTACTGGATTTGCATTTTACAGTAAGGATGAAGCAGTCTGAGCCCTTCGCTGCTTCTGCAGTAGCCGAACAACTAGTACTAGTTGCTATCCCATGGGCCTCAACAGTACAAATTTCCGAGTCCATGTAATCCGTAAATTCCTGATTGGGCTGGTCCACGCTCAATAAGGCTGTGCAGTGCCAACTAGGCCAGGCCGATTTTGATCTACCCCGCCACAGTCCTAATGCGTGTCGCATACTCGCATCGCATCCAACTTCGAGCGTTTAACAATTTTCGCGAAATTTCGGTGAAATTTTGTTTTTTCGTTGGTTTCGTTGCCCAGCGAAAGAAATGGTGTTCGCTCAAACTTTTAATTGCCGTTTGAATTGATAGGCTCGGCCGCTCGGCTGCATATTGTTGAGAAACTGGGCTCAGGACCAAGAGTCCTGGTCCAATATGGACACCCCACCGTATGCTATAAATAGAAACCTATACCCCCTTATTATGTACACCTGAAGCAATTGAAAGCAATAAAGAAAGACCAGGAGTTCTCTCTATCTCTCTGTGTTCAATCTATTGTTCTGTGATTCTGTGATTGATTCGTTCTTGTTCTAAGCAAAGGAATCGCGTGTAGCGCCCTATGCAGGAAATATGCCTTGCCGACAGCGGCACAACGAATACCATCTTAAGAGAGACTAAGTAGTTCCAGTCGATCCGTAAGAGCACCGGTAGCCTTACGATAATCGTCGGAAGCGATGCATGTATAATCGGTTCCGGAAGAGCCACAATTATACTTCCAATGGGCACAACTTTGGTCATTAAAGAAGCCTTATTGTACCCAGAATCGACTAGAACTCTCTTAAATTTTAAGGATATTCGCGCCAATGGTTTTCACGTTGAGACTGACGAAGAGTACGGTAAGGAATACCTGCTCATCACGAAGCGCGAAGAGAACGGCAAAAGGGTATTAGAAAAATTTCCTGCACTTGAAACTGGGCTATATTATACCAATATTAAGGCGTTTGCAGCGTACACTGTTCTGAAGACAGTATTTAAAAGCTCTGAACTCTTCTGTCTCTGGCATGACAGATTAGGCCACCCAAGTCTTAGGATGATGAGAAACATAATAAATAACTCACATGGGCATAATATTAATGTGAAGAATTTTCCGAATCATGAAGATTTTGTGTGCCCTGCACGTGCCACCGGGAAACTAATAACTAGACCCTCCACTCTGAAAGTGAAGGATGAAGTCACTGCATTCCTGTAACGCATCCAGGGAGACATTTGCGGTCGCATTCAGCCCGTCTCAAGGCCGTTTAAGTATTTCATGGTGCTTATTGACGCTTCTTCGAAGTGGTCATATGTGGGTTCGCTATCCACAAGAAACCACGCCTTTGCAAAATTGATCTCGCAGATCATTCGCATCAGAAATGTGTTCCCTGATTATCACATTAAGTCCATCAGAATGGACAACACCGGAGAATTTACTTCGAAGGCATTTGATGATTATTGCATGGCGATGGGAATTGCAGTTGAGCATTCGGTACCGCATGTCCATACCCAGAATGGTTTAGCAGAGACTTTAATTAAAAGAATTAAATTTATTGCTCGACCCCTCTTGCATAAAAGTAATTTGCCAGCTACATGTTGGGGACGCGCAGTCCTCCATGCATCGAATCTCATCAACCTTAGACCTTCAGCCTACAACATCCACTCACCTATGCAACTAGCGCAAGGGTCACCACCGAAAATTTCTCATCTTAGGAGGTTTGGATGTAAGGTTTATGTACCTATACCACCTCCGCAGCGTACTGCAATGAGCCCTCTCCGTAAGATAGGGATATACGTTGGTTATGAGACTGCATCCATAATAAGGTATTTGGAACCCATGACGGGAGATTTGCACACTGCCCGCTTCGCTGATTGCATTTTTGATGAGGATAATTTCCCATCATTAGGGGGAGGAAATCAACCCGTTGATGAAAAATGTCAGGAAATTACGTGGAAAGCCACGGGAATTCATGCACATGACCCGCGCACTAGTGAAACTGAAAAAGAGGTTCAGAAGATCATCGACTTGCAAGCATTAGCAAATCAACTGCCCGATCAATTTAGTGATTTGAAGAGCGTGATTAAGTCGCATATGCCTGCACGCAATGCACCGGAGAGGGTTGAAATACCAAAGAAAATTGAAGGTATCCCTAATCCCGTCCAGAGGCCTCAGAACAAAATGACGAGAACTCCGGCTCCTCGAGTCCAAAGTAACCGGGGACGCCCGGCGAAAAAAGATAAGAAGGGCTTATCACAGCCGATCATTGAAGTCCCCCAAAATGAGAAGCGGAGCCAGTTGAGACCTGGCACAAGTATGACACCTTCCAAAAAAGGCATATCGGATTTGAATATCCCCATCGGTATGGATGTGTGCGCACACATCGGAGCCAAAAAACTAAAGGGACTTGCCACCGCAATTGAAAGAAGCGATGCGCAAGGCGAAGCCCCAGAAGAAGCAGCTCATAAAGAAATAGTTATAAATTATGTGCACACGAGAGTCCTTGAATAGGACAACAGCCAATATTGATATCTACTTCGCAAAGAAAATTACCACAATCATCGATCTTGATCCCGAGCCTACATCGCTCGCTGAATGTAAGAAAAGATCAGATTGGGAAGATTGGAAGAAGGCAATAGCAACTGAATTGCTATCTTTGAATAAAAGAGATGTGTTTGGGCCCGTATGCCGCACACCTCCCCACATACACCCCGTTGGGCACAAGTGGGCATTTGTTCGAAAGAGAAATGAAAGAAACGAAGTAGTGAGATACAAAGTAAGGCTGGTAGCACAAGGTTGCACTCAACGTCCTGGAGTTGATTATGAAGAAACCTACTCCCCAGTCATGAGTGGAATCACCATTAGATTTTTGATCTCAATGGCAGTGAACTTGAACTTAGAAATAAAATTGATGGATGTTGTGACAGCATACCTTTACGGTAACTTGGATTCGGAGATTTATATGAAAGCCCCTGAAGGAATCCCTCTCCCGAATCAAGATAGAGGAAATAGAAATCTGTACAGTGTGAAACACAGAAAATCACTGTATGGACTGAAACAATCTGGAAGAATGTGATATAATCGCTTAAGCGACTTTCTCTACTAGAAAGGCTACACGAACAATGAAGACTGTCGTTGTGTATTTATACGGCGATCCCAGAATGGATTGTGTATAATCTCTGTATACGTAGATGATCTGAACATCATCGGGACAGCCAAAGACAAAAAAGAAGCAAGCTCCTACTTGGAGTCAGAATTTGAAATGAAAGATTTGGGCAAGACCAAGTTTTGCTTAGGTCTGCAGCTTGAGCATGTCCCTGAAGGAATCTTGGTACATCAGTCGACCCACACTCAAAAGGTGCTTGAAAGGTTTGGCTTTGAGAAGGCATTTCCCTCGAAAGTACCGAAGATCGAGAGGTCTTTACAGCAAGAAAAAGATCCTTTCCGACCTAGGAAAGAGGGGGAGGAAGTCCTGGGACCAGAATTCCCATACTTGAGTGCAGTGGGAGCACTCATGTACTTAGCAAACTGCACTAGACCGGACATTGCATTTGTCGTAAACCTGTTGGCAAGGTACAGTGCAGAGCCCACCAAAAGGCATTGGCAGGGTATAAAGGACATCTTCCGATACCTCCAAGGAAGCAAGTACCTTGGATTGTTTTACAGAAAGAATCAAGATCTGAACTTGATTAGCTATGCAGATGCTGGGTACCTGTCGGACCCGCATACCGTAAAGTCACAAACAAGCTATATATTCCTGTGTGGTGGAACTGCAATTTCATGGAAATCGTCTAAGCAAATCCTGATAGCTACTTCGACAAACCACTCAGAAATAATAGCACTGTATGAAGCCGCACGAGAGTGCGCTTGGCTCTGTCGAATGGTTCACCACATCCAGTAGTCATGTGGGATGAACATTGTGCAAACCCCCACAATTATCTATGAAGATAATGCAGCTTACGTAGCACAAGTACAAACGGGCTATGTGAAGAGTCATCTCACAAAGCATATCAATCCCAAGTTCTTCTATGCACATGAATTGCAAAAGATGGACGAGATTAAAGTACTGCATACTAAGTCATGTGAAAATCTCGCAGATTTATTCATTAAGTCACTCCCCGCATCTAGCTTTGAAAGGTGCGTGCGTGGAATTAGAATGATGAGACTTAGAGAAGTGCAGAATTCAGGGGAAAAATTCTCACAAGCCCGCTAGTAAATTTTAATCATGAAGATTAAGTACCCAAAGAATAAAGTTCTGAAAACCAAATGAAATTGGGTGAATTGTACTCTTTTTCCCTTGACGAGTTTTCCATGAAGTTTCTCGACCAAGGTTTTTAATGAGGTAATTCGTGTATCGTAGCCTCACATATATCATGTACTCTTTCTCCAAATTTTTCCTACTGGGTTTTTATGGAGTTTTAACGAGGCATGAGTATGTCGGGTGAGTGCCCAAGGGGGAGTGTTGAGAAACTGGGCCCAGGACCAAGAGTCCTGGCCCAATATGGGCACTCCATCGTAGGCTATAAATAGGGATCTATACCCCCTCATTATATATACCTGAAGCAATTGAAAGCAATAAAGAAAGACCAGGAGTTCTCTCTATCTCTCTGTGTTCAATCTATTGTTCTGTGATTCTGTGATTGATTCGTTCTTGTTCTAAGCAGAGGAATCGCTCGAACTGGTCGCCAGCGACGGTTCCTCAACACATATAGCCTAAGCACCGCATAGTCCATCTATAACGTAGCCTACAGTCCAACTACCCGACTCCTTGGTTCACGCCAACGATCTACCGACCTAAATCCCTAATTCCCCATTTCCTCAGTGGCGTAGACCAGCGACCTAGCTCAACCTCCCCCCTTGTCCCCAATCTCCCTTGAGGAAGCTATGGGCTGCGTGATTCAATTCGATGGCGCAGACCAACGGCGCAGCTCCCTCCCCGATCGATTCTACGGTGGTGCAGATCCCTCCCCCATCAATTTAACGGCGGCGCAACTCCCTCCCCGATTGATTTGACGGCGGCGTGCTCCCTCCCCGATCAATTTGATGGCGGCGCAGCTCGACCTCCTCCCTTGTCCCCAATCTCCCCCGAGGAAGAAGAGCTAGAGGACGATGGGGAGCCGCTACTGTCACTGCACTGCACCGCCTGGCATGTGATTTGTCCATCCGTAGTCGAGGCGCCCGCGCCATTCCTTTCCTGCACGCCACGTTTGCATCCATCTCCAGGAGGTCGAAGCTCGTCGCTGCTACGTTCGACAAATTGCTGCTATGCGCTCCCCAGGGACCCGAATAAGGCAGCACGGGTGTGGGTCGGCACCTTTGACACGGCATAGGACCAACGCTGATTGGGAAGGTATGCATCTCAAGTGATATAGTTTCATTGGCATGATAGTCAAAACAACAAGATGGCTTGCATAACTAATTTTGGCCGAATTTGGCCCTATGTTATTTGAAAATTTCGTCTGAAATTTTGGATGAAATTCCAAAATTTTGTCTCTTTCGTTTGTTTCGCTACCTGGCGAAAAACTTTCAATCCAAGATATTTTCCCTGCCTCCACAATGTACAGACTACGCCCGTTCCATTTTTTTGCTACTGCCGTGATGGTTTTTTGTTACGGTTGATGACTTTTAGCTACGGTTTTTTGAGATGATGGCGGACGGCGGACGAGCCAGTGGGTATGGAAAGTTGTTTAAAGAAATGACTTCAAGAAGCTGCTTGGGGAGATGACTTATTCCATTTCTACTCCATGGGATCTTACGGAGCTTGTTCATAGATGATATGGTCGGGGTATGATCATAGAAAATATTCTTCTCAATTGAATCGGCCTATCCTTCCTAGATAGGGTACTTAGGTGTTGATTGGATGCAGAGACACCTTTGGTTGTGAATTCTAATGTGGCAGATCCAATTCTTTATCTGCATGGCCAAGTCACACACTCCCATAACCCGGCTTATTTTCTTTCGTAAAATTAACTTCAACTATTTGTATCAAAATACTTCTGGGGTGAAGAAAAGTATCCAAATGACATGTCTTATTTTATAATAGTCTATGTTTGTAGCAATGAAATACCATAACCTACACAATATAATATATGAGAATTGGAATTATTTTTCTCTATGATATGCTTTCCCTATAAAGGATCCGAAATACCTTGCTTATGTACCATTGGAAAGTGCATTAACATAAATACGGCAGTAAGTAGAGGTAGTACAAAAGTATATAAACTATAAACATGAGTCAAAGTGGATTGATCCACACACTACCCATTTGTTTCGATTTATGAAGAAGCTGAAAATAAAAACCACCCAAAAATCTAAAATAGGGCCTGCAGAAGCAAACACGAGTTCACAAGAATGAATAACCACCGTCGTCCTCGTCGTGTGGCTGTCCCTTCACCTCGGCTTCATGCCAGCTCCAACGCCCATGCGCAACCATCCTCTTCGCCCTCCCCCACATTAGCGCGCGCTTATATAAGTACTCACCTCCGTCTCCTCGTCTCTCCGATTTACACCAAATAAAGTAGACCCCTTCCCATTGGCAGGGGGGCTCATACCTCTTAACGCTTTGCCCCTTTGATTGTATCTTGGTGTACATACACATATAATATCGTTTCATCATAGGGTGTTGATCATCGTACCATGAGCAAGAAAGGTGCAATAATCGGAGCGTCGACCGTCCTGGTGGTGGCGGTCGTCGCTGCCGTCTGCTTCGTGTCCTTCAGGAGCGGCGGCAATGGCAAGGGCGACGGCGAGCTGTCGACGTCGGTGAAGTCGATCAAGTCGTTCTGCCAGCCGGTGGACTACCGGGAGACGTGCGAGAGCGCGCTGGAGGCGACGGCCGGCAACGCGACGAGCCCCACGGATCTTGCGAAGGCCATCTTCAAGGCGACCTCGGACCGGATCGAGCAGGCCGTGCGGGAGTCGACCGTGCTGAACGACCTCAAGAACGACCAGCGCACGTCGGGCGCGCTCAACAACTGCAAGGAGCTGCTCGACTACGCGGTGGAGGACCTCAAGACGACGTTCAACCAGCTCGGTGGGTTCGAGATGACCAACTTCAAGCGCGCCGTGGACGACCTCAAGACGTGGCTGAGCGCGGCGCTGACGTACCAGGAGACGTGCCTGGACGGGTTCGAGAACACGACCACGGACGCCGCCGACAAGATGCGCAAAGCGCTCAACAGCTCGCAGGAGCTGACGGAGAACATCCTGGCCATCGTGGACGAGTTCTCGGACACGCTCGCCAACCTGGAGCTGCCGAGCTTCAGCCGGCGGCTGCTCGGGGACGACGGCGTGCCCGGGTGGATGACGGACGGCAAACGGCGGCTGCTGCAGGCCTCCCCCGGCGCGCCCGAGTTCAATCCGAACGTGACGGTGGCGGCGGACGGCAGCGGCGACTTCAAGACCATCAACGAGGCGCTGGCCAAGGTGCCGCTCAAGAGCGCCAGCACGTACGTGATGTACATCAAGGCCGGCACGTACAAGGAGTACGTCTCCGTGGCCCGCAACGTGACCAACCTCGTCATGATCGGCGACGGCGCCACCAAGACCATCATCACGGGCGACAAGAGCTTCATGCTCAACATCACCACCAAGGACACGGCCACCATGGAGGCGATCGGCAACGGCTTCTTCATGCGCGGCATCGGCGTGGAGAACACGGCGGGCGCCAAGAACCACCAGGCGGTGGCGCTGCGCGTGCAGAGCGACCAGTCGGTGTTCTACAAGTGCCAGTTCGACGGGTACCAGGACACGCTCTACACGCACACGAGCCGGCAGTACTACCGCGACTGCACCATCACCGGCACCATCGACTTCATCTTCGGCAACGCGCAGGTGGTGTTCCAGAACTGCCTCATCCAGGTGCGCAAGTGCATGGACAACCAGCAGAACATCATCACCGCGCAGGGCCGCAAGGAGAAGCGCTCGGCCGGCGGCACCATCATCCACAACTGCACCATCGCGCCGCACCCCGAGTTCGAGGCGCACGCCGGCCGCCTCCGCACCTTCCTCGGCCGGCCGTGGAAGGAGTACTCGCGCACGCTCTACATCCAGTCCGAGATCGGCGGCTTCATCGACCCGCAGGGGTGGCTGCCGTGGCTCGGCGACTTCGGCCTCAACACCTGCTACTACGCCGAGGTGGAGAACCACGGGCCGGGCGCCGACACGAGCAAGCGCGCAAAGTGGAGGGGCGTCAAGGCCGTCACCTACCAGCAGGCGCAGCAGAAGTACACCGTCGAGCGGTTCATCCAGGGGCAGCAGTGGATCCCCAAGTACGGCGTGCCCTTCATCCCCGGGCTGCTGCCGCAGGAGCAGGCCGGCAGGATACACTGAGCGCGCGAGCGCGCGGCGGCGGTAGATGGGTTGTGATCCGTGGGGCTGTGCAGTCGATGTGGGACTAATGCTTTGTTGATTTCATCGGTGGTTGTTGATTTATGTGGATCTTATTGACTTTCATGTACTGAATGTATATGCGAAATTAATGCATACGTCGTTATAGAATGTACGTATAATTAACATCCCTTAACTATCAATATCAGGTATTTTTATCCCTCTCCCTCCACCTAAAGGGTCTTCGTATTGGTTGCGACCAATAGATTTTGGGTGAAGAGGGAACGAGCAATAGAAAAAGTTGAGATGAAAGCGAGATGAGTGGGATGCGTAATATGCTTATAACACAATGTCTTATCCTTGGAGCAAGACGAGAGCAAGAGAAATAGAGAAGTCGCTTCGAGAAGCAGATGTTCATGTTGGCTTCTGATATCTTCAAATAGAATTCCAAAGTAGAAATCAATACAAATACCCTCTAAGAGCAACTCCAGCAGGACCCCTACTTGAGCCTTCATCCTACTTTTGAGGGTCGAGGGGCAAAAAACTCACTCCAGCAGGGCCCCTTCATCCTACTTTCATGCGTACATAATGAGGGGGGTATGGCTCTCTATTTATAGTCTACGGTGGGGTGCCCAATTAGATCAGGACTCTTGGATAGAGTCCAAGTTTCCTAACATGTTGAGAAACCGTCGCTGGCGACCAGTCCGAACGATTCCTCTGCTTAGAACAAGAACGAATCAATCACAGAATCACAGAGAGAATAGATTGAACACACAGAGAGATAGAGAGAACTCCCGGTCTTTCTTTATTGCTTTTCTTTCATGCGTACATAATGAGGGGGGTATGGCTCTCTATTTATAGTCTACGGTGGGGTGCCCAATTAGATCAGGACTCTTGGATAGAGTCCAAGTTTCCTAACACTCCCCCTTGGGCACTCACCCAACATGCTCATGCCTCGTCAAAACTCCATAAAAACCCAGTGGGAAAAATTTGGAGAAAGAGTACATGATGCATGTGATGCTGCGATGCACGAATTGCCTCATTAAAAACCTTGGTCGAGAAACTTCATGGAAAACTCGTCAAGGGAAAAAGAGTACAATTCACCCAAATTCATTTAGTCTGCAAGACTTTATTTTTGGGTACTTAATCTTCATGATCAAGATTTATTAGCGGGCTTGTGAGAATTCTCCCCCTGAATTCTGCACTTCTCTAAGTCTCATCATTCCAATTCCACGCACGCACTTTTCAAAGCTAGATGCGGGGAGTGACTTAGTGAATAAATCTGCGAGATTTTCACATGACTTAGTATGCAGTACTTTAATCTCGTCCATCTTTTGCAATTCATGTGCATAGAAGAACTTGGGGTTGATATGCTTTGTGAGATGACTCTTCACATAGCCCGTTTACACTTGTGCAACGCAAGCGGCATTATCTTCATAGATAATTGTGGGGGTTTGCACAATGTTCATCCCACATGACTGCTGGATGTGGTGAACCATTCGGCGGAGCCAAGCGCACTCTCGTGCGGCTTCATACAGTGCTATAATTTCTGAGTGGTTCGTCAAAATAGATACCAGGCTTTTGTTTAGACGATTTCCATGAAATTGCAGTTCCACCACACAGGAATACATAGCCTGTTTGTGACTTAGCGGTATGCGGGTCTGACAGATACCCAGCATCTGCATAGCCAATCAAGTTCAGATCTTGATTTTTCTGTAAAACAATCCGAGATCCTTGCTATCTTGGAGGTATCGGAAAATGTCCTTTATGCCCTGCCAATGCCTTTTGGTGGGCTCTGCACTGTACCTTGCTAACAGGTTCACGGCAAATGCAATGTCCGATCTAGTGCAGTTTGCTAAATACATGAGTGCTCCCACTGCACTCAAGTATGGGAATTCCGGTCCCAGGATTTCCTCCCCCTCTTCCCTAGGTCGGAAAGGATCTTTTTCTTGCTGTAAAGACCTCCCGATCGTCGGTACTTTTGATGAGAATGCCTTCTCAAAGTCAAACCTTTCAAGCACCTTCTGGGTGTAGGTAGACTTATGTACCAAGATTCCTTCAGGGACATGCTCAAGCTGCAGGCCTAAGCAAACTTGGTCTTGCCCAAATCTTTCATTTCAAATTCTGACTCCAAGTAGGAGCTTGCTTCTTTTATGTCTTCGGCTGTCCCGATGATATTCAGATCATCTACATACACAGAGATTATACAGAATCCATTCTGGGATCGCCGTATAAATACACAAGGACAGTCTTCATTGTTCGTGTAGCCTTTCTTGCAGAGAAAGTCGCTTAAGCGATTATACCACATTCTTCCATATTGTTTCAGTCCATACAGTGACTTTCTGAGTTTCACACTGTACAGATTTCTATTTGCTCTGTCTTGGTTCGGGAGAGATATTCCTTCAGGGACTCTCATATAGATTTCCGAATCCAAGTTACCATAAAGGTATGCATTCACAACATCCATCAATTTCATTTCTAAATTCAAGTTCACTGCCATTGAGATCAAATATCTAAAGGTAATTCCACTCATGACTGGGGAGTAGGTTTCTTCATAATCAACTGCAGGACGTTGAGTGAAACCTTGGGCTACTAGCCTTGCTTTGTATCTCACTACTTCATTTCTTTCATTTCTCTTTCGAACAAATACCCACTTGTGCCCTACGGGGTGCACATGGGGAGGCGTGCGGCATACGGGCCCAAACACCTCTCTTTTATTCAGAGATAGCAATTCAGTTGCTAATGCCTTCTTCCAATCTGATCTTTTCTTACATTCAACGAGCGATGCAGGCTCGGGATCAAGATCGATGATAGTGGCAATTTTCTTTGCGAAGTAGATATCGATATTAGCTGTTGTCCTATTCAGGGACTCTCCCGTGTGCACATAATTTATAGCTATTTCTTCATGAGTTGCTTCTTCTGGAGCTTCACCTTGCGCATCGCTTCTTTCAATTGCGGTGGCAAGTCCCTTTAGTTTTTCGGCTCCGATGTGTGCGCACACATCCATGCCGATGGGGATATTCAGATCCGGTATGCCCTTTTCTGAAGGTGTCATACTTGTGCCAGGTCTCAACTGGCTCCCCTTCTCATTCTGGGGGACTTCAATGATCGGCTGTGATAAATCTCTCTTATCCTTTTTCACCAGGCGTCCCCGGTTACTAAGGATTCGAGGAACCGGAGTTCTCGTCCTCTTTTTTATTTTTCGAGGCCTCTGGACGAGATTAGGGATACCTTCTGTTTCTTTGCTATTTCAACCCTCTCCGGTGCAGTGCGTACAGGCACATGCGACTTAGTCACGCTCTTCAAATCACTAAAGTGATCAGGCAGCTGATTTGCCAATGCTCGCAAATCAATTGTCTTCTGGATTTCTCTTGTCTTCTGGACTTCTATTGTCTTCTGGACTTCTCTAGTGCGCGGGTCATCTGCATAGATTCCCCAGGCTTGCCACGTAATTTCCCGACATTCTTCATCAAGGGGTTGATTTCCTCCCCCTAATGTTGGGAAATTTTCGGTGGTAGCCCTTGCGCTAGTTGCATAGGTGAATGGATGTTGTAGGCCGAAGGTCTAAGGTTGATGAGATTCGCTGCATGTAGGACTGCGGGTCCCCGACATGTAGCTGGCAAATTACAATTATGCAAGAGGGGTCGGGCAATAAATTTAATTCTCTTAATTAAAGCCTCTGCCAAACCATTCTGGGTATGGACATGCGGTACCGAATGCTCAATTGCAATTTTCCATCGCCATGCAATAATCATCAAATGCCTTCGAAATAAATTCTCCGGCGTTGTCCATTCTGGTGGACTTGATCAGAAACACATTTCTAATACAAATGATCTGCGAGATCAATTTTGCAAAGGCGTGGTTTCTTGTGGACAACAAACCCACATATGACCACTTCGAAGAAGCGTCAATGAGCATCATAAAATACTTAAATGGCTCTGAGATGGGCTAAGTAGGACCGCAAATGTTCCCCTAGATGCGTTCCAGGTATGCAGGGACTTCATCCTTCACTTTCAGAGTGGAGGGTCTAGTAATTAGTTTCCCGGTGGCACATGCAGGGCACACAAAATCTTCATGATTCGGGAAATTCTTCACATTAATATTATGCCGATGCGAGTTATTTATTATGTTTCTCATCATCCTAAGACCTGGGTGGCCTAATCTGTCATGCCAGAGACAGAATAGTTCAGAGCTTCTAAATACCGTCTTCAGGACAGTGTACGCTTCAGGCGCCTTAATGTTGGTATAATATAGCCCAGGAAGATTTTCTAATACCCTTTTCAATTCGCTTCGCGCTTCGTAATGAGTAGGTATTCCTTACCGTACTCTTCTTCAGTCTCAACGCGGAAACCATTTGCGCGGATATTCTTAAAACTTAGGAGAGTTCTAGTCGATTCTGGGTACAATAAGACTTTTTCAATGACCAAAGTTGTGCCCATTATGGCTCTTCCGGAACCAATTATACATGCATCGCTTCCGGCGATTGTCGTAAGGCTGCCAGTGTTCTTACGAATCGACTTGAAACTTCTTAGTCTCTCTTAAGATGGAATGCATTGTGCCGCTGCTGGCTAAGCACACTTCCTTTATAGGGCGCTACACCTGTTCTAATATAGGGTATTTTATTAACATGCATGAGAATACAATCAACACATAGATAAAATACTCCAATATCAGAACATATCATGCCATCATAAACTGAATAAATGAATGAATTCATCAAATATCATCCAACCATCACGAGAAAATAACAATTCTTAAGTACCATCCATGCAAATTCTAACATATTCTTCCACACAAAATAAATGACAATTAAGTCTAAATGCATTCTGTGCACTAGACAATTTTCTCGGGGTGTCATTCTCTTCAAGAGAAATCATGGCGTTGACTGCTTCTAGGTCGAGAGAGGGTGCTGCTCCTGGAGGGTCTCAACCTCCATCAGTGCGGGCAGCTGCTCGGAACTCTCCCCCTCAACCGATGCAAATTGGGCTTCATGCTGCCCTTTGCCAACCCGTTTTGGCTTACTAGCATTATTCTCATGTGGAGCGTCTGATTTGCCTTTCTAGGCTGCGGTCTTACACTTCCTTCCCCTTTTCTGTATCAAGGGCTTTCGCACCTTGTTGCTCCCAGCGTTGGCTTCACAGCCAGCGGAGCTCCCAGGTGGCTGAGTGACGTAGTTCTTACGGAGAACTTTGTCCTGAGCCTCCGCAACTTGCATCATATCAATTAATTCGGCATATTTCTCATAGCCGTCTTGACAATAATTGTGTGCGGATTGTACTGCATTGGGGTGGAAGGGTTTTTTCAATCTTCTATATTGGGGTACAAATCCTGTGCAAGGCAGAATTATTTTCCCTGACCGTCTTACCATTGACAAATCTCAGTCTGATCCACTCTCGCTCTGCTTGAGGAAGAATGGTGTACTTTAGCCTCTTAAACCAGCTTCTTTAGTGCGGTCCAGAGTGCTAGCGCGCTCTTCTCCGCCATGTACTCATTCTTGAGAGTGAGGCAGAGGTGGTGCCTGAGAAAATGAAGTGCCTGATCATTCTCTTTAGGCATGGGTTGGGCATCATTCAGTCCGCCAATCCCAATAGTCGCGCGGAGCTTCCTAGCTCCAAGTACAATATCGACATCGGATGCCTATGTCAGATAGTTTTGGCCATGCGGGGCCAGCTCCTCGAACTTCCAGTTCGTGATGCTAGTCATCTAAATGTGTGTAAGTCTACTGCTGGTAGACATGCACGGAATAATTCACTGCGGGTGAATAAATGGTACAAAAGTTTCTCGTAATGTTCCAAAATTTTCTATGTATTTTCTATAATTTTACTGCAATTTTCAGTGATTAAGAGCAATTTTCAGTAATTACAATTAACCAAAACAGTAAATAAATACAGAAAATACATAAAACAGTAATGGCATAAATAAATAAGCTTCAAATTCTAAAAATAATGCAAAATTCAGATTCCCGAGGCCCTTATATGCTAAAATATGAAATTTCAGCAAATTCTGCAAATTCTGTGGTTTCTACGCAAAATTTCAGTTCAGAGAAAAATTCGCGCAATTTTTTGATTTACAGAGGGGTTTTCTGCAAAATTCTGGACCCGCTCGTAAATTTTAGGGCTTATATGTAATTTTCAGAATTACAAAGCCTTTTATGCAAAATTCAGGACTCGAAAGTAAAGCCCGAGGGCTCATTGGTAATTCTAACATTTTCAGGCCTCAAAATACCCGGTGCCGGCCCATCCCCCCCTTTTTTTTCTTGCTGGCCCACTATTTGGCCTGCTTCGGCCCACCCTCAGCCGGCCCATCCCGCTACCTTACTCCCCCTAGGGTTTCCCCCTTGCCCCGACTGTTATGCGGCGGCGGCGCAACAGCAGCCCAAGCTGCCCCTTCGGGCGAGCAGGCTAGCCGAGCGGCGACGCGGCGGGGGGGTCCCGACTCCGGCTCGGGCGGGCGAGGAGAGGCCGTGCGGTGGGCGGCTACAGGCCGGCCCAAGGCGGGCGCGCATACGGGGAGGCGCGGGCCGGAGCAGCGCACGGCCGAGGCGGGGCCAGCTGCAGGCCGGAGTGAGCGGAGGTGGTCGGAGTGCGACCCGGCTGCGGGCCGAAAGCGGGCGGGCGTCGCCATGGTGGTGGAGCGGACGGCTGCGGGCCGGGCGCGTCCGGGGCCAAGCGCATGCGGGCGCGTGGTGTCGCAGAGAGGCCGGCGCAAGGCGGAGGCGGCACGGCAGGCGGGGAGAAGCCGAACGGCCGGCGAGCGTGGAGAGCGCGCGTACGGGCGCGGCGTCCACGGGAGCGGCGGCACGGTGCGGCAGTCCGGCGCGCGCGCGTATGGACGCGACCACCGAGGCACCGATGGCTCCGTCCGGTGGCGTATGCGGGCGCGAGAACCGGGGCGTCGGCCGGCGGCGCATGCGGGCGCGGGAACCGGGGCGTCGGCCGGCGGCGCATGCGGGCGCGAGAATCAGGGCGTCGGCCGGCGGCGCATGCGGGCGCGGGAACCAGGGCGTCGGCCGGCGGCGCATGCGGGCGCAAATCCGGATCGAGAGGCGGCGGCTTCGGGCCTGCTTCGGGCGCACAGATCCAGCGGCGGCCGGGCGCCTTTCAAGCGCGTCTTCCCCGGGCGGTCGGCGGATGACGGCAGGCCGGTGGTAAGCCGGCGGTGGAGCGAGCGACGGCTTCGGGCCGGCGATCTACGTCGGTTTCAGGCCGCACGCCTACAGGCGCAGGCGCATGGTTGCCGGTGGCGGTCCAGGACGCCGGCCGACTTTGGGAAGCACGCATGCGGGCGTGAGCGTTGGCGGCGGCTTCAGGCCGTCGCCCTGTTTTTTTTTCATGCAATGATTGTGTTATATCAGATGGGTACAGAGGCTATGCAGTGCCTTCAAGCAAAAACAAACGAATTCATGCGAGATTTTTTGTTTCCAATCTATGATGCAATCAACATCTACCCCGTTTCGCAATCTACCGATCGACATTGTGCCGGCGATTTCAGATCTGCTCGCGGTAGATTTAGGACGGATTTGCATCGTTCTACAGCGCAATCAACATCTACCCCGTTTCACAATCTACCGATCGGCATTGTGCCGGCGACTTCAAGTCTGCTCGCGGTAGATTAGGGCGGATTTGCACCGTAGAATTTCAATCTAGAACGCGAAAAGAAAATACAGATTCAAAAGCGATCTAGAAAAATTCAATCTGTGCTTCGATGATTACCTCGTTCACCAGAGCGAAGTCGTGCTGATAACGTGTTGAGAAACCGTCGCTGGCGACCAGTCCGAACGATTCCTCTGCTTAGAACAAGAACGAATCAATCACAGAATCACAGAGAGAATAGATTGAACACACAGAGAGATAGAGAGAACTCCCGGTCTTTCTTTATTGCTTTTCTTTCATGCGTACATAATGAGGGGGGTATGGCTCTCTATTTATAGTCTACGGTGGGGTGCCCAATTAGATCAGGACTCTTGGATAGAGTCCAAGTTTCCTAACATTCGTATTGGTTGCGACCAATAGATTTTGGGTGAAGAGGGAACGAGCAATAGAAAAAGTTGAGATGAAAGCGAGATGAGTGGGATGCGTAATATGCTTATAACACAATGTCTTATCCTTGGAGCAAGACGAGAGCAAGAGAAATAGAGAAGTCGCTTCGAGAAGCAGATGTTCATGTTGGCTTCTGATATCTTCAAATAGAATTCCAAAGTAGAAATCAATACAAATACCCTCTAAGAGCAACTCCAGCAGGACCCCTACTTGAGCCTTCATCCTACTTTTGAGGGTCGAGGGGCAAAAAACTCACTCCAGCAGGGCCCCTACTTGAGCCCTCAAAAGTAGGGGGCTCTCAAATCTCCCCCTGGAGCCCTCATTCCTGGGGGTCTGGAGGGAGCCTCTACTTTTAAGGGCTCAAGTAGGGGCCCTGCTGGAGTGAGTTTTTTGCCCCTCGGCCCTCAAAAGTAGGATGAGGATGAGGGTGAGTCCTATGTGTCATCCCCTCTAAGAATGAATTTGAGGGTCCTGTTTTGAGGGCTCCTGCTGGAGTGTAGCCCAAAAAACAGAGCTCTCAAAAATAGGGAGAGCCCTCAAATAAAAAGTAGGGTCCCTATTTTGAGGGCTACTGCTGGAGTTGCTCTAAGGCCGATCAAAGCCAGTTCCGCTAATGTGGCATTTATATGGTTAGATGCCCCTCCTATTTTGGGCTGCGGGTGATAATTTTTGTTTATAATTTTCTAAGGACGTCAAAGATATCGATGCATATGACGTACATAATTTTGGGATCGAGAAACCGTTTAAAAATCTGTTTTAAGAAGTTTTCCTATTTATTTCAATCCTTTTAAAAAAATAAAAAACAAAAACTCAACGAAACAGGACCATGGATAATAATCTAGCATGCACCGATGCACGTCAACATCCTCGTATTTCCTCCTCCCCGTCCTCTCTCTCTTTTCCCTCTCCCCCTTTTATCCCCTGAATCTCATCCTATCATCCCATGGCGCCACCACATGCCGCTTCTCCTCGCCGCCAACGCTGCCTACCCCTCCTCCACCGGTGAGGGTCTCTCGTGGAGACGCGCCGCTCCCTAGGTCTCCTCTGTTTACCTCTCCTCGCCGCCACTAGCTCCCTTCCTTCCCCTTCCTCCACGCGTATAGCCGCACCAAGGGGGCCTCGCCGTTCTTGCCTCATCAAAGTCACTGTCCTATCCATGCAGCCGCCGCGCCAACTGCGCTTAGCGCCCGCCCCCTTCCTTCGCCGAAGTCTGAGCCACACGCAGTTGATGGAGCCAGGAATGGTGCATCGAAGCTGCAGCTCCGACAAGGCAGCGCATGAGACAGGACGTCGCGTAGTCTCCGATGCGTGAGGCACGGGATTGGACACAACACTAACTCCGGCAAGGCGCGCGAGCAAGACTCGAGAAACTCTGAATTCATTTTCTAATTTTGTTCTCGATTGTCTTGGAGCTTCTGTTTTCAAGTTTCTTGCTTGAATTATAGAAGAAGTCCCAGATGTTGCAGTTTCCGGTGTTTTCTTACCAATTTGTGTCCTCGCTTGTTGCCATGATGTCCCAATTTGCGTAGTGATTTTTTCTTGTTTTCTATTGAGGATGTTCTTTTTGCCTGTTCGGGATGCGCTTCATGGGTGGCCGAGCTTGCATCTAGGCCCGATTTCGGCTCCCTTCTGTGACTCCCGTGGATCTCCTAGGTTAGATCTAGCGGGGTCTATTCGTTCCTTTTCTCTAGACTAGGGTTCTTGTTCTTGGTGTTCTACCGAGAGGGGAGAGGGGACTAACCGTCGGTCGTGGAAGAAGTAGAGGTGGCCATCGGCGACGGTCGATGAAGAGAGGCGGCGGCTTCTGGCGGCCGGCGTGTCCCGGATGGCGGCGAGTCCTGGCGGCGGCGATCTGGAGAGGCAGAGGAGCCGGTGGAGCTTTACGTCGCTGGAGCGCTTCCCCACGATCGGTTAGGGTTTTGGTGGAGCTGGCGGCGGCACGGTCAACCTCGTGATGTGTGCCGCCCCGGCCTCCACCTCTTTAATATAGCGCATGCGACAGAGGCCCACCAGCATTAGTGCTGGACGCCCCCGATCAGGGCGCGATTAAGGGGGGAGGGGATTTGGCCGTTGGGCCAGATCCCCTGAGATCAATTCTAACATTCTCCCCCTTGATCTCAAACTTTACTTTATCTTTAATTACTTTTGACTTTACACATTCCATCACAGATTAGTGCATAGAACATGTCTCATCGTCACGGTCAATCGCCGATAGATTCAACAGCTACAATACACCTCTCTGTTCTGAAATAGTTACTTTAATCTTTTTGGGCCATCTTTTAGTCCAGGTATCATAGGCTTTCCCTTAAACCCATGCCGGCTACATGTTCTCTGAACACGTTGGGTGGTAAGCCTTTAGTAAGCGGATCCGCTAACATCTTTGCGGTACTTATATGCTCTAGACTTATAATTTGATCCCGAACTTTATCTTTCACAACATAGTACTTTATGTCAATGTGTTTGGCAGCACCACTTGACTTATTGTTGTGGGCATACGTTACTGCGGGTTCATTATCGCAGTACAACTTAAGTGGTCTCATGATGTCGTCAACCACTTTTAAACCGGGTATGAACTTCTTTAGCCAGTTCACCTGCCCCGTAGCCTCATAACATGTTACAAACTCGGCATACATTGTGGACGATGTAGTGACGGTTTGTTTTGAGCTTTTCCACGATATAGCTCCTTTAGCGAGAGTGAATACATATCCGGATGTAGACTTTCTATCATCTCCCGCAAAATCAGAATCTGTATACCCCACTATATGGAGTAAATCTGATCTTCTGTATGTCATCATGAGGCCTTTTGTTCCTTGCAAATAACGCAAGACTTTCTTTATCAATTTCCAATGTTCTATTCCAGGATTGCTCTGGAATCTGCCAAGTAACCCGGTAACAAATGCTAAGTCAGGGCGTGTGCACACTTGAGCATACTGTAAGCTTCCGACAGCTGAAGCATATGGAACCGCTTTCATTTGATCGAGCTCGTACTGGTTCCTGGGGTATTGAAAATCCCCATATCTGTCGCCCTTGACTATAGGTGCAGGTGATGGACTACATTTATGCATACCAAATTTCTTTAAGACTTTCTCTATGTATGCCTTTTGTGACAGTCCCAATATCCCCTTGTTTCTATCCCGGTGAATTTCGATCCCAAGAACGAACGAAGCTTCACCGAGGTCTTTCATATCAAAGTTTGAGGACAGAAACTTCTTTGTCTCCAGTAGCAGACTGACATCACTACTAGCCAGTAGGATATCATCCACATACAAGATTAGGAAGATAAACTTCTCATCTTTAAACTTTGCATAAACACAGTTGTCCTCAACATTCTCTTTAAACCCAAATTTTCTTATTGTACTGTCAAACTTCAAGTACCACTGTCTTGAAGCTTGCTTTAACCCATAAATCGATTTCTTTAGGCGGCATCCCATTCTTTCATTTCCTTCCACGACAAAACCTTTCGGTTGTGCCATGTAAACATTTTCCTCCAAATCCCCATTAAGAAATGCCGTCTTTACATCCATCTGATGTAACTCTAAATCATAATGTGCTACTAATGCCATTATGATTCTGAAGGAATCTTTACATGAGACTGGAGAAAATGTCTCATTGTAATCAATCCCTTCTCTTTGCGTAAATCCTTTTGCCACAAGTCGCGCTTTATGTCTTTCTACATTCCCTTGGGAGTCATGTTTAGTCTTGTAGACCCATTTACAGCCTACTGTTTTGGCTCCTTTAGGAATAATTTTCAAGTCCCAGACTTTATTAGTCTTCATGGACCTCATCTCCTCTTCCATGGCCTCAAACCATTTTGAGGAATTTTCGCTTCTCATGGCTTCTTCAAATGAGGTGGGATCATCCTCCATTTGAAATTCCTCTGTATTATAAATCTGATAATCATCAGAAATAGCTGATCTTCTTATTCTTTGAGACCTCCTCGGGGCCTCCTCATTTGGTACATCTTCTGTTTGAGGCTGCTGTTGCTCCCCCTCATCTGTGGCAACAGGTTCTATAGGATCCTGAAGAACAGGTTCCTCATTATCATTCATTGTTGCCATAGGAGGAACAATAACAGGTGCTGGCACCACAGTGTCTTGTACCGTCGGTGCAGCGACAGCAGGTAGTGTGAAGAATGGCTCTTGAATCATCGGAGTGGGCGCATACACCCGCTTCTCTTCAAGGTCAATCTCTCGAGCTACCATGCTCCCCCTCATCATTTCATCCTCTAAGAAGACAGCATGTCTCGTTTCTACAAACTTTGTGTATCTGTCTGGACAGTAGAAACGATAACCTTTTGACTTTTCAGGGTAGCCAATGAAATGGCAACTTACTGTTTTGGGATCAAGTTTCCCAAGGTTTGGGTTAAATACTTTAGCCTCAGCAGGACTCCCCCACACACGTAAGTGGTTTAGTGAGGGAACTCTTCCTGTCCACAACTCGTACGGTGTTTTGGGCACCGACTTACTAGGCACTCTGTTGAGAATATGAATGGCGATTTTCAACGCCTCCATCCATAAACTCAATGGGAGTGTGGAGTAGCTCATCATACTTCGCACCATATCCATCAGGGTACGGTTGCGTCTTTCAGCTACTCCATTTTGCTGAGGTTCGCCCGGCATAGAATACTGGGCCACTATTCCATTTTCCTGTAAAAACCTCGCAAAAGGTCCAGGAACTTGTCCATATGGGGTATGTCGACCGTAGTACTCCCCCCCACGATCAGATCGGACTATCTTAATCTTTAAATCGTGTTGGTTTTCAATTTCAGTCTTAAATATCTTGAATTTATCCAAGGCTTCATTTCTTTCTTTGATTGGATAAATATATCCATAACGGGAGTAATCATCTGTGAATGTTATGAACGAGTCATATCCATCCACACTTTTCACAGGAAAAGGGCCACAAATATCTGTGTGAATAATTTGTAGAACTCCTGTGCTTCTTTTAGCGTCTTTTTTAATTTTCTTTACATATTTACCTTTAATGCATTCTCTGCATTGTTCTAAGTCTGAGAACTCTAATAGAGGAAGAATTTCATTCTTAACAAGTCTTTCTATTCTCCCCCTCGAAATATGGCCTAAACGACAGTACCATAATTTCGACGATTCATTATGAGTTCTCTTTCGTTTTCTGTTTACATTTGAGACGAGGATTCAATCACTTTCTCGCACGCGACGTTCTCATTATCGCATACGACATTCACATCATCACATAATGACAACAAATAAAGTTCGTTCTGTAAAATGGCAAGACCAACACATTCTTTATTAAACATTATTTCACACTTGCCATTTCAAAATTGCAATCAATTCTTTTTCTTGTTATCCCTCACATAGTTCACAGAACCACCATGTGAGGATTTGATTCTTTCCTCCTCTTGCACGCACATAGCTATGCACTTTTCCAAATCCCATTTCTCAGGCTGCATATTATAGTTGACAACAAAAATGTCAAACTCTTTTGGCAAAGAAGCAAAAACCAAATGAATAAGGAACTCATCCTTGAGAGCCAAATCCATCGGTTTAATTTTCTTTTAGTTGCTCATTCTAAGAATGTGCTCTCTTATGCCATTTCCACTGCCAGAATACCTTTCTGTTACCAGCTGCTTAATCAGCTGTGTAGTATAAGTCTTTGAAGAGCCAGTGAACTGACTCTTTATTTTATCAAGATATTCTGTGACAGTGTCACACTCTGCAATTGAGCCCATAATTGCAGGCTCAATTGTGTTCTTTATCACAGCCATACACTTCTTGTTGGCTGTGGTCCATTTCTTATGCTCAAGGTCATAAGACATCTGTAAGGGAGCATGATCCCTCTGTCTTTTCTGCCATGCAGTATCATCCTTATTTTCATTCTTCACCGGTGCCACAGGCTCTGTGGGACACGGTGTGGCGACACAATTCATATACAATGAGAACAATTAAACATAATAACAACAACTGCATGCCTTGGTTTCAACGTTGGTTAAAATTAAAACATACAGTTGTTTACACATTAAATCTACATCACCGTTGGGCAGAAATAGAAATAATGTATAAAATCATCAATTAAAATTATAATACTGTTAACAGCAAAATTATATGCCTTATTTCCAACATTGGTCAAAATACGACATACAATTTAAATCAATTTTATCTATACATTAAATCTACATCACCGTTGGGCAGAAATAGAAATAATGCATAAAAATCATCAATTAAAAATTATAATATTGTTATTATCAACGTTGGTCAGAAAATAACAATATCATAATTATCTATTTTTTTCAAAATTAAATTCTCCCGTTGGTTCGAATTTAATGATGAAAAATCAATCAGTAATATCTTTTGCAGCGGAAACTGTAAATAATTCATTATTCAGAAGCATTATACTGTGCACTTTTAATCTCTGAAAAAATAACACGTTGGTGCAAAATTTACAGAGATTTTAAGTCAAATTTCATTCAAATTCATGCTTCTGAAAACAATTAAATTCATTTAACAAAACACTGTTCAAACGGCCTATTTGGCCCAATCCTTCGGCCGCGGCCCAGCCGGCCCTCTCAGCGCGCCTGAGCGCGTGCGCGCTCCAAGGCCCAACAGCACGCAGCCGTTTTTTTTCTCTCTTTTCTTTTCTTTCTCCGGCTCGGCCCAACTTGCTCGCGCGGCCCGGCCGAAACGGCCCAGCAGTGGCCCCTTTACTCCTGGCCATTGATCTCCATCGGACGGCCAAGAGTATTTTCCGCCGAACAAAACTGCCGCCCCCCCAAAACCCTAAACCTAACTCATTTGCCCCTTCACCTCCCGAAAAGCACGGGCGACGGCGCCCCCAGATCGGATGCGGGGCAGGCGCACGGCGCCTCAGCGCGGCGTCTCCGGCGACGCCCGAGCGGGGCTGAGGCTCGCCAGCCACGGTGGCGGCGCACGGGAGAGGGGAGGCAGGCGCACAACGGGCGGCGGGAGGGGGCTCTCAGCGGCGAGATGCGGCAGCGGCGGCCCCAATCGGGGCGACGGCGGCGCGTCGCAGCGGGAGGGACAGCGGCGGCACGCGGCGCCCGCTCGACGACGGGCGCGGGGCAGCGGGGCGACGGGGCCCGAAGACGCCCGCGGGGAGCCTCGGCCGGGGCTGCGGCGACGCCTACGCGCACGGGCTACGCAGGCGGAGCGGCCACGGCAAGGCGACGGCGCGGCGGCCCAGCGGCATGGCGACGCGCAGAGGCGGCGCGGCGGCCGGAGCGGGGCAGCGGCACAACGCGGGAGGCGGCTGCCCCGGCGGCCCAGTGCGGCGGCGGCGCCCACGGTCAGCCCAATCCCCTCCCTTTTTCCCTTTCTTTCTTTTCTTTGCCGATTTCTCGGTTGGGGATCCCCGTTCTTTTCTTTTCCCGTTCTAGATCTACCACTAGGCAAGCTCTGATACCAATGTGACTCCCGTGGATCTCCTAGGTTAGATCTAGCGGGGTCTATTCGTTCCTTTTCTCTAGACTAGGGTTCTTGTTCTTGGTGTTCTACCGAGAGGGGAGAGGGGACTAACCGTCGGTCGTGGAAGAAGTAGAGGTGGCCATCGGCGACGGTCGATGAAGAGAGGCGGCGGCTTCTGGCGGCCGGCGTGTCCCGGATGGCGGCGAGTCCTGGCGGCGGCGATCTGGAGAGGCAGAGGAGCCGGTGGAGCTTTCCGTCGCTGGAGCGCTTCCCCACAATCGGTTAGGGTTTTGGTGGAGCTGGCGGCGGCACGGTCAACCTCGTGATGTGTGCCGCCCCGGCCTCCACCTCTTTAATATAGCGCATGCGACAGAGGCCCACTAGCATTAGTGCTGGACGCCCCCGATCAGGGCGCGATTAAGGGGGGAGGGGATTTGGCCGTTGGGCCAGATCCCCTGAGATCAATTCTAACACCTTCCCCTTCCTTTTCTTGCTGCTTCTTCCCCAGCAAAGAGAGAGGGGGCCTATATCAGAGGTGGAAGAAAGCATAAAACACATGATATGTGAGTTCCATCATCTTTTATTTTTTTTTGTTGATTCTGCCCACTGGTTGCTTTGTCATCCTAAATCCGCCTCACGTGTCAAAAACCTCTATCACAATGGTGTCACGTTAGCTAAAAACTGGATTAGAATAGTTTCATGGAGGGTAATATATGTAGTAATATACTTAAGGGTTGCTGGATCTCCGATTTTATAGTTTAGAGTTGATTTTTAGACTTTAATAAGAATTCAAGGTCAGATGGATTTATTTTTTCA